>JAMZAV010000490.1:0-333746 GCA_024449915.1 Sweltsa coloradensis | reverse complement strand
CCCATCTTCCTTCAACCAATCTGAAACGTGACGAGACGACGGACGGTGAAAACTGAAAAGTGATGCGTATATAATTTTACAGATCTTGATTTCGTGAGCGATGCACATTTCACATAATAATTTTATACGGTGAAATTGTCGGGAATATAAGCAGTGTGCTAGTGATAATATATACCAAACTAATCATGATGCTTCACGAAATTAAAAAAAAGAACATTGCCGCTCATATCTCATCAATGATAATACGTTGAACTAAGAAACGTTTTGGATGCGATTGATAAAAGATACCCCTTACCATCTCCCCCCCTCTCTCTCTCTCTCTTCCATCTCTCTCTCTCTCTCTCTCTCCCGATGAGAAGGATAATGCAAGAAATATTAAGTTCACGCAATTATGTTCTATCTATACTGAGAGATGACAAAGCATAACGTGTAGACCTTGAAATCCTTAGCTCCATCTCATCTGTACGTTACATTTTGTTGAATACGGAAATGAATGATCTCAGGAATCTGTGTACGACTGAGCAATGGTTTATACGGTTGGGCTCGGGCGTAGGTCCGAAGCGAATACAACCATAATGGGCGTGGCCCGCGGGTTTAAAATTCGCATTAGGCGTAGATTTTAGTAATCGTCCTTCAATCTCACCATTCACCACTACTCTCATCGCTTCGAATCGAACAACATAACACGTAAAACAACGACACGATAAATAAAATAAACATCTTGCATAGCCTAAATAAAAAAAATGTTTGAAAAATTACAACTAAGAAAAATTAAATTTAAAAAATGAAGAGAGAAGAAGAAGAAAATCAAAGAGGCTGCAGTAACAAATAGTAAGAGCTATGAAATTATATTTTAAATGTAAGGAAGTTGCTAATGGTTATAAACAGAAGAAGACAACACAGAACCTAAAGAAGAAGCTAAATATTGTTCAGTTTAATCTTTTTATGAATCGGGAAACAATATATAATACATATTGTTCAGCTTAAATTTTGAAATAATACCTTATTTTTTTAAAGTTTAAAAATTAGATTTATAATGGGGAGGGGGGGGGGGGGATGAGAAGACTTACTGCAGTCTCTCTCAGTAGTTTCAAATGCATGTTGGGTGGGAGCGTGTTCAGTGTGTTATCATACGTGTGAAGCTATCTCCAGATGTTGCACAGTCACGCGCCACGTTATCTAGGCTTTCCTCTGATTTATTAACAATACTTCACTGACAAGCTTCACTTGTTGCAAAACATATCAACCGGAATCAACATGAGATATAATATACGAGGTGGCATTCACAACAACAGTATAGACGTAGAACCAGTCACAGGCACGTGTAAGGTTTATGTAGGGGGTCTGTGGAACAGTGGAAGTAAGAGTTTGAAGGTGGGTAGGTTGTAAAAAGCATTTTTCAATTCACATTTTGTACTTACATAATCAATTTAGAATTTTGGAGTGTTTTGTAATTGTAAGTTTGTGTATTTATTTTTGAACGATAAATTCTATAGTCTCCACTTTCCAAATCATGTAATGGTTTGGCACTACGTTTACAAGGACATTTGAATGATATTCTGTGATTCGACATGAATATTAAGGCACTGAAAACCAAATGATATAATATGGTGAAAGGTAAAACTTTTTAGTTCCCACCAAATCATTTGCGTCTCACGGTCAGTTAAAACGGATTAGAGATTCTAGTTCACTATCGGAATCAAAATTAGTTTATCCGTGGCCGCCCGGAGTTAAATGACAAAACCATGGTTTGTCAACGTCACTCAATAATTGTTTGAACCCTTATCAAAGTTAATTGACATTTGCTCGAGCATTTGTTCAGGTAAAATACCGTACTTGTATATTATTTCAACAGCAAGAATCATTAATACTCAATGAGCCAATATCATAGGCCGCCATCCAATTAGTGACAACTCATAATAACGTCCTTGTATTGATGTGCATGTGCTCCTATCTATAAACAAGAATGCATGCATGGTTGATGGCGTAATCCAATCGGCACAGTCTCAGTTTATGCTATCACGGAGTCGATTTACAACTACTTGGGTGTTACCATTGATATTAAACCCCTATAGTGTTACCATTAAATTAAGTACACAATAACTTGTATGAGAAGCGCAAGGTTATCAACGTGACCTTTATTCGATAGATCAATTAAAAAAACAATGCAAACAGGAGTGAGTGTGACGCAGCAATAATGTGATTGCAATTAAATACCTTCCAATTTAATTACCACCACGTGTTTTGGAAAGATAAGATTCGATCACTAGTGACAGCTTGTGTGTGAACAACCAACAAATCCCGGTGGCAGTGAAGCAAGATTGCCGCCAACCAAACAGATGACTGTAGGGCGTCGGCGTAGACCAATGAGATGACAGCAAGTTGGCGGATCGCTGGACTAATACCAACATCAAGGAGTTAAAACAGCTACACATTCAACCGAAGAGAAGCGATAATGACTATAAATGGCTTGCGGTATCTGAAAGTAGCATTTCGCATTCACTTTCAAACCAAGGAAATTGTAACATTTTGTAGAATAAATATTTTTGACACCTTCATACTTGTATATATTGGGTTACCTCGCACATGATTTTGATACAAAAAGAAAGAATACTACGTTTAACTCATTTCAATTGTTAGTTTCAATGAAAAATATAGTTCATTGCAGCGTTTCCAATAAAATGTTTCACGAATCACTGGCAATCTATGTAAGCATGGGAATCTATGGGCCATAGAATCAAAAAAGCACTTTCAGGTTTCATGTAGCCTTCACTGGTTATGGGTTGTTAGCATACGAAGAGAAATGGCCCCAAAATGAGAACACCTCGCTGACGAAATTCACAAAACATAGTACGAAATTATATTGTTGTTTTGCTTTTTACGCATTTCAATTTCACTTCCTGTGATAAAAAAGACGATGATACAGGATCGGATGCTGTTGCTGTGCCAAGGAACTATGCGACGTTATTATGCTCGTGACCGCAATAACCGTAACAAGTATAGACACATTTTGTTTATATCAGTTGTATGGATGTGTTGTGCCACAGATAACTAGCTATTGTGCTATTCAAGACGATGGGTGGGTGGGTGCCTCCTTCGTTGGTTCACATCATGGCGGATGGCTCGTCAAATAAATGATTCAAGAGGAAGTGGTTATTCTTCCGCATGTTTTGTAGGCTTGCTTCTTATTCATAAAAGCTGTTAATTAGAACACTTCAACACTGTAGAGATTTGTTGACATTGCTACACATTGTTACAGTAAGCGACCATTAATTAACGAATACACCCAGAAATTGTGGCAGTGGCGTGTAGGAACCGGGGGGGGGCAGGGGGGGCATGCCCCCTCCCCAAGTTTGGTCCAGGGGGGGGGCAAACTAAATATCAATCCAGAATTTCTGTAATAAAATATGCACTTCAGTCACCTTCACACAGTTCGACAGTCACCTTGGTAAAAAGAATATGTTTGTCTGTATGCTTCTTCATTACATAAAAAGTTAGGTTGAAATTTACTAAAATGGTCAATTCACGTCAATTTTTTAGTTTAAAGATCGCAGATAGTTGCAGTAAAACATCGTTGACAGAGTCCGAGTGCAGTTAAAACATGACGAAATAACTGTAGTATGGTGAAAAAAATTTCGTCTTAGACGAGAAAGCCTCCGGCGTCTGGGACTTCGCCCCAGACCCCAGCTGCCGCCCACAAAATCTTCCAATGGATTTGCCCCCCCCCCCCCCCCCCAGCTTTCAAAACGTTCCTACGCGCCTGGATTGTGGCACCTGCACGTCCCTTAACAAATATGCCAGGGGTTAGAGCATGGTTAGAGAATGTAAATTTATGAAAATAATAGTCAATTTTAGTTTTTCTTATGCTTCTAACGGGTGAATTAGCGGTGAAAATAATTCAAAATTCGTTCCCTACTCCCATAACAATTTTGGGACTAGAATTTTGTAAAATAAAGGTTACAATAAAGATCGAGGCAGGTGTTTGTGGTAAAAATAAATGGCAATGTATCTTTGGTATTGTTTTGCAAAAAGCAGTGAGCTGGTTCCGCTGGTAATAGTGAAAATTGTTCAAAATTTCGTAAAATAAATTCTGTTTTTCTTTTTACCATAAATACTTGCCCGTGGTTCTAGTCATAGGTAAACCAAACGGTCGCGGGTTCGAATCAAGGGTAGTTCTAGAGGTCAACAAGGTCACCTAAGTAGTGAAGTGCTCTCAGAGGAGATTACGCTGATCACGACCACAAAGTGCACATGGCTGTTCTGTTACTCACGGATGTATTAATATGTAATATCCAATCTGTCACAGAGTGTTTGAACCTTTACATGCGTTGTTGCGTAATTAATTAGTGGGGTAGAGGGAGCATAGGGGGTGGTGAGAAACGGAAACCGTGTTCGATGTCACAGTGGTCGTCACCGGCGGATGTTAGTACCTCGTAACATAGCACGTGGTAGGTTAGTGACGTCACGGGACATGGGTAGTTGTCTAGTTGAGTAGGGCACCAAGACAGGGACAGAGGCTTTCAATCAGAATGTTCGTTTCGAACATGTCAGCTCGAAACATAGAATAGCTTTTTTCGTCGCTGTCCACGATTGTGGGATGAACTCGGACAAAGCGGGATTATTCTGGATCACTTTACGGCCTAGGGAATGTGGTTTAGTGACACTAATTATGTCACGACTCGCGTTGGAATGTGTGTTTGCTCTTAGGATCATAGCAAACTTTCAAAATAGTGTTTATGTTTTAGTAACTGTGTTTATGTTTTAGTAACTGACCGTAAGTAGGCCACCAATAGACGATGTTAGTAGTCATTTTCAATTAATATACGACATGCGTAGATTCAAATTTTTACAGTGAAAATTGGAGGTTAAAAAGTGGTATGAATGCATTTTGAAATTAGCTTGTTTTGGAGATGAAGCGATTTTTAAATGGGCATTTAATAATGTAAAAAGGTTGAACTGAGCTCATCAAACCAAAAATGTCCAAAACAGTTTGGTGTCTTCAAGTTCGTATTTAGCCCGAGTGGCGTGACAAAGTGAAGAGATAAGCGGAGATAAGTATGAGGGAGAGGCCTGCCTCAGGCTGCTCACTCATGGATAATGCCCCTAAACTTGATCTCGAAGTGAAGTCATCGCTATATGTATATCAGTGACTGATTTCTTAGAGATGTTGTTCGACAAGCTATTATTAACACAACACAAACGTGGCTGAAATCTTTTATACGACCCATCGTATGGGTGGGAACAGTTCCCAAGTGATACGTTTTATTATAAGTATTATTAATAATAATCAATATAACCAATAAATTCTATTTTGTAATCCTCAGCTCTATCGGGTAGCATTACCGGTGGAGGGGTGACGAACAAACAAAACTGAAAAAAAAAACTGTAAAAACTGCTGCATATTATTAGGAGCGAAGCAGTGGCGTAGGAACCAGAACCGCGAGTTAAATTTTCATACTGATTATTTTTTCATGTTTTGGACTTATGTCTCGCAATGGATCTTTATGGCTCATTTTTTGCAATCAAGTGTGGATATCAATATAAAAGTACTTCATTAACATTCATGTAAAATGTTGTAATGATATTGCTAACCGTTTAGCAGAAATCATCAACACCTGAGCGCGCGCATTTGTTGAGCCAAGCTCAGCGTCCCCTTCCAAAAGGGAGGATTACACAGACCCGGCACCTCCACCAAAATCTTTGTTTCACGGAAAGCTTATGAGTTCTCCCGCACCCGTGCTTGTGGATACCACATTTCCCTCGTAAACACCCCTAAAATGTTAATAAAGTCAACAGAGTACAGGCCGCGGCGGTTGATGGCAGATCGCGCACGTGCGCGACGTATGGACATGAAACCGCCACACTCATACATATTTTACCCCTAGTCGAGATTCGAACCGGAAACTCCTGATCGTGGTCACTACTGCATTATTTATAGTCGAAAACCGCAAACCGCTGCACACTGGAAGCTAGTCCAGTTCCCAAGTGAAATGTAGGTTGTGGCGAGGACTGGAGATTAGCCATACCCCCATAACGAGATATAAATAAGACGTCACGTGTGATAGCGCCGTATACTTGAAGCACAAAGCACTCCTCCCAGGAGGAAAGTGTTTGCAGAACTAGTAGTGGCGGGGTTTAGATATTTTCAGATTGATGAAGGAGATACAACGGCGTAGTTTTTCAGTTTCAGCCGTGGTGATGTATCCGTACAGCGTGACTGTGTGTTTAACGTTTTTGAAGTGGGGACAGAAAAATGTAGGGGAGGAATTCCCCCCCCCCTACCCGCAATGCGGACATATTTATCAAACAAATAGACAAATCACTTACTCTTCGTCAATTCTTAGAACATATTGTTTTCCTCATTATGTTCATACAATAATCTGGTCAAGGTCGAGAAACATTGGGATAAGATTAATTATATCTTGAATTCAAACGACAAACGGGATCATCAACACGATAACAAAACGGAGCCGTTCGTTGACGTCGTTGCAACCTTAACAATCAATAAATCTCAGACAAAAAGTTAATTAATTAATTAATTAATTGTATACGACGACATTCATTACGGAAGGTAACTGTCACAAGACGACGGTTTTTGCCTATTTATATGTAATATAATGGACCGTACATTACGTTGAAGGTGCTTGCCAACTTCTCGCTAATTTTACTTGTAAAGCGACCGAAATTAGGCCCTAGGAAAGTGAAAATACTAACTATTAGTTTTTTCAAAATATCGTAATATATTCTAGAGAAAATTTTGGATGATACCCCCAGATAGCCCGCAAAGAATGTATGCGTGATTCCAATCAGATAGTCTTATCATTGGCGCAGCCTTTTACAGTGTTAAAATGGCAGCAAAATTATTACCACCAGTAGCACAGGATAGAGTGAAGACTGAAGAGACACATTATTATCGTCAGCTGCTCTCAAATCAGTATCATGCATGTCGTTGTTAAAATATAACCACGGCCCCGCCCTCAACCAGGAATCGAACTCACGACCTATATACAGACAAAACCGTACAGAACGTCATACTATGGATCCTCAGTCAAAACAAACTTTATCGATGACTAATTAATGAGATATGAGTTGTCGAAACGCTCCAAGGTCCTGTGTATTGATGCTTACAAGGTTGTCAACTATGGACCGTGACCGTATCTTAAATTCTGAACATTGTAGAGTTTGATGAAGATGTAGCCACAAAGTGATATAGGTTACACATTTGCATTTTATGGCATTATTATGAGGTAGATGATGAAGTTATTCTGCTTCAATCGAATACTAAACAATTATCATGCCATCATCATGCGATCTGTTGTATTTTACGTTTCAAAACATGTTCTACAATGGCGTTACAAAATGACTATATGAAAATCAATCCAGAAATTACAAAATCCATCTCAGCGGGATATCACTATGTTTAATTGAGAGATGTGAAATTTCCTATCGTTGAAACTTTCAACATCAATCAAGTAAACTGCAGCATATGAAACATGACTCGAACGCTCTTCTATCAACGACATAATTAAACAAATTAGTAAACGTAAATCTAACCGAAATTCAAACCAGCACGTTCACGTTCTTTGCCATGCGCCACACGAGAGTTTCAATTCATTGATAGTATTTTGGTTTTGGTAATAACGTGTCAATTTAATATTTTTTTTACTACCCAGCAACAATTATAGCACCACACGGACATGTTAGGCCTACTATCGCAAAGCGCATCATCACACACCCGGAAATTATCGGACAGCTCGAGTCAAGGACACATTGTAATTATGCAAAGCGGACTGCTACAATATTCGGCATATTGCTCGCTTCTCACCTGTATAAAAAGGCGAGAACTTTCCAAAACTACCAATACCAAGGCTGTTAGAATACCAGTTAAAATAATTTGTTTTTAGGCGTACGACATAGTTACATAGGAGCGAAGGAAAGTCTCAGGGAGGGAGGAGGTTCAAGCAAAGCGGCCCAGCTGGAATCAAAATCTGAAGTGTTGATTTATTCTCAAATGAAATAGGCCTATTGACAAACAATAGGAATGTACGTATACACTTGTGTGAATCATAAGTAAATATTGTTATTTAAAGTTCTAAGGAAATATTAGATTCTCCCCCCTCTTCTGTTGCTATTATTATCTTATTATTTACGCAGTGGCCGAGGTTGATTAGGCGCTGGTCTTATCAACCACGGATTCTTAATTGGGCACAAATTAGTTAATTGTGAGTGGAAGTCTCTCATCTTCGTCTAGCTGACAATCTCATCATTGTGGACGATCAAGACCTTCAGTTCAGACATCACTGTCACTGTCAGGAGCATCTTTGGCCAGGAGTTTGGTATTCCGAGTTGAAAAGTGTGCGCCGTATGTGGCGGCTCATACGGTTGAAAAGCATGTGATTCGAGGACCTGAGATCGACCCTCACCTGTAACTATCCGATCGCCTCGATACCGTTCACGACGTGGACCTAACTGCTGGGGAGCAGTTAATTCCATAGCTCATAAAACCAACAGACCCGAGCTCGAATCCCGCATAAGAATTTTTTGAAATTGTCCATCCGTATCCATCGTCGCTCATCGTCACTTCCGTATCGACGTAACGCATCATAAACCCCGTGTACTTGGGACGTGTACACACTTGTGGTCAGGACCCGCAAATTGTGAGCCTCTCTCCGGAAGTGGTGTTCAACTGTTCATGCATCCATTGCAGCGACACAACGCGACAGGCGATCGATAACGCTGAGCACCTGGTGCTGCTGATAAGATAAGGCAGGTAGAGTAGCAGTTTAGCGAGTCTCGTTCCTTACTATCTCGAGGAGCTAGTACTCTCAATATGTTGACACGCTGGGTATCTGAGGCGGTCATTGCAAAAATACTTTTCGTAGGATTCATTCAATTCAATAAGTAGGCCCTATATTAAAGGAGTATTAACCCGCTAAGCTAAAAAAATATTTAAGAAAGAAACATGAACCCGAAAAAAATTGTCAAACGTGATTATTTTCAAACTAGGTCCCATCGGCAAAAATCTCCCATAAAAAATAACACGGGGGCGATCTTTATGAGGATTTTGATCGAAAAAAATATTTGCCATTATTGACGTACGACGTATTGACAAGTGGTTCAGTCAAAATATGCTGATTACCAAGAAGGGGTGTGATTTTGGGTGGATTGGTACGATGCTCTAGTGTAACTGTGTGGAACAAAAAATAAACGGGTTTAAGCCCAATTAAGAAATTCTCCAAAACGCTAATTTTCTCAAATTTCAGGATCAAAAAGCTTTTAAAAAAATTGTGTAAAATCACAATTACGAGATATAATTTTTTTAACAGATATTTTAGTACAATATTATGCTATAGATTAAACGTGGTAAAAAATAGTTTTTGGGGGTAATAGCCCCTTAAATACTCCTACGTCGAGACAGTTTTGGGGAGATGAACCCCCAAACCAACTTTGGTTTCGGGTTCAAGAAAACTTTTCGAGGTTGGGTTTAACTCTTTGACGTGACTCTTTTCAGTAAGTAATTAGGGTGTTCCCGTAGTTAGGAAGGAATATCCAAAGGCTGTTAGTATACCTCAATCCCATAGGAGTCACCTAGGGCAAGGAGATATAAAAACTTTTCAGTCAAGACTGCCGGTGCATAGCTGGCTTCGACGACCACCCGAACAGAACGCTGGCGGTGAGCATTGCAAATGGAACAGCCCTTACGCTGTATGGCAGTTTTTGTTGTTTATTTGGATTAAGGACGCGTCAACCGTTAGGTCATAATGCACCACTCTAGCCTAGGGGATATGGGAAGGAGGAGCCCATGCTGGTCAGAACCAGCCACGGGTAAGGGGCGAGAAAGGGGGGTTTCTCACGTCGCGGTCGTCATCGTATTTGTCATCGTTCGTTGTGTCATTGTCATCGTCGTCGGGAAGGTCGCCAAGGGAAGGGGGAGGTGTCCCCGACGACGATTGCCAGAGCTCGCCTCTAGTTTCGGGGAGTAATATACTCCCCTTTCACTAGTTGATGTTTGCGAGGTGGACTTTTTCTCTTGAATCGCCTTTTACGATCAGCATAGCCATGCTCTGGGTCAATTCTACCCCGGGCCCAGACGGGGGGTGGTTAGCTAGTTCGTGTAGGGTAATTGAACGTTTACGTAAATCAGTTAGCGTGTTAACATTACGTTATCAAAATATGAAATAACAGCAGATACGGTCAAGCAAAACTATTACATTAATAAATAAGAGGCTATATTCTAAAGAACATGCCACAATAATGGTGGGGTGGTGGCCCTGCAATTTTCAATCACTTTCTACAATTTTAGATGCAATGCAATGTTTGGGAAAGTAGACTCTGACAGGATATGGTTATGCTCATCTTTACCTGCCACATCTTGGATTCAGAGGGTTTTCAATTTGAATGTTATCATCGCCGCAGTTGACACCCCCTCCCACCCGTCTTCATATATCCCGAATAAAACCTTTTGAATGGTTGTATCTTGAATAAAAAGTATCTTAGCAAATCATCTTTCAGACTGAATTATTGGTTGAGCACAGTGACCAGTGACCGTAAGGAAAACACACAAAACAGCTATTTTCTATATCTTGAAGAAAGTTTCAATGGCATCCTAACTTTGAACACCTACCCGTTTTTTGGTACTACTTGAAAATCGTACGTTTACCATTTTTCGTACGATTTTTTTGCTACTGCACGATCTACCAGACAAACCGATTCTACGATCTTGACAACTCAAAACTTTCGTAATCTCGGAATTTAGACCCGTTACGTTATTTGGTGCATCAAAGAAAATATATTTCTCATTCACTGACGTTTTTATCGAATGCATGAATACACGGCAATATAGGTTAAATGCGCTCATCCACCAACGCGACTGTAAAAAGCGTTTGCGAAGCCGCCTAAAGTTTTAAGTCTCACAATCAAGGTATTTTGACTTCCAGTTGTAACTACCCGAAGGATGATGATATTACCCCCTAGAGGAATGAATAAAACAACCCGCTAGAGCCGACGATTACGGCTAGTGCCATCTCGCGCCAGGGCTGTACGGATTGTTTATTTATAGCCACGGTGAAAGGTGAAAGGTGAAATGTAGAAGAGAGGTCGGAGGTGACAGAAACTGATCGGGCTAGGGGTAGGCCAGGACGTGGACGAGCAGTCGATAACAATAGCCACCCCCACAGCAGTCAATCAAAGGGGTGGCGTTTCCATTCCAGTTGACACTTCGGCAACAACTTATCTCCGTCCGGGCTAGCTGGGTTTTTTTCTACCTCATATTTCGTTTTGGCCATATTGGTCGAATGACAAAAAATAAATACCCTTCAGATGTGAAAAATCTTCTTTCGAATTGAATTGGCCTTGATTGCCGCTATAAATCTTTCGATGGATGATGGGAATTATAGTGATTTGTACTTTTGCCAAATTAAAAGAAATTGAGATTTATGGAAAACGTATTTAACAGACTACTACTATGGGTGATTAAATTGGAGATTGGGAAGAAACCAAATTTACGACATTGGCGTGTTAGATGTGAGAAATTGAAAAACAAGCAATATAATGCATTCGCCATTCATCGGTCATGTAATAATAGGTACTCACTCAACTAGATAGATGTGATCCAGTGCTGTTCAATAGAACAATTTTTGTGTATGCATGTATGTATGCTATTTATTGTTCGATTGCCAACTATTTCACATTATACTTACAAATTACTATCTATTTATCATCCACTCACGACATTTCTTGTAAACATCTGAACACTTTTGATGTCTCTTACATCTCTTGATAACATTAGTCTAAATCCTAAATAAAAATAGATTTTTGCCATCGTTTTGTTAAATTTACAATTATTTAAAAAAAATTTAACAACAAACGCAAGGCATCCACCTGGAAGCTAAGGTGTCTGTTGCGATGTCGTCGTCGATGATGGTGTTTATGCAAATCGCCGCCAACTTGACAATTAATTTGATTCTCTTCCCATACTCACTTCTGGGTCAAGTCCGCTTTGTTTTTTCACCGCGATTGCGATTAGCATATTATATAGTTTAGTTGATGTGCGTGCGTGTCGTGTCGCTAAACTCCCCCTTTTGAAATCCCTGCCGAGATTCTTGTGAGATAACGTTACGAGGATGACATAATTACGACATAAATAAAGAGAGATTCTACTCCACAGGAAGACTTGCGACCGCACACTACTCTTGCAGCGCGTAGATTAGATACGCACTTTCCAAGGAAGCGCGGCGATGTGTGTGTTGTACGCATTGCGTACGATGCCGGATGTATGATATAGCGTGCAACGGGCTGATCGATTAGGAGTGTAACTAAGAGTATCAACGACGGTGTAAAATAAAACGGGGCGATTTGGGATTATTCGACAGTTTCATATTACATTTATTTAGAACCCGTGCAGTCAATACACCAAGTCTGTCATTATTTAAAATGGCGAATCATATTATACCAATGAGTTCCAGGTTTCAAGGAATCTGGGGATATACCTGCGTTGACGTGATAAGCTATGTCTCCATCTGACCCTATACCAAATAGTCAAATCAATCATTCTAGCGCCGGCGCCAGTCAATCGCTTGCTACATCAATGCTGCGTTCCAGTTTTTGGTTTAGGATGTAATTTTTCAATCCGGCAATATCATACCAATATACCGTACTGTCTCAATTATAGCATTGGTAAAAAATAAAGCACATATACCAACAGGGTTAAAACAAATTATGACGCCACATTTAGACATGCAATGACGTCGTATCACTTCATAATCAGATCAGATAATGTTCACATTTTAGTAAATTGTTTGTTCATTTCGGAGAAAAATCATTCCCTAGGCACTCACTCACCTATGTTGCTTGTTGTCCCTCTGATTGCAAAATTATTTTATTGCGTATGTGCTTGCGTAAAATTGATGAATACAACACTGTACAGTTATATTTCGACTTACAATTACTTACTTTAGCTGAAGCTTACCGTCTGTGGTAGATATTTAACTTTTGAGACTTCCGACTTCACAATCTTAAACGTGAAAAGTTCCAATTATGTAATGAGTTATTTAGACTGTACACTGCACTTTTTAAATAAAGAAGGCTATGTGAAACAATATTTCGACAACTGTTCAGTCGTCTTCCACGGCTGTTTTTTTAATTAAAAAGTGCGGTGTACAGTCCAAATAACTCATTCCATTATTACCCTCCCCTGCTCTAAAAGTTTCATCATTATATTAGTGAAAAGTTGTCTATAACTAACCTATCATCACTACTTCTGAAAACTTCTTTACTGTTTACTTCCGCTTACGACGAACGAGCATTCCTCCAAGTTAAAGGAACTCCAAGCAAGATTGGCGTGTGTATCGCCTATATCTCGGCACCGAGGCATCCCCGAGGGTGTTACAAGTTTATTAGTATTGGGTTTGAGTCGGGGGAGGAATTACACGGGGGGGGGGGGGTGTTTATGAACGTACTTCGGCCGACTATCTACAGTGTTATTTACGGTCGAGAACGTTTTACGTTCGCCAATATCAGGAAGAGAACGATCATCGGGATCGTGTCGTCAAATAATTTACTGGGATTTCCGAGATTAAAATTTTCCCGATTCCTCGTCGATATTAAATGGCGTCGTACGTTGGCAACTAGAACCATTTGCGGTCATTTTCTGGCTTCGTTCGAAAGGAAATAAGTAAGAGAAATGACTTTTTGACAAATTGAAATCCAAGAACAATTTATAATCAAAACCACCGCAGCTTGGTATTGATTCAATTCCTACCAAAGGTACGTCCACTCTAACATTGAGGGCAAAAAGTAAAAACATTGAAACCCTACTTATACTCCGACGCAGATTCTTAAATTGCTCACACTATTTCTTATCTTTCAATCAAAATATACACTATTGTTTTACATGCGATTGTTTCTTTCCGTTCGCATAGAACTAAATTGATTATAATTGTATGCATTTTCCGTGGGCCTGTTGCTGTGTGCGCATTAAAATATATAAACTCGCATAAATCAAAATATACAAACAGTATAAATTGATATTTCTCACATCGAGTTTTCATAATACCGCAATGTATTATTGGACGAGGCTAATTTTCGTAAATCTATCACAAATTGACATTCTTCATAACTACAGTTGCATGGATTAACCTGAAGGCTGGTTGAGCTTCAGCCAACTTTTTTTCAAATGTTAATTAAATGCTTTTATTTACAATCGCTTGTTTGCCAAATCCAGCGAATACATTCTGAAGGACTCATTGAACTCAAATTTACGACCAAATAATTCAGAACTTCGTGAGATTGTTAACAAAATATATCTATGTGCATGTCATATATCTAAATCATATAAAATCAAATTGAAATTGAAAAAATATGAAACACTAGTGACTATAGTGTTCATATTTTTCCAAAGTGACATGTACAAAAGAGCGTATGCACGTAGGGCGAGGTAGCGGGAAACGTTTGTTTGAAACCATTGATTTTGATAGTGATAGCCCAGTGCCAGTGTTACAAATAATTTTGCAAGCTAAGTTTTGGAAACGCCAATGTTGACGCACGTGTATTTGCCATCTATTGACCCCAGAGCT
This sequence comes from Sweltsa coloradensis, assembly GCA_024449915.1. Lineage (NCBI taxonomy): Eukaryota > Metazoa > Arthropoda > Insecta > Plecoptera > Chloroperlidae > Sweltsa > Sweltsa coloradensis. The sequence goes on along the minus strand of JAMZAV010000490.1, from coordinate 319,173 downwards.
ATTTACACACTTCAGTGTGCTAATACACACTTCAGTGTTTCTAGGTACAAGTGTGATAATTGACATTGCACCACGAGAATTACCTATTAAAATCTACTTTGCCTGATGGCCCTCGTGACAAGCGACACGTCCAAAGACCGTGCAAGATGACGTCGATCAACGTAAACCACCACCTCATAACGAGAATGTGATGGAAATAACGCCAACATGTGCACAACATCTGATTCCGACGTCTAACGCCAGTGTAAACAGAACTTTGTGTTGTGTTGACTTGCGAGCGGTGAGAAGGCCACACTGCTGAGAAACTAATAGCCCGAGTTCAACAGCTAGCTGGGAAAATAGTAGAATTTAACTGTGTTTGAGTGTTTTCAAGAATTCATTGGATATCAAATCAAAATCTGGGAATGATGCATTGGTAGAATGTAACAAAATTATTATTTTCATCGAACATTATTATCTAAATCGATCTCCAGTATTGCCTTCAGTTGGAAACGTGCGAACATTTCAATCATTTGTCAAAAGGTTTGCTTTTTCAATTTAAATTCAATATATCAAAGTTCTGAATCGCTGCTACTCGCCCACATATCATTTGAGAAAAAGCTTTTTCTTCGATGTGTTTATATACGAGAAAAAAACCTCAAAACACACCATACTAGGTGAATATCAAAATATGTTTGTTCTCAAAACTCTTAGTCATTCTCAACTTCCTTTATTGGATTCTCGTAGAAAAAGTACGTATACCACACTCATAATACTTTCTACTTATTATAACTATCATAATCTTATCATTCAAATGACACTATAGTATTGTATATGTAGCACCGCACCCACAAAACGTGTTTCACTCTACAACGGACACCGCCATTTTACAAGATGGCGCCTAACGTAGTAGGCGGATTTTGGCGGGCCGGAACTATGATGCATAATATATTAAAGTATACATTCTTTAGTGACCCCGAAAAAATCATATGTCTACTAATTTTTTCTCGTTAAAATATAATGTCACTCTACTGTAAATATTTTCTTCATTGTATGCCTAAGGGTTGCAAGTTTCATGCAGTTGATTATGACGTCGGTTCTTTAGTCGCCAAGTTGGGATAGATTCTCATTTCCCAAGTTTACGTCTGTTGAACGGCGCAACACTAATCACGCTCTAACTCTTATTCTATTCATTATTTGGACAAAACTAAGAGTAATATTATTAGCAAACATATCATTGCTTATAATAGAGATTATTGCGATTTTTTTGACACCAGCCAGATGCATTTTTTGAAGGAGGTCTTGTCAAAATCCGGTCAGTAGTTTTTTGTCAATTGAAGTTGAGAAAGTTTATAGTCGTTTTGATTATTTTTTATGTATGATGCGTACATTGTAATAACAAGTTAACGGCTGAGTCAAAAAATTCGCAATTATCGCTATTATAAGCAATGATATGTTTGCTAAATAATATTCCTCTTAAGTTTTGTCCAAATAATGAATAGAATAAGAGCTAGAGCGTGATTAGTGCTGCGCCGTTCAACAGACGTCAGACCGTAAACTTGGGAAATGAGGATTTATCCCAACTCATTCCGCCATGTTGCTCGTGACGTCAGGAGGCGGGTAAAATTTTAGTCGCCAATTGTACACGGTAAGCAGAATGATATCGTTCCCAATCCCAGCCCAAGATTGGGGGGGGGGAGGAGGAGGAGGTCTTTTGAAGTTATAGTGGAGTTGAGTTATTGGTTATAGTAAAACCACTGATAACTGCGGCAAAACCACGTCCATGCTGTTTGTGCGAATCAATCTCGTCATAAACATCAGGTCGAGAGGAAATCTTTGAAAAAAAGGAGAAACTCGTACACTCGTGGTCCCGGGACAGAAATCAAGCTCAGAGCTCCCGAATCCAAGTCCCGCTGGGCGTGAATAGAACCCCCCCTCCAGCGAAGAAATATCCAATATTGAACCGCGACAAGTAAAAAGTAATCTAGGAAAAAGCTTTTTATCATTCAATTAGAACTCGTCGTGTCTCGACAATTTAGTAGAGTTCCACAGTTTAGTGGTAAAAGCAGACACAACCCACCGACATCCCCACAAGTTCAGATCAAATAGTGATAAAATGAAAAGTAAAACATGGGTTTTTGCAAGCCCGCACTTTCTGGCCTGTTTGTCCATCAGTATTATTATTTATTTATTATTTATTTAACGTCTATGCTATTCAGTTATAAAAACTGATTTACAAAGGAGGACAACGAAATAAATCTAATTACATAGATGCAGAAACAACAATAAACTACATTTAATTAAATATTTGAAATAGTGGCATTACAACAACAATGCATTAAACACAACAATTTTGGTAACAAATAAAAATGATATTAAATGCATTTAATGAATGAATCAAATATAAAAAAAGGTGGGGAATGAAAAAAAAGGAAAGGAAAAAGGGAAAAGGGAAAGGAAAGGAAGAAAGGAAAGGATAGGAAAAAGGGAAAAGGAAGGAAAGGAAAGGAAAGGAAAGGAAAAGGAAAAGGAAAAGGGAAAAAAAGGGAAAAAGGGAAAAAGGGAAAAGGGAAAAGGGAAAAGGGAAAAAGAAAGAAAGAAAAAGAAAGAAAAAAAATCTTTAAAAAAGAAAAAAGAAAAGAAAAAAACTGATTTATTAGACGATCCCACTCAAACGAATATGAGGTTTACCAAAAATCACCATATATATAATATAATACCATCAGTATTATCTATATATTTTATAAGTTCAGTCCTTCTTAGTACTTTCTGCGAATACAACTTAAAAATACAGCCACAGAAGAGCATTTTGCCAGAATACTTTCCGAGTGTATACCACACAGCAGTACGCAGTAGCAAAATAGCAACATTCGTAAAATGTAATTTAAGTTTATTGGTATCACGTAAAAACTTATGCCTAAATATAAAATATACATTACTATTTAGGGATACGCAGGCGGTAAATTTACGACTATTCTGGAATGTGATTTTGACATTCATGCAATAAAATCGGCAATAAATGTTTGAAAATAGACCATTATACAACTGTACAGCTGTGTATGTGGGGGGCGGAAGATCTTTATAACCGAATTGTTGGTTGGCTCATCATCATCATCATCATCATCATCATCATCATCATCATCATCGTCATTTATTAGTATCTATCACATTACATTGCGTCAACCAACAAATTATCAATAACAGTTGCAGTTGTTGACTAAAAATACAAAGTTATTACAATACATTGTACATTGTTTTAAAGCATAAACACCATACATATTGCACCTCACACAGCAGACACATAAACGGTAAAATTGGACAATTGTTGTTAACATATTAAAATCAATAACAATAATCTATATCAGGTACACACAATAATACTAAAAACGTACATGCATACAATGTAGACTCCTTTGCACGTCTTAATTGAAGCAATAATATAATATTCATACAAAACAAAAGAGGTCTAAGACGAACCGTTGTGTTAATCCTATTTGCTTACACCATAAATCACGCAAACTCTGCGTTTGTTAAAACGAATTAAAATATGTATACAGTTAGTATTTTTTGTATTTTACGTCATCAGTTGTATTGTCGATGCCCAGTTACATGTTCAATAAAAATGTCTCTGCTCCACCGGATGGTGTCACTGACCATCAACTTTCTCATTAGTGTAGAGTACCTTTTTCCAATTCCAAGCATTTTCACAACCCGATCATTCCTAGTATCCACGATCCAGACTACCCACAACCACTGCTTCAAACCACAGTTTCAAACCCCTGGCTTCTAAGCACTTCGGCATGTGGCGTATACTTCCTGATCTTGTAATCTCGAGCAGCTAGCAAGGCGTCGTCGTGGTTCTCGGCGGGTACGGTAACGTCCACTATACAAGCTTTCTTTGTTATGATGTTCGTAATAACTAGATCAGGTCTTTCCCTCAGATCGCAATTTGGATCTTCTGATTAACTCGGATTGTGTTTGCCTGATTCCTCGGAATAGCCTAACTAATCTGTTCAACACAGCATTATGCCTCTCTGTCCATGCAGCAGTATGATATCGACACGAGTTCAAAACATGTGGTAAAGTTCTGTGCCCATAGTCACACCGGCGACAGTTAGTAGGAGCATTTCCGTACCTCCGAGTACCATTTAGCCCCACTGTATCTAATCGCGCCTTTGTAACAAACCGCCAGTCACAGAACCGTGTAAATCGCCCAGTTGACATGAAATGGTTACTAGCCTGAGATTTACTAGAATGCTATACACCTTTCCCTGGTCTGGCTTTCGAAGAAGTCTTTCTTATAGTTGTGACGGAGACCATTTCTTAGTTGGTTAGCCAAATAGCCGCGAGCCTTTGGCGGTATAGTATGCCTATCGGGTGTCCGATTTGGCATATTTATTGTAATGGCTATCTCACCTCTTGCCTCACTGTACCCCCACTGACACCCAATGCGTGTTTGTAGCCTCCTTGTAGCATTACGTGCTCTAGTCCAAAATGGAACTGAAGTCATTCTTCTACCTCCCAGATCACCAAACCATGCTTCCCGAAAGGAACTGGCAGCAGTCATGGATCGTTGGTTCTCTACCAATACGTTCCTAACTACCTCCTTTAGTGAGGACCACGCAATATCCTTACAAAGTGGATCGCTGGCCGTAAGAAGCCGAAACGGATGGGCTACCGCCAGCACATCTACAGAGTCATTAGTTGGTAACAGGCCTGCACCCCCCTCTGCCATGGGCATGTACACCACCTCTGCGCTGGCACGTCGAGGAAGTGACAGCCACCGTTTCGCGGCCGCCTTCATTTTGCGGTCAAATTTATAAAAGGCAGTCTTTCTCATCCCTCCCCCACGCATTATAAACTCAAGCCGTGGGAGGAGAAAAGTCCTTACGGCATCTAACTTCTGCCAGGGTGCTAACGGAGAAACATCAATTTTGTGTAGGTCTTCACACATTCTCTCCAGTTCAGCTACTGGCGTTTGTTGAACTCTGAATCCAGTAGGAACGCCCAGATGCTGGTACGCCTCCCCATCGTTCAATGCTTTCATTGGAGTACCTTGTATGAGGAATACAGTTGGAAGCGTATCTCGTGTTTTTCTGCAGTCAATACTGAGCGAAGCACACTTCTTTGGGTTAAATGTCAGTCCTGCCCACTTGGCTGCATCCCCAGCCACTTTCAAAAGACGTCGTAGAGCCAATTCATTTTTAGCTGCTAAAACAAAGTCATCGGCATAGGCCAGTATGGAAATCGATCGACTATGAATTTCAGCCCCACAACTATCACTTAAGTTGGTAATCGCTCTAATGATTGGCTCAATAGCTAGAAAAAACAGGATTGGGCTAAGCGGGCACCCTTGTTTCACTCCAGCTTTGAGCTCAATATCATTTGTATAGCCTTGACCTGTTCTAACTCTAGTAACACTTCCATGGTACATGTCAGCTATGATCTCTAGAACGTCTTCAGGTACGCCCAGTTGTCTTAGTGCCTCCTTCATATACTCGTGTGGTACTGACCCAAAGGCATTTGAAAGATCAAGCCAAGCTGCATATACCTCTTTATTGTGCCTTCTGGCGTTGTCAATTATAGATTGCAGGACAAAATTATGCTCTAGGCATCCCTCAAATTCCATGAACCCTTTTGCATTGGCGAAATGATGTTGTTACTAGATGCCCAGCTCGATAGCCTTCCTCCCAGGATTCCTGCATATAGTTTGCTCATAGTTTGATCCTAATGTAAGAGGTCGCCAATTGGACAAGTCATCCCTACCACCCTTTCCCTTGTAAATTAGCACAGTTCTTGACTTTTTCCATGCCAGTGGAATTCGTTTTGACTTAAGGCAAATGTTAAAGATCGCACATATAAGTTGCATTCACTATCTATTTTCTTCAAGAAACTATATTTTATGAAATCTGGCCCAGGCGCTGAGTCTTTCATGCTAAAGAGGCGTGATTTTATCTCCCCTGCTGTAATAGGGCGGGATATATCATCATCTCCAGTAGTTTCCGAATGCAAATTGGAATTATGTTGGGTGGTGGTGGTCCAGTTATAGTCAGGATTATTGAACGAGTCTTTAAAGTAATCTTCCACCTTGTTTTTGTCTACGCTACAGAATGGTGAAGAACCTTGCAATATTTCCTCAAATGCTTGTTTTTTACTCACCCGGTACAGCTTTTGCAACCGACTTGCATCATTACATTGAACTGCTGACCTTGTTGCTCTTGGGGGGCAGCTCCGTGTCGCCCATCGATGGTGTCGTCTGCATTTTGATCAGGACTAGGGTTGCGGAAGTGCCGCTCGTTTCGCCTTTCTGGAACACCATTACCCCGCTTTCCACCTGCATCAGACCGCGACTTTCCACGGTTGTTACCACGATTTCCAAGGTTGCCGATGACGACCTGGTGGTGGCGTACCTCTCATATTATCCTTCTTCTCGTCTGCAAGGGATTGTATTTCTGCAGTAACTCTGCATCTCCTCTTCAAATTGGTCCCATCCTTCCTCGTACGCTCTTTCTAGTCGACTTATCCACCTTGCAGATCTGCTTTCGGGGCCACATCCGCATTATTATCATTAATAGGCTTGATGATATTATCTTGAGTTGGGGAATTGATTTGTGTAGATGAATCCTGTAGTATAGGGCGATTTATGACTTCATTAATTGGTCTGTTTTGTTCTGACACGGGAGAACTCGCAATGTTTAGTGAATCCGAATCAGTTATTTGACTATTAATTGGAGTTGTGTCATTATATTCTGAATCGATATGATTAGAGGAATTGCTGTTGATATCTCCCATTCTTGCAGCATGACACATAGAGGCCGGAGGATTCTTTGAAGACTCATTGTCCGTATGTTGCTTCCGCCTGTTAATATAGCAACTACATTAGCTTGGCGCGCCTCTACAAGAGGGTCATATGTGCCTGGAGGAGAACAGTCGTTACCCCAATTAAAACTTTCGTTGACATCTTCATTTATGCTTGTTTGAACTGAGACAAAGCTACTTTCATGATTGGGGGACCCCGGTGTCACGTTTCTCCCGATGGCAGGGGTATATTTACGCATCTCACTGGGGGCATGGTGAGTGTTACATCTCTATTTCTTAGTGTCCGTACATTTGTGTTGGGGGAAGAATGGGAGAGCCAACAACTGGTTGCACTTCATCGTCGCTATCAGATTCTGCTACCAAGGGCTCACATCCATGCATTGCCTTCCAGTGGGATTTTGTTACTTCAAATCCTTGAGAATTATGTCATGTTTAACACACCTGAAGTGAAGAGCAAGTTATGATATCTTCTAAGATGTTGTGGATAAGTCAGCATGGACGCCTGTAGCTACCAGCCGTTCTCGTTTTGCATCCAGATGATGTTCACATTTTAGTATTGTTTGTTCATTTTGGAGAAAAACCATTCCCTAGGCACTCACCTATGTTGCTTGTTGTCCCTCTGATTGCAAAATTATTTTATTGCGTATGTGCTTGCGTAAAATTGATGAATACAACACTGTACAGTTATATTTCGACTTACAATTACTTACTTTAGCTGAAGCTTACCGTCTGTGGTAGATATTTAACTTTTGAGACTTCCGACTTCACAGTATTAAACGTGAAAAGTTCCAATTATGTAATGAGTTATTTAGACTGTACACTGCACTTTTTAAATAAAGAAGGCTATGTGAAACAATATTTCGACAACTGTTCAGTCGTCTTCCACGGCTGTTTTTTTAAATTAAAAAGTGCGGTGTACAGTCCAAATAACTCATTCCATCATTACCCTCCCCTGCTCTAAAAGTTTCATCATTATATTAGTGAAAAGTTGTCTATAAACTACACGCTATCACTACTTCTGAAAACTTCTTTACTGTTTACTTCCGCTTACGACGAACGAGCACTCCTCCAAGAACCTCCAAGCAAGATTGGCGTGTGTATCGCCTATATCTCAGCACCGAGGCATCCCCGAGGGTGTTACAGGTATTACAGGTACAGCTGTGTATGTGGGGGGCGGAAGATCTTTATAACCGAATTGTTGGTTGGCTCATCATCATCATCATCATCATCATCATCATCATCATCATCATCATCATCATCATCATCATCATCATCATCATCATCATCAGCATCATCATCAGCTGGACTAGACTCCAGGGTGGTCATCAACGGCCCTAACTAAACTGCTTGAGTTCATAAATATTTATTATTTATGTTGTCTCACAGTGGAGTTTGGAAATAAGTTTTCATAGATATTGGATATGATGCGTTCAACATCGTAGGCAAGTTACATATCAACGGGGTCTACTACCATCGCTCCCCCACTTCAACACCCTTTACACTAGAAGTAATGACATATGTGTATACGTGTGCACCATTTGCACCAAGATAACTTCGATTTTAACACACCAAACTCACACCCCAATCGGTTGCGAATATTAAAAAAAAAAAACGATTTACCCATGTGTAAGCACCATTTTTAGCCCGTTTCAATTTTTGCACGTCTTCCCCTGAGAAAATTATGACAGTAAACGTGAAACTGAGCTCTATTAGCAGCTATTTATAGTAGTGGGGCTATATAGTTATGTACCCAATAGGGAAGTCTCACCAGTTTTAGATATTAGCGCTGGTGTACAGAATCAGTAGATATTCACTTAATAACACCATCGCCGTAGTTTATAACACTCTAAAGTAAAAACTGTATACTCCACAGAGGTACAAAGTTTTACGTTTACTCTTTCCCGCGCTTTTATCGTGAAAAGACGTGTGACGTCATAACCCTAAAGACATTGTTGGTAATGAATGAAATTGACCACGGCCTTCTAGATCACGGAGCTAAATTCACCTCTCGGTCGTTCACCAGCTCGTGTTAAAACGAAAGTCCATTGTTGACATTTTCTTTATAAATGTTTTCGTAAAACCATTAATTGTTAAAAATGTATACACAAATGTGCAAATTTTACATCTTGTTATACAAATTATTGTTTATTAGTATTTCTTAATCATACTACAAACAAATTTTATTCTAAAAGTGCTTCTAGAAGTAAGATAATCATCAAAAATGCTGTTTATTCAATGAGCACACGGTGATTGGTTGTAGGGTTATGACGTATTGCCCTGTTTTTCCCGCCATTATTACGCTAAATCTTTAAGCTCACTTTAGTGACTGAAAATGTTTTTGAAATAACGAAAATGTTATATTTATGTAATCAGAAACTGGCCCTGAATATAGTAGAATAATAAAAAATATTTGTGAGTCTTCCCTATTTAGCGCGTTTTTTTTTTCAATCGGACGCAAAACGTCAATGCTGAAACAGACGTCCTTTTTAAAGTTGCCATAAATGGACTGACGTTTAAAAACTGTAAAACATGAATAATACATATTGAATCTTTTTATATTTAAATAACATATAATTAAGGAACACTAATATAAACAAGATAATATAGATATTATTCCGACTCGCCTCGGGTGACGTGGAGCTTGCGTCATTCCTGGCGTTCACGGTCCGCATGTATAACACATTCAAATAATATATCGCATCTGATTTATACTGCGAGTCATCTGCCAAAACGTTGATGGCTATTAAACATCGTACTGCGAATACAGGTCCTATTACCGGCTAGGCACTTGGTACTGGTGGGTGGTACACGTGTCTGTATTAGGTACGGAAATAAAACTAAAATCGAGACTATAGGTACACGAGCAAACATCAAACAAACAAACTAAATGAAATTATTGAAGATGAAAAACACATGCAGCACATCAATTTCAACTGATCTTATACCACAATATCGTATTTCCATTGTATTTAATTCGTTTTGTACAAGCCAAAAAAAGTGATGATTTAGGTATATAATATATTAAAATTTTATAATCATATTAACGTCATGAGCAACAAATTGGTTTTGAGTAAAACGTTTGCATCTTGGATGAAACCAACCACCCAAGAAACATTATCACACACGGACGTAATGCATGAAAAAATAGAACGAAATGAGTGTGATGGGAGGGAAGGATCCTACACTGTGACACTAAAATATATAGTTTTATTATTATTATTAGGTCTACGTACGTGTCCATAGCAGTTTCAGTGTCATTTTATAAGAGTTTTGTAGCATCTTATTTTTGGCCACCTTAAAAAACTTGTTACACGTTTTCTCATATTTTTTTTATTTTGTTTATGTCATTAATTGAATTAATATCAACTGAATTAAAATTTGTATAAACAAATTATAGGTATTATGATTTAAAAAAAGGACATGAAACCAAAAACAGCGAGGTTGCATCTATAAACTAAACGCTATTTTCACGTACCTCTACTTATTATGCATGCAGTGCCAGTACCGGTACAGATTACATATGCCATTCATTCGTGTAAAATACGATAGAAAAAGCAAGGCACATGCATACACAAGATAGTAGTGGGTTCTCGGACATGGGCGTCTAAGTAAAGCAGCCGAGACGTGGCCAGCTTCCAGCGCACTGACGTATACCGATCAACGATAATAACCCCTCCCTTCACACTACGTGTATTTTAGCTGTGATATAATTTATTTCTATTATATGATAACATACGAGCACATGAGGGATCAACAGAATTGTTAACAGTTTTCACTGCATTTGCTACTTAGTTTCCAGATGATATGTTATGATTTGGAATTATAAATAAATTATATTCTATGTGCGTTGAGTTCCGGGCGTTGTTCTTGTTCCAAAACTAATAATATATGATCTGATTGATAAGTTAATATCCATACAGAATCTCGTATTAAATCCACTGGTTAGAGCTCTCGTGAGTAGGCATACTGGAACTGTATTATATTGCTGGAATGGAGGTTTTACAGCGATGTGCCAATAATGTCACAGAAACAGTTTACAGCACACCCACACTGCACATATCAACCGTTTACAAGCACATAAACAAACTTACAAATCAAATACTACACCAGCTTGATAAAAAATTATCAAAATTCAAGTATGCAGAATAGTGGGGATGGTTCTCAAACAAAATGTAAACCCTAGAAGGAGTAGGCATAAACGTTGTCGTTATTTATTGATGAGGCCGCAGAAATATGTTGCATGCATAAATGTATTGCATAACTAAATAACTATAGCACAGCTATAGTTGAGCTATTTTATAATTGTGTAGAATATCCTTGATAATATCATACACTTGATGTGCCTCTCTACCGTGAAGGTTCTACAGTTAGGCCTACCGTCAAAGAAACCTAATATGCCAGAATTATATTGAATTAGTTTTAAATAACATATTATTATGTTTGAGAATATGTCTCGACGGGAATAGAATCCGAGTCCTTCGGGAATAAATCTGGAAGGAACCTTAACAGAAAGAAAGAATGGGATATGTTTCATCAATAGAAGGAAAGGAAAGTAATATGATGAAGCATTATTTTGAATTCAATTGCCAGTTGCCACGTACTCAAGCATAGACAGCCCCTTTTGATAAAAGAAAAGTAAAATGGTCTCGATGTTTATTTGTCTTATGATAAGTTATAAGCGGATAGTTTACCCGGTGAACCGACAACATACCGAATTGAAATTCCGCAAAAACTGAATCACTTTTGCCGGAAAAACTTTAAATTACTCGCTTTATGTTTCATCTTTGAAACAAAGATCCCAGTCTCGTCTGCTATTTCCATCAAGGTCTCCCAATCAGCGACGACGTTTCATATCGTGTCATCGCTTCGATTCCCGCCCCCGCCCCCGGCTATCATTAGATTTTATCCGTGGTTTTCCTCGACCGCCACAATACTGCGGGGCCTTGCAATTGCCAGTCATTAGCCGTGCACCCACAGACTGAGACGACCATCATCCTTGGTCAGGATACCTTTTGTGTGATACACACACCATGTGGTAGAAGCAGAGGCAAGAATTTATGGTAAAAACGAACTTTTAAAGTTAAAAACAATTTACAACAGTTAACACCAATTCACCGCTTTTGGGTAGAACAAAAACAAAGGAACAAATAAGTTCTCCACAAATACCAGCCTCTGAAATCTCCCAACTACAATTAATTGCTATGCTATCTGCGATTCATTTACAAGATCCCACACCCATTTTTTGAAAAAAATTGAAAAAAATGACTTTTATGTTCACCCCAAGTACCTGCCTCTGGTTATAATGATATCTGATATCGTTGGGGATCATGGTTCATGGGTCTCAACCGATAGAAACCGGTAGAGACTGCTTGTGAAATCGTCTCTCACACTTCTCTCGCATCACCACACGGTCTTCGGTTTGAATATCATTATTTGATACGTTACGGCAAGAAAAGCCAAACGACCGCCACTGATTTAATGCTTTGCAGACTGGATTGAATTCTTCACCATATCAACCCTAAGTTAGTGAACAATAGTCAATAACCTTGTTATTTTCTTGAAGGTTTCCGCTATGTACACACCTTTGTTGTACTTCAATTTTCGGTTATACATATATAAGTTGAGGGGGTGGGGGGATATTTTTCCTCCCTCTTTCCAAGACGCCTTTGGAACACAGTCAATTACAAAAAAATATGATTGGCATTAACTCGCTTCACTTTCAGCCAAACCAATGGCAACGTTGTTTACTTCCAAGTCAATCGAGACGACGCTCAAGAAACAAGCAAATGTTCGTTGCATACAGTCAGAACCAAGAACCATGAAATGTGCAACCAAAACAATTGCCCTCGTTTGTTTAACACAGTTGATATTGAAAAGGATACATAAATATAATATAATATAATATAATACATAAATATTATAGTCTATATACTAGTAAATTCTACCGACACCATCTACAAAGTCGCGGAGGTAGATAAATAGAGGGGGGGGGGCTAATCCCCCAGCCCTGTGATATAAGCGAAATGTTATGTTATGTTATACGAGAAGGGACGGTGTGTATTTGAAATTCTCCTCCCTGTCTATTATATCCTATTCTAAGCTACGAGCCACACATCCACACTCCCCAATGCCCTCTTTTCCCACTCTACAAGTGGTGGTATATGATTAGCCCTTGACCCCTAGGGAAATAAGTATGCGAGGACGTGCTAGCGGATCGAACTAGAACTAAAAAATAAGAACAAGAATAAAACTTTTTTCAGTTCTAATCGGAGTTTTATTAAATAAACACTCGTGTATTGATCGCCAGTAAACACTCTTTCTGTTGCCACGGACGGGACGGGACAGGACAAGGTAACTCCCTGTCACCACGTGTCACTGTCAGCCGCAGCCCGCAGCTACAAGAGTATTGACAAAGAACTTCACTACAGCATGTTTGTTTTTCCACTAAAAGTTTTACCCAATCAGGGGTAAAAGAAAAATGAAAATACGAGCAAAGAAACAAGAAATGTTTTCTTCGAGTTTCGTGTCTGTCCCAACTTTCAAGTTCACACAACAGCCACAACACCTTGACAAATCGCCACGTTACTTTTCACACCTTGAAACCCGTTCATACACGCACATTCATACTTTTCTATAGAACGATAATAATCTGAGACAGGGGCGTATCCACGATTTTGAAGTGAGGGAGGAGGGGGTGAATTTCGGAGTTTATATTAAGAAATTTGTAGAACTGCCCACGAAACAATCATTTCGGGAAACGCGATGCCCCCAGCCAGTACGGGTCTGGGGCGCATAGTCCCAGACAAAATTTGATTTTTAACATTGCAGTTTTTAGGGTGCTTTTGTCGATAATTTATAAAATTGTGAAGATACTGTCAGTTTACAAAATTTTGCCATAAGTAGGACCTACATAATATGTATGCCACATTGTACATAGTGCTATTTAGTATTATTATTACCCTTCTTCTGATTTCGGGGGGGGGAGGGGGGATAGGACACCCTAATCCAACCCCCCTCGCTACGCCCCTGATCTGAGAAATTAGTTCAAACTCGACTCGGGTCAGTTAGTCGACGCTTCCAATCCTGAGGGGTACATCATAAGGAGACGCCCCCCCCCCGCCCCCCTTAGTATTTCAAGCAACCTGCAACATTGCATACAACCTTCGCCAACAAACATAGCCTAAGTTGACAAAAAATAAATAGAAAGAAAGAAAGAAAGAAAGAAAGAAAGAAATAGTAATCTATTTTATTTGTCAACCGTTTGCTCAGAATGCTGGTCAGAATCAGCCACGGGTAAGGGGAGGGAAAGGGGGAAGTTTCAGGGAGTTTGACTCCCTTTCAAACTATAGCTGATGTTTGCGAAATGGACTTTGTCTCGTTTCTCGCCTATTACGATTAGCATAGCCTCGCTCTGGGCCAAATTCTACCCCGGGCCGAGACGGGGGGGGGGGGGGGGGTAAACATCGATACAAAAGTTATTGACCTTTTCTTAGTTTGGGCTACGTCAGTAATAATCTTCTAAAACGCTGCATTATAATTTGTATCATTTTCTTGCGTTATGATTTATTTTGTAATTAATTAGAATTTATATCATTGTTAGAATAGGAAAACAAATCCTCAATTTTTCATGCTCGTGGTTTCGCAGATACTTAATTGAGCAAACGCTTTGTACGCATTGTGTTAAAGCTCCTCATCCAATCATCATTAATTTTAAACGTCTAAAAAACAATTCCAGATTTACAGAAAAACCCTAAACAAGTTTTATTAGTTCCGCGACGTTCCCGCTTGTATCCTCACTCAGCCCTTGCAAATCTATATTCCTTTGTCATCCTCACATTGCGAATTCTTCCGAGTGAGTTGTTGTTTTGTTTTTCGGATATCGCCCCCCTTCCTTTCTCCCGGTATCTCCAACAACAAGGACTCGACGAGGAGGAAGGCAGGAAAGAGGGGCCATAACTTGGACAAACTTCCTCAATGTAATCGCTTCCGATAATTCCTTAGAACGGGTTCGTGCCGGGGGAGAAACAAACGACTGGGTTTTACGACCTCTCAATAATTACCCCGACATTTTCTTTCCTTGAAGTGAGTGAGCTAGCAGAGTGACCATGACTTGCGCCGTACGTGGCTGGCACGACGGCGAGCTACTTTATTGTACGCCGGCACACGAATTGACGAATTGACGAACGCACACGTAAATCTACAGCAACAGCTTTGGTAGTTTTGAGTGTATTTAAAAAATATAATACGATGGGTAGCCCCAACTGCAATGGCTGTCCCAGCATTGATCAAAGAATCATTCTTGAATCACTACACGTCAAGGCTCTTATAATAGCAGAACACATTTTGTTTAGTAACAAATTTGGACACTTATGAACAAGTTAACTTTATAAATATTGTATCTGTTTACTAAAAAGATTTTGTGAATATATACGACGATCTAACCGGATACTCTTCCGACCCGTCTTGAAACACGACCAAGGAGTCTAACATGTACGCGAGTCATTGGGACCGCATATATAATATAATAGTTATATCGCAGACTTTCACGGATTGAATATGCAGACATTGTATTTTCGGGTAGTCCGTGTGGTTTTATTATTAGTTCCAACGTTTCGGGCAGATGGGCAGGGAGAACTACCCGAAACGTTGGAACTAATAATAAAACCACACGGACTACCCGAAAATACAATGTCTGCATATATATATATATATATATATCTATATATATATATATATATATTAATGTAATCGGTTTTCGGTTTAAATGCACGTATATTTTCAAACAAACAAACAAAACAAAAACAAAAAAGAAACATTCAACAAAATTCAAAAACATATAATATATATATCGTATCGAAAACAATACATAAGTTATGTTATGACGTTTACTAGGCTTTTGTTACGTCTGGTTGTGAATTGGTTTGGATAGGGGTATATTAAAAAAAACGAGTTAAAAAATATGCGACGATGGACAATGGCCAGAGATACGTCTAATGCAGCACTGTAAATTTCCATTACATTATAAAGCACGCAAAAAGGTTTGTGTAGCAACTCAAGAACCCGGCCCATGCTATCCAGGACCAGCCACGGGCGACTCGAGTCACACGTACCACCCCGGTCGAGCACATCCCCCAAGGTATGGCGAGCCCAGGGACTCGTTGGTAATTAATTGCGGGGTGGGGTGGGAGGGGGCGTCGTGATATATTATATCCCCCCCTCGCTTTGCTACGCGCAATATTTCACGATGCTCTGGGCTTGGAACAGGGGAGGAAATTGTGTACGCTTTTTATCTCAGCAATACGTCATGTTGGAAAAAAAAGAAAGTAGAACAAAAAACGAAACCTATTTTGGCAAGGTACATTATTTATTTTAAATTTAAAACAAAATATGTTTTTATTGGTCGTTAAAAATCAACAATAAAACCAATATTCAAAATATTTTACAAGGTTAAGGCTTTTTTAAGCTTTCCTGTCTAATTCTTAAATGTTTTTTACACAAAATGTGTACAAATAACAGACAGCATTAATAAATAAACAAATAAATTTAAATACAAATTTTGTAACCATCCCCCCTACGACATTTTAGTCACTCGGCTCTTGTCGAGTGTAAAAACTAAAAAGTCTTGGTTTCTCAATGTTCAGCTTCCTTCCTTCTTCCCCTTCCCCCACTGGAGCGTGATGACGTCATCAACCACCTCGTGACGTCAACAATGAGCCCATCATCAGCGTCTCATAAACAATGCAGACACAATCATAAAAAGCATTGTGCGTGAGTTTAAAAATAACTTCGCCTCCGCCTTCTTACAAAAACTAAATAGGCAGCGGAGAAACGGTATGCGGCGCCCGGCGTCGTCATGCCATGCGTAACACGCACACGCATATAGGCTGTGTCTTCGTAGGTTGCATTACACTAGTAGCGAGATCATATAAACATTAATTTCCATGGCCTTGTTTGGTCTTGTTGATATTTCTCGATGTCCACACAAAGTAACAAAATAATATACGTAACAGGGAGGAGAAATTGTCATTGTTTTTATTATTGGGGATACATCCCCCTTCCCTTCACGACCTCCCCGACGACGAGGACCATGACAACACCAACGATGACAAAGACGATGATGACCACGACGTGAGAATTCCCCCTTTCCTGGTTCCGACCTGCATGGGGCACATTATGGCCAAACGGTTGACGCGTCCTTGATCAAAATAAACAAAAAAACAAAATTACGCACAATTTTTATTGTTATTCATTATTTAGAGACAGAGAGCATGTTTATTAATATCTTCCTAATCGGTTGCCATCTTAATCAGTTGACCACGGTCGGTGATGGTACGGGTGAAACGTGTAAACTGCACAACCTATAGGTCCGACCCACGTGAACTTGGCATTGATAGCGGCGTGTGATAAGGCCCTGTAATTTGTAATGCGCGACCTACAGCAGGCGGTGTTTGTCCGTTGCCACGACGACGGCAGGTAATTGGGGCCGGGCATGCCGGGCGTGTAGGCCACCCACCGTGTTAGCAATTTTGGCGATGCCGCTATTCCTGATAGTTTGTGAATTTAATCGGTATTGCGTTGTGATCATGAAGTCCAACAATCAAATATAAACCACCGGCGTATTATCGTGTCATCCACACCTTTTACTTGGTGAGGTCAGGGCCGGGCAGGGTGTGAGTTAATACGGCAGGGCGGCGGTCTAAGTAGGTGCAGTACGCAGTATATAATGGTGACGACATTCGATGGTATAAGCAACCTGTAGACGAATGGCGATAGACATTATAGTTGTAAATAATTATCAGTTGTGTGACGCACACATAAACCGCGATTTGTATACACAGGGTGGGCATGAGGTATATAACGACTGTATGGTAAGCATGGTTTAGGGACAAGGATTGGTCAGTGACGAAAGAATTGCAAGATACAGATTTTAATATGTTTGGCGCCTACAGTAAGCGTCACTATCCGTATTCCTAGGGGATGTTTGGAGGACAAACACGTACAGTATACAGATACAGCGGCAGGGCGGCTACAAATTTTCCATTACAAAATTCCCCGACTTTTCCAGGTTTTCCAGATGGAAAATTATATTTTTCCAGGCTGCAAATTTGGCTTTCCCGCACATTATAATGGAGGAAAAACTGTTTATAAATTATTCAATGTCGATTTCGGCGGGAATTTTTAACGCCAGACAAGGCAAAATAATTTTAAGAATCGTTTATTTTAAAATTGAGAATTTCTATTTTCAGCAACAAAAAAAGGTATTGAAATTACTAAAATATTGTTTTTTTTTACATTTCTAGAAAATTCCAGGAAAAAATCCCCGACTTTTCCAGATGTATTAAATTCCTTGACTTTTCCAGGTTTTCCAGTCTTTCAGGCACCCTTGTCAGCCACAAGCAAAGGAGGGGGAAGGAATTCTCACGTTCGGTTGTCTTTGTCGTCGTTAGCATGGTCGTAATCGCCTAGCCCAATATTTGTCTTCAAAGACGTCGAGTTTGATGCTGTAAACATATCTGCTGATCTAATTACATGATAAAAGGTTCTCGTAAACACGTCGAGCCTCCAACTGCGCATTATAGGTACTCAAATGTCGATGTTTAAATAAATATTGATACGTGCCTCTACAAGACTGAAAGCTTTCTTCAAATTCCGAAACATTAACCTATTTATCCTCTATTAAAATTGTGTAAAGCTTCCTACGTGTCCCATTCTTCCTGACAGCAATAAATGATGCTCACAAAAGGCCAATAAAGAATCAAGTCCAGTTAGCAGGCTGCAGGCTGCTGCACTGTTGCATGGATATACATTGTATAAGTGGGAACTAACTCTCCATCCATCTATATTCTGCTCGACCTAACTAGCTATAGGCCTTGACTTGACGTAGTGTGCTAAAGATGAGAGTAAACAAATAGTCAGCCAAGCCAACCTGCAAAAGCAAGTGAGATGTAAAACAAAACGAGGGTGCATGTTATAAATAACATGTAGTCCGAAATTGTAAATCACATGTCAATTTAAAACGAGACGTTACCAATGTAGCCGAAAAAAGTGCGTTCGTCGTACTTGCAAAACTTTTAACTTCATGTCTATTTTTGAGCAAACTCAAAAAGGAGATTTCTATGTTCGTAAATGATTTGATTTTTTAAAATGTTGGTCCCGTATCACAAGAAATTGTGCATAAACATAGACCAAAAATTTACATGTTTTATTGACTGTGTTCATTTTCTAGAATGCATTTCGCTAAGGACGAAGCCTGAAGGCAGGGTGTGTGATTTTTTCGATTTTTAATAATTTTTTTAAAAATCATGATTTATTTGATGTTGATGAGTTTATTTAAATCAAATAAATCCGATTTAAATCAACTTTTATTTTTTCGATGTTTTCGATTTAAATCAGACTTTTATTGATTTAAATCAACCATATCAGTGTTTCAAAACTTGTCAAGTTGGTGAGCAGATCAAATACTTTCACAAGCGTATCAGAAAATCTAACTCATTTTTTTTAAAAGAAAACTTTGACTAAATTAGTTAGAACTCTGCTGTTTGTTGCTCAAAATGAAGAAAAAGTGCACTTGATTTAAATCAATGATTTAATAAAAAAACACCCTGCCTGAAGGTACTTTACTCCAGAGCTTTCTCGAGAGCTAAGCGTCCGCACCAACGTCTAGAAGAAAAGATGAACCGTGATCCCCGATATTGGGCATATTGTTGAGAACGTCACGAAAACTACATTGCTGATCATTATAGCATGATTCGGGTTCGATCCTCGTTCGGAACAAAGCGTTTCGAGAATTTGAAACCCTTGCCTATAGATGTGTTTTTAATTCACTCCAATTAAGTATTAATAAGCGATGTTTATTTAGTGGAACTCTCCAAATTCTCAGTTTCCAAGCACCGTAATCATCCCGACCAGAATAAACTTAGCTAAGTTTACATTTCCAATCAAAATTAATGATCCCGCCCACCCACCGCCCAAAGTTCAGAGCACGCTGGATAAATTAACAAAGCGAAGGCTAACGTCACTGTTGTTAAATTAATGTCATCTTATTCGCCAAGCAGGGGACGACGTCTGCCAAATCTGTTCGGAGTGCGATCAATCGTCGTAATCTAACAAGCACTAATTATGCTAATGTGTGAAATGGACCCCGCGGTCGTTTCGACATTGCTAGTATCACGTAACATGTGTTGTTGTTATGTCTTTATTAGTATAAACATTGAGTTTGTATAATGATGCGTTTCGTTTTTCGATATAGGCTTAAGGATATTCATGAAGGTGGTGGATACAAATTAGCGTTCCTTCGATCCCGAAGTCTGGACCCACAACTTGCAAGAAAATAATCAATCGTCTCCATAAGTCGTTGCTAGGTGCTATAGCTACACTGAGACGTCAAGTCACGGATAAACTATACCAGCATATGGTAATTAATTAATTAATTATATTAATCTTAATTGTATTACCAGTCCAATTTTAATGAGGAAATATATGTTTTTATTGCCCATGTAAAAAAATTGCATAATTCAACAATAAAAAGTAAAACTATATTGAAATGGAGTGTATCCTCGTGAGTAAAAGCACTGCAAAAGTGTAAACAAATAAAAATACAATAAAATGAATAAAAGGTGAAAATATTATTAATTTTAAACGTCATTAAAAAAATCAGAGTATAGGATGACTGTCTAATAGGTGGGTGGGTGCACATGCGCCAGTCTGTGAACAGAGTTCCTACCATAATACTTTAAATCCAGAGCAGATTTGAATGTAATTACTAATCACCTGTTTTCTAGAATGCATTATATAAATTTCAGTTCCTGCTTGCTGAATTAAGAGTGTTTTTGTAACCGAGAGATATGCTTGGACGCTTATGAAGGTCAAGTCTAGGTACTTTTATATAGTTAGTTGAAAATCATTTTGACGTATAGACGAACAGTGTACATGTTGTGGTGGTACATGAAACTTTAATACCGGAACTGAACTTGTGTCTAATAAATAATTAATAGTTTTGAATTGAAGTATACTATGTCAGTGTGTTTCTTCCAGTTTTCAAGGGCATGTGAAATTGTGTATGTGCTACAGGCATTCTATATAGTTAATATTGCTGTGCAATAAACATAAATCTTTCAAAACGCTACAATACTCCAGTACCTACTATAACCAAGGTTTTCACATGCAGATGTTTCATGATTTTTCATTGCGGTATATATTTATTTTGAATGATTGATTTTTGTGTTGTCCTTTCATCGAAACGTGAGAAATAAAAAAATGTTTTAAAAAACTTTTAATTAGGGCCTACGTAGTCTGTATCGAAAAAGAATTATTTGGCTAGAGATGACAACACATACAAATCACCACGAAAGCCTGAGAACGTACACATTTTAGTGCTATATAGTTTTACTTCTTGTAAAGCAAAACTCAATTCTCAACATTAGAATTGAATGATATCAATTTCCATTAAAATTTCAAGGAGCACCATGAGCAAATTTAAAAAAAAAAGTATGGACAAAGTAGATTGACAAAATAAACATAATCCTGAATTATGGTACCTATAGGCCTATAGGAACCGCTATGAATACAAAATTGACGTGGTATTTCTACGCCATGTCTGTAGCCACATAATATGCTATCAATAGGGATGGGTGAAATTAAAATTGATGTTCGTTACAGATGCTAAATCGGCAAGTTCACGATTTTTCAAAACTCTACAGAGTAAAATTCTTTACTTCAAATCAGATCTATCCATTATTATTGGCAATGAATTTGATCAAATTATTGGTTACGGTTTTTGAAGGGGGTAACAAAAAATTATCAATTAACTACAAAGAGCTAATTTGGGGATTTCAAAACTCCCGAAAATGCAAAATTTCTCAATTAAAGTGTGACAGTTGTTTTGCATATAGTTCCTTGCATTCTAGCTGTGATACAGTGTTTATATCCGTCACTGCGGGATATCCCCTTAATCTTTCATCACTCGTGATAATGAGTCATCACCAACAGAGAGATAATCAAGCTCCTTATCAACCTTGACCGCCGCGTGGACAACAATGCCGCGTCCGAGTATCGATCACAGGCGCACCGGGTTGCAGGGACCTACACCTAATGAAGGCCGACCACGCATAAAAAACTTGAAACTAAATTGACAGCTTGTCACACGGACACGGACGCGTGTCATATAATGCCAGGCCACGGTTCATATTTCATTAGCAAATCAATATCCAAGTGCGGTCGGACGCACCTCCAAGTGCGTGGCGTGTGCGTTTTACTGACCAACACGCACGCGGTTTTAAACAAAGTCATGTTTTTGCATAGTTTACAAATTGCTAGAGGTATTCGCTAACAGCGCTTTGGCATGCACATGTTTATTATAATTTCACCAACAAACTGATTCGAACCATACCAGCCAACTGAAATCACATAGATCAATGCCCCAAACTTTGCAGTTTGCACAGATGTACCTAGGCTCACTGAAAATAGAAATTACGGCCTCCAACTTTTCCAAAATTGGTTTGATATTAACAATAAAAGTTACAAGGATTTTTTTGATTTAGTATAAAGTAAAAGAACGAATGTATCAGTATAAGCATAAGAGTATTATTGAGTTCGTTTCTGGCATAGATGTTATAGTAATATAAATTAAATGAACGCAAATAAAGTTTGAGTTTATTTCAATATACATACCCACTATACAATTATAAAATAAATAAAAATAATAATAATAATTTAAAGGCTAAGTCAAATTGTCAAGACTTTTGGAAACGTCACATGTGGTCATGGTTTATTACTGTAATGAAGTTTTCATTTTCATTTCTTTAGATGTTATGTAAATGGTTGAGAACATAAATAATTAGCCAACACCATTGTGTAGCACGAAGCTATACTTCAATCGGTTACCTTGCTGTATTTTACGCCATGTGCTGTAATTGAACCGTCTCGGTAAAAGGTATTAGCAAAACAACGGTTTAAATCTCGCGAGGTTAGCTATGTCTATACCAAGAACAGCACTCGATCTAACAATGCAACCCAATAAAAGAATAATATATTATATTACCTCTGCGGTCACGTACTGCATTGTATAACACAGAAACATGATTGGTAGCTAATAACAAAGAGTACGTGTTTCGGCTTACGGCGTTTATCAATCACTTCGCTACCGCGAACCATAAACGAAGCCAGGACCATATAGTAGGCTAGATCCACAGTCATTGGTCCACTGGCGTGACAATTAGAAGCCATCTTGAATAGGTCAGTTTGTATGTTAAAGTAGGTTGTAGCGATTTGTAGCACAAATATTTTTCAAGATAGCTGTCAAGTTGATAGGTGAGCATATTAGCCATTAACGCCAAATGATTACTAAATTCCCTTATGCAATAACTTCTTATTCTTTCTGTTTGTGCATGCTGCACAAGCTAAAACCATATCAAAACAATCCAGAAAAATATTTAATCGCATTTTTAAAAAAAATGTCAAGCATAAATAATTGAAACGCCAAATCGCCATCTTGAATAGGTCAGATTGACGCTTTAATTTGGTACGCTCGCGCCTGTGGCAAACCAGGTTTTAAAGGTTTATTCTGGAACGCTTTTGGACCACTAATGTTTACCGTGAAGATTTAACATTTTAGTAGGTTGATTATGAATGATATGCGAATGTCTCCATCAGAGAACATTTTTATAGTATTAGCCTATTTCAAAATAACTGTCAAATTCGATTTGTATTGATTTTAATACTCTAAAATTACATCCGTCCATCATAAAAGCGATGAAACCCATCAGACTGTTTTGTAAGGTGGATGAAAATAAGATAGATTAGAATCTGTTTTTTTTCGTGGCTCTCAAAGCGTCAACGGCGATTGCTAGAAGTAGTCGAGTAGAGAAGTAGAGTATGCCAAAGAGTAATATTGCTATGAATTTTAAAGAATCTAGTTTGATAAGCAATTCAAAGTAGTGTATTTTGACGATGAAAATTCACAACATAAATCATGTCAATGCATCCAAATGGGAAGACCTAAAGAGCGGTTTCCTGAACTTTATTTACTTGGAAACAAATTGCTATAGTTTTACGGTCGTAACATACCATTTTCACACTTGTTTCATTGAATTGTTGAAAACGATCCACGTAATTGCTAATCAATTTGCATATTTTAATGAATACACAAAGGCCGAATATTTTTTTAGAT
The DNA here is from genome assembly GCA_024449915.1 of Sweltsa coloradensis. NCBI lineage: Eukaryota > Metazoa > Arthropoda > Insecta > Plecoptera > Chloroperlidae > Sweltsa > Sweltsa coloradensis. The sequence goes on along the minus strand of JAMZAV010000490.1, from coordinate 295,208 downwards.
TTTAAATTATTTAACAAGATTTCGAAGTGCCTGCTTATACATGATAGTGATATAATAGGAAATGGCAAAAGATTTCCGGTGTGATAATAATTATATCCTCCATTCCCTCGCCTTAGCATGTACAAGCTCGTGAACGCCCATCCCACATGACCCCCGCGCTCACGTACTGAGCCAAGTGTCGTACTAGCGGTTTACTATAAGTTCGCGCCTACTTTCTCCATAGGAAACTCACTTCACTTTCGTCCAATTGAACTAATCCTTGTTTTTTTTTGTGTGAATAGCTGAAACACAAATACCGACAGATTACCACATTATTTTAATAACTTCGTTACGCTCTCAAAACCTCACAAGTCGTGAAGCAAGAGAGGACAGCAACTGTAACAGTGCTAAACTGTGATACGGCTCGACATGCAAATATTACAAACAAAGCAAGAGTAGGTAGCAAGAACTGGAAGGTAATGCCATTTTCACGAGATTGCACTCCTTGACACTGTTTCAATGACATACGTGATGAACACAGTTGCATTCTTTTTTGTCACTTTAAATAAACTTAAAATAAATAAATTCGTATTTAGTCTTCCCAACATAGCCGCATATAACTGATTTTTCAGTGATGGACCTTAAATTTAAAGCAGACCAAGCCAACCCTGTTGGCGCCTACACCATCGACGAGTAAGCAACGACCAACGAGTACCCGGTATTAATTACTAATAAACCCCGTTTCTTCTTCACCACCCTAGAAATTGAATGCAGTCAGTATAACGTGACTTGAATGGGGTTAATGGGAGTGGTACCAGCTGAGGTAGTCTAAGGAAAAATGCTAAGGAAAAAAGAATACTTCATTAATACAAAAAGGAATTTGATTAGGCCTGTACTCAAATCTAAATTTGTTCCTTGATAAAAAATGTGACGAAATTTAACAGACATGTATATTTAATCACGGATAAATAAAATAAAAGTCTATGGCCACATGCATTTTTTTTTTTAAATAAAAAGATAACTGGGAATAAGGAGTAGTAAGGGCGTTTTGAAACTTAAAAGAACAGCGGACAGAGCGAAAACCTAGATGCCGTGCCGTGCAACAGTACTCGACGCTTAACCTTTTTAAATAAATAACTAGACAAAAGGTCAGACCGAGTTTATTTATTTTTTAATTGCATTAATGGATTTTAAAATGATAACGCTTTTAGCAGTTGTTCTTTTAAGGAGCTGGAGGGATGAGCGACAGGGTACATATTAATATTATAGCGACGTAGACTGGAACTCCGAAACACTGGCTTGACTTCTCTAAATATTAATAAAAAATATACGACAGCCACATTTTCGACCATTTAGGGTTTTACTGTTATTGATATGAAATATTAATATAAAGTTAGCAAGTGTTATGCGTGCATGAATAATGCATGACTTGGTGTATCACCTCAGTTTTAGTGATATTGATCTACTAACACCACAAAAGCCCCGACTAAAACGGGTCTATCCCAAGTAGGGCTACTTTGCCATCCCAGTGTAAGGTAAGATTTCAATTATTTTCGAAGGCTACCTATGTGTATTGTGATTGCGTTAACTAATGGAAATTTAATTCGTTTGCGTTTTTGTATTGTCAATTCAAAAAGGTTATAAAAAATTGCAATTTTGATTTAAAAGTTCTAGGAACGTTGTTCAGAATTTGGAATGTATACGCGAGATCCATAGATGTAGGACTGTAGGTGTGTAGCTTTTTCTACACTCATTTTATAAAATAACAGCCTACCTATACAGCTACGTTGGTAATGTTAGGTTGACCTATAATAAATAAATAATAATAGTGGGTTTCAGTCGCCACAATATAAATAATAGATTATCCGGCTGTGATGTTCTTTGAGCTTCCAAGGCAAGGAAGCTTTGTCACGAGCGAGGGAGTCCCGACACGGCACAGCCAATCAGGTGGCGAGTTTGTTCGACTGCCGCCATGGGCAAGACGCGTCAAGGTCACGAGCGAGGGAGTCCCGACACAACACAGCCAATCAGGTGGCGAGTTTGTTCGACTGCCGCCATGGGCAAGGCGCGTCAAGGTCACGAGCGAGGGAGTCCCGACACGGCACAGCCAATCAGGTGGCGAGTTTGTTCGACTGCCGCCATGGGCAAGACGCGTCAAGGTCACGAGCGAGGGAGTCCCGACACAACACGGCCAATCAGGTGGCGAGTTTGTTTGACTGCTACCAATTGCAAGGCGCGTCAAGGTAACAAACGGCGCCTCAAGTGCTAGTCAACGACAACAAATTCACTTTCACAACACAATTATTATTTTTTATTTCTTTCAGCTTGGCAAGATTAGCAAGAGATATAATTATTTATGTGTATTGTGTAACATCATCAATACTAGCATTGCTTTGAAAGTGATCCTTACATCTATGCTATTATTTCATAAGCAAAGCCAAAAATGTTTAGGTTTGTTGCACATCAAAGTCTTGCTCATAGTAAATGTTTGTAACGTGTTACTAGTAACTATCATCATCGGTCTATATTTCTATCTTCACAGTTTTACTGCACCAAATGTCAGTTGTGTGGCGAGTAACAACTATGCTCAAAGTACTACGTCTAGGCGTAAGTATAACAGTGGGGAATAACTTTACGAAATAAATTCGATTGTGTCCAGATGAGAAGATAATAACTGTTTTGATCTACCAGGTCCTAACCAGCGCCAATACCAGTTCATGTATCCCAAGGATTGGAGGACCAGACACATTGCAAACGCAATATTTTGAGTACTCGTATAATCAGTACCCTTCCTTGTCGTCTTTGCTGCCGACGCCAACGATAGAGCAAAATGTGGCCCAGAAGAGTTTATTGCCTACGTACAAAAAATTAGCACAATTCCCACCGAGTGCACACATAGGTCTTGTATACTTGACGTTTAAACTTGAATTTATAACATGATCTTAGTTCTATTCGTGAATAGTGTTTCCAAGGTGTAAAACAATTCAAACAAATTAATACTTAGCATATCCTTTTACAATCCCAAATCGGGCCATAAATTTTGGTTTTAACTCCCTAATTTTGTTTTTGATTTATTCAATAATATTGCAATGAGTTCTGAGCTGCAGTCTGACCTGTTCTTTCATTTTTATTGTACTGCGCATGCGCACATTCGATCTGATTGTTCTGACAGTTGAGACTGTGTTACTGACCTTCCCGTGCGTGTAATACCCCCTTTTCGGACCCACATAATTAACATTGCCTTCCTTGCCTTATAATATGCGACAACGTTTCAACAAGTAGAATGGCATCGGAATCGACTCTTATATAACGTTTCAAAGGTCGATGACAATAGTGTGTTGTAACTCATCATCTAGACAAACAATGCCTAGGCCTAGTTGTTTTTATCAACTGCGTTGTATCGTGTTCAACCTTGCCTGACTCTGCAGTGGATGCGACATCAGTACGGAAGTACACGAAGAGGCAAGAGCTTTGGGTTTATAAAATATGATTTGAGTTTTATTTAAAAATTAAAAACAATTAAAAAATACATAAATCTGGTGTTTTAGCACATTTTTATTTTTATTTGAAATATTTGTTTTCCCTCAGATCATATTTGTATTGAATCACACCCATATAATAAGAGTGTTTCATAATTTAGCTAACCATCTGAAAAATAACAATTGCACTGTCAAGTTGGCGCGGGATTAAAATACACATATTTACATTTCAGAAAGTAATTTATTTTTATTACGAAAACTTTGCATAACTCCAGTGTTTTGTACTTAGTAATTGTAGCTAGCTCCAAATAAATAAAGTTCGTTATTTGTGACCCTGTGTGATAGGGCCTAGTAATACATCATAAATACTCGAGCAAAGGATACAGTCATCACCGCAAGGTGGGTTCGAGTCCTGGTCAACGACAATATTAAGCCATAAATCAGAAATGTTGACATTTCGGCTGCAGGTGCATGGTAGTACCCGAACGCATTATCTCCAAATATAGTGTTTTACTAAATTCAACTAATTTAAAAGAGTGCTCTGAACCATCTCACAGAAATTAATTAGATTGGTTGATTAAATGCCGGCACTGAAAAGTATAGTGAATGTTCGTTGGCACGGTCATCCACTGGCGTTCTGGTTTAAAGTTGTGTTCGGGCATATACGTATGTAATTATTTGGCTGAAATTCGCTATTATGGGGGGGGGGGGGGGGAATGAAACCAAAGTTAACCATCAGTTCATCAGTTTTTACTTTTACACAGATAGAACCAGTCTATTCAGCAGCATTTCTGTCCACTTTGATATTTGTTAAAATTCACTCACTTTTTAACGTACAAACAACAGTAGGCATATCAACTTGTATTATTCCATGCCAAAAAATAAACTTGTTAATGATATTTTAATGACCTTCTGATACTGACGTGATCTCTGCATTATCACAACAAGGAAAGAGTACAAACAATTAAAATTCAAAAGGAGAAACTAAAATATTCCGTAAAAGGATGAAAATTGTCAGTAGGGGAATGCCACACTCGAAAATACGGGATGTGGTTGGACGGAATAACCCATTGTGTGACAAGACTGTAAAGAAGTGAAGACTGCGTTTAGAAATATTCCCAAGCGAAAACCGCGTTCCAGTAGGAAATGGCAATGGGCCTTATCTGTGCCGCAAGCTTCGATATCGCGAATACAAATATAGACCTAAGCGTTTTTATGGCTGACGTCACAGCAAATAAACGTGACATGTTGTGTTATTGTACGTATGCCTTGCCAATAAATATAGTGGGTCGGGTATTGATTGTTGATATGCAACACTCTGAAGCTAGTAAACGTATCCCACCACTCCAAAGTTATTCTTGTGTTTAGTCAATATATGGAAATACAGTGGCTATCACTATCAACTCGTGGATTGGCTTGAAACAGCTATTAATTTTTTCAGCTATTAATTTGAAGCCATTTACGTCAGTATTTGTAGTTCAATCACCCGGAATACTCTTTCATATCTTTATTAACTAGGAAAACGCTAAAGTCCCGTCGCGTTGATGGATGAGCTTTTTTGTAAGTTTTTAGTTTGCGTGGGATCTCTTTACTTATCAAGTGCTTTTTGAACGCATTGTAGGTGATTGATGTCAAGTTTGTATTGTTACTTGTTAATTGTGAATTAAATACCTCAAAAAACTTAATTTAAAACCTTTATTTATATGGTTTCTGGATAATGTTTTCAATTTTTTCTTTCAAAAGGCAATACATCACTATAACTTTAATGTCCATGTGAAATATGAACGTTGTAGCCCCACCCGTTTGGTCAGAATCGGCCCAAATGTCACGAAAATATCGCACTAAAAATCGAAAAAAAAATCGTAAAAGTACGATATTCATGAGAAATATTTCTTCGATTGTACCCAAAAACGTGGCACGTCTAAGTTCAGAGATTTCGAAGTTCCCCTCAAAATTTCATCAAGATCGCATATGCCGTTTGCCCGGAATCGTGCGAACAAACAGACAGAAAAAAAAAACATAAAAACATTGGCGCTAAATTTTTTGAGGGGTCAGTGAAATTGAAGTTTTCGCTTCGCTCATCCAATAATTCGTTATACACATTCTCTGGGTAAACCAAAACCAACTAACAACCTGGTCATGGTTTGACCAGTTATAGTAGAACAAAAGTTTACTTCCCGGCCATTCTCCACTAGAGGGTATAATCAGCAGGTGGGTGACTATAAGGTTACCAAACTAAACTAGCCCTTTCAAGGTTTTCCATATTGAAAACCGTATATTTCCCCGGAACGTCATACTCATTGCCGTGATGACAAATCATAATGGGGGTCTTGGGACTTACCCCCTGAAAAACTTACGATTATAGATTCGATTTCGATATTTTTGTGGAAATAAGTAAACTCCATTTATATGTAGACAATTTCCGTGACTTTTCCACTTGTTCAAGACTTCTAGAATGTGTTTATAATACCAGGTTGTAACCGCACGGCCTGTGCAAGTCTCATTTTGGCCCTCAGCCGGAGAACTTTTCATTTTATTTTAATATATTGCATATGATAAGGGTTAATTGTAACAGTTAAGGCATTTAATTGGCTAAGTAAATTTGCATATTGCTTACAATGTACGTGATGTCACAGATCACAAGTAATAAGTCAGTAGCCACTCTAGTTGTGCAAGTGCAGCTGAGAGTCAATGTATTTGGTTAATTTCACCGATGTTTTGAGATAGGGAGTACAGGTAACGGGATCTCCGAACCACCCTGCAGTAGAGAAGCTGGAAAGTTGAGTTTGGCACCGCAAGTGAGGTGTTTTGGGCTCAGGAATGTGTAGCCTAGCCGATACATCCCCTCGCTTCACTGGTCCTCGTCGTGGCCTCGGCCAATGACAAACCACGGACGCTGGCCGAGCCAGCGAGGCAGTAAAAACGCGAGTGAAGTCGAATTCTCGTCAGAAAGCGGAAATACGTAGGCAAACCCTAGACCAATAACAGCCCTTAGTTTGAAGTTCGCGGGTGGTGAGACCAATCACAGGGCAGAGTGTAAAACCAACGGAAGTAGTCGAAGCAAGTGTGTTCGAGCAAAGGATCGTCACTACGCACATCACGAGAGAAGACGGCGGTGACTGCAAGTAGAGTGCATCTTTTAACCAGTGTTTCTGGAAGCATGGGTATTTTCGCGAAAGTGGGGAGTAATCCAGGATGGGTTGTACCTCATGCTGAGGTCGAGCTACATCTCGCGTGTATAACTATGTTTTTCTCAAGTAAATATCAATAATCTTCGTGATAGCCGAGTAACGTGCTAGCCACATGGCGAGTGTTCAATAGCCATGCGCGAATAACGACGACATCGCAATTACTATGGTAAATTCTTATATCTACACCATACGGAGTGACATGCGAGTTCAGTAAGAGTGTTTCAAGGTTTTCCGGTCTTCGAAGTAAGTTGACTTGGTATGTCCAACACGTGGGACTACCCGGGTCACCTCTACATCACCGTTTGGACATCCACTACACTACGCAAGTAAGATAAATAACCATAAGTTGCAACCCCCCCAAATTGTTCGAGACCCAGAGAACTTCGAGTTCATCTGAGGGCTAGGCAGTCTCTTAGGAAGGTCGGTAAATCGGCCAGTTCACGATCACGTGACCCCGATACCACGGCAAGCGCGGACACAGGGCCCTTCCGTAGCAGAGATCTACCGTCGGCCACCCCTCTCCCCGGCCACTCCCGTGCAAGGCACTTCCAAGATGGCGACGTCCTCCCCCTCCCCCTCTACGAAAAAACGATAGGCTACGAATCTTCGTATTATAATAAGCCCTATTCTTAAGGATTGTGTAACCAGGGTATTAATATTATTTTATGTTTCTTATCTTGCATGAGTGGATCCAACCCCTAAATTAAAACAACCGGATGTCAGTAGTTAGCATGTCACAAATGTTACAATATAACGCCACTGCTTTTAATTGTTTCACTCACTGAGTTAGCATGAACATCCTAAAATCCTCCTTATAAGTCAATTCTCAGCCTTCAGCAGTTCTCAACTATCTAATTCTTAAGTAGCAACTAGTACAGGACAAGCAGGAACGTCGAGCGACCACCGGACGAGTGCAGCCCTGGGAGTGGAGCGGCTCAGCACTAGCGTGCCAGGTCAGGTACCTCTTCGGGACCCGCGAGGGCAGAAGTTGTATGTTGTTGCATCACCGATCCGCCACTGTACATGTTTGTGTTTGTTTTGCTAGGGCTAGATTTTTCCATCCCGCGTGTAGAACACATAGAATTCGTGTTATTTGTCAATCCAATCTTTTGTTTTAAAAACCATTATAAACGTATGCAAAAACCCGAGATAATAAAAATAGCACGTTTGTAAACAGTAGGTTCAAGTCAAGGTTAGAAAACTTATCAGCGACGATTGACGATTCATCGCGGAACGTTAAGTTAGGACCTAGGACGAGTGTGCAGCGACAAATTGGCGGCCCAACTGCGAGGCACGATTAATCACCGCGACCGGGATTGAGAGTTTGTGTTGTTGTGGGTTAGGAAGTGGAACCCAGGCGTGGGACTTTCGAATCACCGCGACGCGAAGTTTGAGATTGTTGTGTTGAGTAATCACCGCGAATCAAGTAACACGAATTACCAAGTGGGGAATAATGCCGAAAAGCAAAAAGTTAACAATGTCAACGGACAAGGAAATAGATAGCGAGGCTAGGCGCAGTGTTGTGGTACCCAGCGTATTCGCGGAACCAGGGGCACAATACGTACGCGAGGATGAGTCAGGAGACGTAGAGGTGTTACGAGATTGTTCACTTGTCGAGAACAATGAGTCAGGACACGAGGTCAGAGACGAGAACCCAGTCGAATCGGAGGGTGCAGAGCGCTTAACCGAAACATCGGCAACGTCGGAGCCTAGAGACCCTATAGCCCGGTTTATGAGTGGAGAAGCGTTAGACGCGTGGGAGGTCAAAATAATGGCTAGAATGGACAAAATGTTCGAGAGAAGGGACAAAGTGCTCGAGAGGAGGGACGAAATATTCCAAGCGAAGGAACGAGAACGCGAAGAGGCCTATGACAAGCGGCTAGCTAGAATGGAGAAGGAGTGGGAGAAAGAGAAAGAACAGCTGAGCGTAAAAATAACAATGCAAGCTACTATTGCTCGGGACAATCTGACGTATCAGGCGACCGGAATCAACAAAAAAATCGAGCAGATAGCACAATCAATAACTAAGGATAATAAACAGCAGCGCGAATCGTCGCTAACAAACGCTGGAATCTAATATTCGCACGGAAATTGATGCTATCAACGCCAGATTGCGAGTGAGACGGAGAAGGCAGGAGACGTGCAGAACCGACAACAAGGGCTATTGTCAAGCGTAGAATCGGGTGTGCGAGACTCGACGAAGAAACGCGCAACGCGATAGCTGAGATGCGAGCAACATGGATGGTTTGTCGGCGCAAGTGGCAACCCTGGGGCGAAGGCTAGATACAGACGAGGACAATCGAGACGGACCACGGACCGACCCGAGCGAACAGACAGCTGGTAGCAGATTCGAGACGAGCTCGATGCGCGCGTCGCGACGCTGAGGAAGGAATTGTGGGACGAACTCCGAGGAGCGATCAGGGACGCACGGGTTCGAGAGCGAGTGAGCGCGTAGAGCGGACCGATGCAAAAAGAAGAAAAATATGTAAGCGAGCGATTAGCTAAGGAAAATATAATCTTCAACAATACGGCGTCTGGGTTACACCCGCAAGAATTTCTAGATATATTAGAAAAACGTTTCGGCGAATATCACGTCTCGGAAAACTCCAAGGTTATGCTAGCAACGCAGTGTGGCAGGGGACAAGTGCTGGCTTGGCTCCGCGAAACACCCATAACATGCTTCGACGCCTGGAAGGAGGCCCCTTCTAGAAAGAATAGGGGTGTGGCACGCGCACAGCCTAACACGTGTTCGAGCGCCTGTCAGACGAGTGTGTGGCGCGAGTAAAAATGAAGTATTCAGCTCCGAGCCACGAGGTCGTCCAAGAGGCGTATGAAGCAGGAGGGGGCAGTCGTTGCTAAACGTAAAGAGACCCCGACCCGACCCCAGTATATTAGCCAGAGAGAGCTAGGGGGCAGGCCCGGTCATAAGTCAAGAAAGCCGCGAGCTCACTAATGACCGAGGCGTAGTGAAGAGTGTCTTCGAAAACAAGTAATTTTAAGTTAGTGATTGTATTTTGTTCTTCGTGGTAATTTATGCGGGCGCGTCACTACGGCGTCGAACCTAGGACCGCAGCGCGAGCTGAGAGGGGGCGGACCCCAATCAACCCACTGGAGAGGAAATGAAGGAATTGGTGTTGAAGGATTTGAATGTATCCAATGACCAACAAGGAGACGAAGAAGTTGTTTTATTGTACAGTGGACCTTTTGTCATTACAGCCGTTGCAGGTAGTAAATGCGTACGAGCTATCCGATGCCAAGGCGTAGTGAAGGGCGTGTATAATGTAGTCAAACCTTAAAAAGTATAAGTCGGCACTCTAGAGTGAAGGAGTGCGAGCGTGTTGTACAGATAGCTAGATAGGTGTGTGGAGTGCATGTCACTAGGGACCGAACCCCGGACCGAAGCACGCGCCACGGAGAGACACACGAGCCGAGAGTGGTGAACTATCAGCTGGCTGCGCAGAACACAGCGCCAGTCGAAGGGACCGGGCGTCGAGAGAGAGCGAGCGAGAGAGAGAGCCCTAGGGCAAGGTAGACGCACGAGGTGCGAAGACGACGGCTGAGGGAGCTGATCGCTACAGAGCACACTGCACGCGGGTCATTGACCGTAGTTGTCAACAGACGCAACAACCACGACAGTAGCAACGAGTTTGCAGGAAGCACGACTCATCCCCACCACTCACGAAAACAGACTTGGGACTTTGCCATGCTTGCCTTTTTAAATTACTGGACTCTGTCAGAACGACAAGGCAGTAAGTTTTTCACGACCTACGTTACATTGGACGCCAGTCAGGACCGTGCTGATCTTCTGAGATCTCGCTACGGACATATCTTCATAACACAGGTCCACCCTGGAAGAATGCACCTATAGGCATGCTGTGTACGGACATACCTCTGCGTAGACAAGGATCGCGCCTGGGAGGATGTACCTATCAGGCACATGGTTTAATAATTTGCTCAAGTAGCACCTTTTTCTTGTTACGCGATAGAATCTAGGACGGTATTTGTGTCTCTGAGCTGTGCTCTCTGATGTTCTTTTGTTTCTGTGTGATGTACATGTACGTAGCGTTTGTATTTAAATGTGTACTACCACCGGCCGCAATGCAAGTTTTAGAGTTGTCACCAACCAGGTCACAACAGAAACAAGTACTTTTCACGGACGAGTCCGTGTAAGTGGATGCGAGTCCAGTGCGTGACCTAGAAAGTCAGCTGAGTTAGGGTTGTTGTCTTTGGTTGAGCGCATGAGTAGTTGTGAACGTAAGTTTGGTCACCCACGGGGTTGACGTAGTCTTACCTTGCGTAAGGTCCTCGTAGACTTTCTTAGTGAACCGAGTCACCATTCATCTCAAGTGTAGGTGTAAATAATGGCGGTTTTCTTTATAAAACTCCGAGAGGGTACGTAAATGTAATTTTAATTTGCCTTCGTGGCGTGAAGGAAAAGTTTTGTCTTGTAAATCTCCCGCTAGGGATAGGTCAAGCTTTTTAAATGTAACGTAACCACTATCTATACGAGATAGCCCGGTACATTTTGTGTTATTAGGAGGAAGTCGGTGAGTCCACACTTACCATGTGTCAGACACTTACTTAGAGAGAGCGCCGAGTGGGCGTAGGCTCACAGCTGGTAGCAAACATGTGTCAGTGACGAGAGAGGTGCAGCGGTCTGGCCGCTAGAGCGCGTGACGCAACCAGGGTTGTGGACACCGGTGCGCGTGAGACGGGTTCAGCGTCAACTTGTGTACAGTGGCGTAGCGCAAGGGTGCGTAGTAGGAACCAAGGGAAGTTCCTTGTGGAACGTTGTGGTGTTTTAGCAACAAGGTTCCTGGGTGGGAATACGTCCAGGGGAGCCAGTATAAAATCAACAATATGTCTTGTGGGGACCTGTGGGTCAACAACGTAACTTCGACTAGGGTATGGAGAATCTTAGGATGTGCCCAGTGGAAAGTGTGTTTTATGTATGTATGTTTATTGGGACAGGATGCCTCACACCCTGCGCCAATAATTGTTGCCTTACGCCTCACGTAGGTCAATAATAAAAATGATGTCTTGAAGTTGAGTCAGTCGGCGATGTGGTGTACGATGTCACGGAAGGTTAACTTCTAGAGAGACATGATGTCAAGTACTCTCCAGAAGCTAAGGGGGCTATTGTAACCGCACGGCCTGTGCAAGTCTCATTTTGGCCCTCAGCCGGAGAATTTTCATTTTATTTTAATATATTTGCATATGATAAGGTTTAATTGTAACAGTTAAGGCATTTAATTGGCTAAGTAAATTTGCATATGCTTACAAATGTACGTGATGTCACAGATCACAAGTAAAAGTCAGTAGCCACTCTAGTTGTGCAAGTGCAGCTGAGAGTCAATGTATTTGGTTAATTTCACCGATGTTTTTGAGATAGGGAGTACAGGTACGGGATCTCCGAACCACCCTGCAGTAGAGAAGCTGGAAAGTTGAGTTTGGCACCGCAAGTGAGGTGTTTTGGGCTCAGGAATGTGTAGCCTAGCCGATACATCCCCTCGCTTCACTGGTCCTCGTCGTGGCCTCGGCCAATGACAACCACGGACGCTGGCGAGCCAGCGAGGCAGTAAAAACGCGAGTGAAGTCGAATTCTCGTCCAGAAAGCGGAAATACGTAGGCAACCCTAGACAATAACAGCCCTTAGTTTGAAGTTCGCGGGTGGTGAGACCCAATCACAGGGCAGAGTGTAAAACCAACGGAAGTAGTCGAAGCAAGTGTGTTTCGAGCAAAGGATCGTCCACTACGCACATCACGAGAGAAGACGGCGGTTGACTGCAAGTAGAGTGCATCTTTTAACCAGTGTTTCTGGAAGCATGGGTATTTTCGCGAAAGTGGGGAGTAATCCAGGATGGGGTTGTACTCCTGCTGAGGTCGAGCTACATCTCGCGTGTATAACTATGTTTTTCTCAAGTAAATATCAATAATCTTCGTGATAGCCGAGTAACGTGCTAGCCACATGGCGAGTGTCAATAGCATGCGCGAATAACGACGACATCGCAATTACTATGGTCAATTCTTATATCTACACCATACGGAGTGACATGCGAGTTCAGTAAGAGTGTTTCAAGGTTTTCCGGTCTTTCGAAGTAAGTTGACTGGTATGTCCAACACGTGGGACTACCGGGTCACCTCTACATCACCGTTTGGACATCCACTACACTAAGCAAGTAAGATAAATAACCCATAAGTTGCAACCCCCCCAAATTGGTTCGAGACCCAGAGAACTTCGAGTTCATCTGAGGGCCTAGGCAGTCTCTTAGGAAGGTCGGTAAAATCGGCCAGTTCACGATCACGTGACCCCGATACCACGGCAAGCGCGGACACAGGGCCCTTCCGTAGCAGAGATCTACCGTCGGCCACCCCTCTCCCGGCCACTCCCGTGCAAGGCACTTCCAAGATGGCGACGTCCTCCCCCCCCCTCTACGAACAACGATAGGCTACGAATCTTCGTATTATAATAAGCCCTATTCTTAAGGATTGTGTAACCAGGGTATTAATTATTATTTTTATGTTTTCTTATCTTGCATGAGTTGGATCCAACCCCTAAATTAAAACAACCCGGAGTCAGTAGTTAGCATGTCACAAATGTTACAATATAACGCCACTGCTTTTAAATTGTTTCACTCACTGAGTTAGCATGAACATCCTAAAATCCTCCTTATAAGTCAATCTCAGCCTTCAGCAGTTCTCAACTATCTAATTCTTAAGTAGCAACTAGTACAGGACAAGCAGGAACGTCGAGCGACACACGGACGAGTGCAGCCCTGGGAGTGGAGCGGCTCAGCACTAGCGTGCCAGGTCAGGTACCTCTTCGGGACCCGCGAGGGCAGAAGTTGTATGTTGTTGCATCACCGATCCGCCACTGTACATGTTTGTGTTTGTTTTGCTAGGGCTAGATTTTTCCATCCCGCGTGTAGAACACATAGAATTCGTGTTATTTGTCAATCCAATCTTTTGTTTTAAAAACCATTATAAACGTATGCAAAAAACCCCGAGATAATAAAAATAGCACGTTTGTAAACAGTAGGTTCAAGTCAAGGTTAGAAAACTTATCAGCGACGATTGACGATTCATCGCGGAACGTTAAGTTAGGACCTAGGACGAGTGTGCAGCGACAAGGTCAATGTATAGACTAGTTCTGCCAGGCGTGGAGACTAAAACCAATACTAAAACGATTATGATATTTCAATCCTATCAAATTTCTTTCTTTCTTCCGCCTTATCTAATTGCCTACTTTTTCTATCCTCAATGTTATCACTGCATCACAGATACATTACTCTTGCCTAATTGGTTGACCGCGTCTGGAATGAAGGACACTAACCTCCAGACTTCTTGCTTACATTCACTACGAGTACGACTCGGTGCAATATACGCAGGGAATAGATTCACCGAGTAAATAAACTAAAAGTTAATCGAATCTCGATGAATTTCGTTCTCGCCACTGAATGTTAAATGTAGTGCAAGTGTTTGGAGTCATTCCAGCTAAATTATAATATTTGAAAATGGAAAAGAGAAACTGTGATCCAACACATTGCATGTGTCGGACATAAATATTGAAAAGAAGTGTTGCGAAAGACAAACGCGCATGGGCAAGACGAATAGAGTCTGTGACATCATCTAATGTTTGGGAGCGAGCGATATCTATTTGGGATTTATTTCCAAAATATTTCCTGCATCCAGTTATGCAATTTTGCGTGATTATAAAGCATGGATATGTTCACTATCATAATATAGTTGAAGGTAACGGCACCAAAAGTTATTGCGAATTAGTCATAAAATTTTAAAAACTTGACCAATTTTGATGATTTTACGATGGTGTACGAGCCCATGATTGGAGTCTCATCACACACACCAGCATTCCCGGTGTCGGCGGCGGTCGGTGGTAAAGTCAGATTATCACAGTGGACAAAAAGCTAATAACCGTCCAACTCAATGTTGAGAATCTGAAGCCTTTGACTAAAGGGCAAAATAATGGGAGGTAAAAAAATATTTTTAAGGTTTCCTTTTGATGGTTTTCTAGTTTCGAGTATCGACTGCACAAAAATTACCTAATTTTGGTTTTGTATTCAGCCACTACTTTTTTTCTAAAACCCACCAAACGCATTCAAAACCAGATTTTCTAAAATTTTCGACTGCGGCGCTATTGTTGGGGGGCTCTCCCTTGTGCTTGATCAACGAAAGTACAAATTGTATTTTTGCTCCCCTGCCAAAATTCCTGCGGGCGCCCATGGTCGGCACCATTGTCGGTGTATGTGCAAACCAGCCTTACGACTAGGACCTTAGGGAAGTCCAGGCTTTACCGTTACCGTAATGCCGCCCACTACAACAACATGGTAACAACAACACGTTTCAAGTGCAACATCACATTCACATCGATATATTTAGTAGGTCAAGCGAGCCGCACTAGAATATTCAAATGACATCAACAATGGCGCTATTATATATTGTAGCACGGGCGCCAGAGCACCCAGGCCAAGGTTACAACCACCACAAGACACACGAACAAGGCTTTCTTGTTGGTGCAACAGTGCACGTGCAACACATCTGCGAGCATTGTTATTTCAAGAAAGCTCAATAGCTTTGTTCCTATGTCTCACACTTCCTTGCGATCAGGGGCGGCTCGTGAGTTATTATTGTGGGGGTGCACATATTTTTGAAGTCTTATTCTGCGGGAACAAAGGGGTCTGGGGCGCAGCCCCAGCCGCCGGAGGCGAAAATTTTTCCAGATACTAATGGCAAAGATTTCTAATGGTCTGAAGTACCCAGAAAACGACTCTAAGAGTATATTTTTTTAATTTATTGGTCAGGAAAAACTCCCCTATGTGTAACTGTTACCTTATGGAAAACCATCCAAAAATTAATTATTATATGGTTGATTAAAATATTACATACCCGAATAATGTCCCTTCATCTCCTCCGACACGCGCCTCAAACATCACATCGTATATTTATTTTAAAATGAAGTCCATTCTTCGATTTTTAGTTTCGAAAAACGGTCAATTACTAGTTCATTGAAATCGCCCATTTCGAGAACCAAGTCCAATTTAAACACTGTTTGCTCACTTCACCCAAACTAACCTTGCACTTCACCAACCCTGTCGCGAACAACTTTCACTAGCTACTGAGCGGGTTGTGGGGGTGAATGAATGCTGCGCCTGCGAGGGCATTGAATGAAATAACTGGTTTTGACCCAGTCGCTTGCGCGATCGGGCAAGCTTTTTCAGACGTGATTTCTAAAGATGGCCCGGGGCTCGTTCTGCCATGCCGACCGTAGAAAACGATGACAAAAATGAACTCACATTCGGAGAGCACCCTCCTCCGGTGGCAGTGTCACTTACCTACTGAAGAATGACTCCTGCCGAATATGCCTTGCTTTGGGCCGGCCAAAATATCCATGCAAACAATCCAACGATTATTGGGAATATTACGAGATTTGCTTCGAACCTTAAATTTGGAATTTAGTTCGCGCAGATATTTGGGGGTGCGCGTGCACCTGTGCACCTATACACGAGCCGCCCCTGCTTGCGATGCAAACTTCACTTTGTGAAGAAAACTAACCACGTGATAAAAATGTACCTCGAATCCGGTTATGTTGAGACAGTAAAATTTCATTTTTGAGAGAGCGAACTGTCCGTAAAAGCTAAATAATTACGTTTTAGGCCACAAAGCTATTTCATGCCGTTGATGGAGTGGATGGTAGCAAACGTTACGTTGGTCACGGCACATAGCCTTCTTCTGTCCGAAAGTACTTGCAAGTACCTAAGTACCTACTTGCAACGAGTTTACGAGCAATACGAGGTTACGAGGCTTTCTCAAAGACCTCGAAGTCCACCCACAAACAACCAATCCGAAATAAAAACATAGTGAGTTAAAAGATATATAAACATTTACAGCATGTTGTGTTTACAGATGTGAGGCTAGTACGACTGTACGAAGGACACCCACAAAAACCCTTCCTTATGCGGGATTCAAGCCCACGTCTACGGCCACACAAGGCATAGGCTGTAAGCTGTAACCAATTGTGTGGGTGGGTAAGGGTAAATGACATAAGGAAATTAAGTGTTTTAGAATGGTTTTACTTGCATCCTTGTCGAAATTTCTAGTTGAAAATTTGCGTTATCCCAGTTTCCAATGCAAAAGGTACCAGACTGTTTAAATCCCGTCTCAGACAGTTAAATCTCCAAGGGGTTCGTTTACGTTGATCCACTGATGAGCTCGCTCTAAACGTCTCACGACCATCCAACGCCTACGGCTAAACAACATGTTAAATGAAGTTGCTGCCAGATTTTTGCGTAATTACAACTACTTGCTCTCCTCTCCCCTCCCCGAGCAACTTAATTGCACTGGACTAACCGGCATGATCGGTGCAAGTGCACGGACAGACACACAATAACGTGTTTTAGAACTACTTGCATAGATGCAGAAGAACAAAGCTGGAGCAGCAAGGTAAGCGAGCTGAGCAACGTCATCAATCGGATCAGGTGATGTGATGTGGCCTTGACCGGGGAGATTTTAACACCACATGACATTTTATTCGCATCTAGGTAATAACATACCCACGTACGGATACACCCTTCCGCAGACACGGGAATACGTTCTCATTAGCGTTTATCTGCAAATGGCACGTTGACATGCAAAGCTTGCAAATAATTTAACGAGTTTGATGCAATTATTGTCAGTATGACGTTAATGCTATTTGAATTAGTATAATGACGTTTGATGAGTGTTAGGGGGAGGGGGGTATGACACATCACCAACTATTTTGAGTTTGACAATTTTGACCTTGTGCAGCTCAGCTGCTGCAGCTGTGCCCCAAACTCTTGACGTTTTCATTAGTTTTTGGTTTGCTACACGAACTTCACTTTACCTATGTAGCTCAACAAGTCTAAAAAGGTTTCTGTATTAAGTGTAGAGTAAAGTGTAGCCGTTTGGTTGTTTTCGTGAGTGTAAAGTGTAGAATTTCTCACAAGTCAGAGTCGTGTAGAGTGTAGGTGTAGAAAATTTAGGCGCAACATTGAGAGAAACATTAAACATGATGAATGACACATTCTTTCATTGACAATCCCGATATAACTCATAAATGCAATTAATAGTAGATATTACGCATTAGAAACTACTATGGGAATTAACTATTATGGAACACAAATTACTTGTAGTATGAAGCAGTACATAAAACGCTACTTAATAACTTAACTCGGTGCATTATTTAGGCAATTATTCAATTTAGTAGATAATGCATTTAGGCCTACCAGATGAGTGTTCAGGCTCCGGACACAAAGCAGCGTGGTACTGGTATTATTGTTTATTTTTCAACTACACACGCGGCCCAGTGCTAGAGGTCGAGGGTTCGATTCCATACTCAATTAACAATATCCTATATTGCGCCACCAATTAAAATACAGAAGAAAATGATGTACATGTATCGTACAAAGCAACAATAAAATTAATATATTAAAGTCTGGTGGGATGTACGTTATACTCGAGAGAAACAAAGAAAACGTGGGAAAATAAGTTTGGTATATTCTCGAAGAAGTTCCATTCAAGAGTCAAGACTGATCGCAATGGGATTCCAATTAGAGATATAAAAATCCTTAAATGAGATAATAGGTTACCCATGCGAATCAAGAGAAAGTGTTTTATTAATTATTTCTGTGCTAGGGTGCGATACGTATAAGCGCAAGATGGTTATAACTTAACCACATAAAAGTGCACGCGAGCCGAGAAGTGCAATCACAGACAGACACCGCGCGATGCACCCGAACCTGAAGTGTAGGGCCAGCAATACGCCCCCCCCCCCCCCCCCCCTTCGTAACCTGAGAAGTGAGAACCCTCATTCATACGGTGTCACCGAAGTCAAACAGCTGTCACGTAATTTCACCTCGACACGTGAAATATAATATGTTTCAGGGAAAAGTTGAAGGACAGCCTGAATCAATAGACAAGAGACATTGCTCAAAATAATGGGTTAAATCGACCGCTGTTTCCTTCACTTTGACCAACATGTAAGATATGCGGTATTTTCACCGTAATGCTTTACTTTTACATACCTATTAGATAAATTTGAACTCGATTCAATTCATGTTCGCATTATGGTACTTGTTTCCAATTAGTATTAGACGAGGGAGCGAAGCGACTAAGTCTACAACGCAACTCAAACGGCACTAGATCTGTTTTTTGTCTGTGAGTGACTTTGCTGCAGAACGGCCGAACGTCTAAACAGACTTGAGCTGAAACTTTAAACAGACATCCGGTACAAGTCTATACAAGTATTTAACGTGCAGTTAACATTTTGAGCAAAATCCGTTACGATTTAAACTATAATAAATAATAAATTAAATTATATATATTATTAATAATAAATTTAAAATAAAAAAAACAATGGCATATAAATTGTGTGAGAATGTCACTCATTTAAATTATTAACGACAACGACAATGTTTTTTGTTTTTGAACAAATCATGTTTGCATGAAGAGACCATGTGTATCGAATCTTACACGCTCATGGTTACCTAAAAATCCACTAGAAGATTGAGTGAACCTTGCAATCATTACTCGTTTTTCGTACTGGATATGATTTCTATAGTATTGTTTGCATTTCAAATATGTTCTATAATTTTCCAGAAATAACCAAATCTATCCCAACCGTTGTTTGAACCCGCGGGTCTCCAACATTCAGAGTATAAAGCCGCCTTAGCCAAGTAGACTAGGAAACGTAGCGATTCCAGGGGGGTTTATGGGGGGGGGTTGAACCCCCCCCATGCCCTATGTAGGGCTATGTGCCCATATAGGCCTAGCCCTACAATAATATATTTATAAAAAATTTGAATTAAATATATAATTCATAGAAATATGTTTATTGATGATTGAAGTTGATGATATGATTATAAGGCATATATAATGATAGCCTATAGTTTTGAGTTTGTTTGTTTGACTGTAAGGCCATAATGCGCCACTCTAGCGTATGATAGGCTAGAAAGGAAAGAACCGTGCTGGATCCAGCCGTAGGTATGGGGAGGAAATGGAATGTTCCCGGGTACTCAACACATGGGTCACTCACTCGTCTAAAAACGACTTTGGCGTTTTCCTAGTACAATGATGACCTTTATTATTTTTCCCTCGGAGTAAGTATTATGAAGGCATACACATCGAAATTTAGTTTCGGGTTGATAAAAATGTCCCGAAATCAACTGATAAGAGCAGCTGAGCTACCGGTCGGACGTACCGTACCCGGTATGACTATGCTAATACATAATAACCTGACCCAAGGACTGTGGGAAGTCTACGCTCGTCACGCGTGGGCAGAACACAGGTGTCTACTTTTTAACAGCAATAACCGTGTGCTTGCTTGTAGTTGTAACGAGGTATCGCACTAACGCGCCAAGATGCGAATTAGTACCTACGCTAATGATTATTGCAAACAAGCGAGACGGTGTTGACGTCGAGGTATGACAGCTAGGGAGAGGGGGGGGGGGTGCTTACCGTAGATTACTCGTCGTATCCTGTACGAAGGATCTTGTTCCGGCTCCGGTACACAAGATCCGATGATGATGCCCATAGCGAGTCATTCGAACCCTGCCTCCATGTATCTCCTGAGACCCTGGCCCTCACGTTACCATCACACCACTACACGTACCACCCGGCGCCTCGGCAACAACACCACAGTACTAACACACTCCAGAGGGATCCAGGTCTGGATACGACTCCAGACGAACTGCAGCCCGCTACAGGCGAAACGGCTAGGGACTCAACGGGCTAGTACAGCTTGTACCTTCGCATCGATCATCAAATGTACGCAAACTCTACCGTCTACGGCCGGGACGTAGGCAACGTGATGCGCGCGAAGAGGGGACGACTTCCCGTGGGTTTAAATCGACGGGATGTCGCGTTGTGTGCGATTTACTATAGGTCCACTCGGGGAGATCGCGGACTTTGCGTCGTGGAGTATCACGGCATGTTGACAGTACTAAACAATCAAACCCATCGATTTGTTTGTGTTGCCCAGCCGGGCGACACCAAGTTGATAACGTTTCGGGTATAGAACGGTATCACAACTTGAGTAAAAAGAGTATAGGGCCCCCTGGACCGACCAACAACATCGAATGACATCTAAACATTCTATTTATAAATCACACTAGGTTAATATATTCGATCTCGCTCCATTTAACAAGCTTATGACATGGGCTACCCACACTCTCACTTTTCATTTCTACAGCCGTGACTCACAACTGTGAGCACAAGACGGAAGGGACATAGCGTGACCCGATGACTTGTGACCTCGGCAACTTATGTCGCTGGCAACAAGAAAGGAAGCCCGAGTAGTCGCCTATTACGTTTTGCGTCACAAGGAAATCACAAGCACAAAATTGGATTACTCGCGGCTACCGGAGCGGTGAATTATAACGCAAAACATTAGTATTTTTCCTGTCATAACATTTTATTTAAATTTAAATAGGCGGACACGATATAAATTCCTATGTGTTTTTTAACATGGTCTGCTTAGAGTTTATGTTTTGGCTTGGCTAGACTTCACAGACACACACAAAGCTTTGGTCCATTCGAGCAAGGACGAGTGCATGTGACCACTGACCTTGTGACAATGACGTCTGATGAATCAAACTTTCTGTGCGCGAGCTTTGCCTTCTGACATTTGTCCAGATAACTAACAACCCAAACACTAGGATTTTGAGCCACAAAAGACAACGAAAACTCACGCCTGGACTGGACATAGGCCCAGTTCGGTCCTAATCTTGGATAAATAAATAAAATAGATTACCTTTGCCTTGCTCCCTCAGCTCATTGTCTAAAAAATGAACGTGAATGAGGCTGATCAGGTAAAATTACCGAAACGGTCAAGTTGGATTCACTCGTATCGCGGGATCATTAATTTGTGTTTCGTATCATGCAACTATTTCTAAATAGAATTAATTTGTATTTATATTTTATTTAACAATAATATTAAGGCCTAAGGTAAAAAATTGAATAATCAAGAACACAGAGCGCAAGCTAGGTCTAGCAAAGTCAGTAAAACAGAAGCGGAAAATTATTTTTAATTGGTTTCCGCGCATTTATTTTTAATTTACTTTGAAATATCAGTGATTTGGCAAAGAAGAAAAAAAGTAAAAAAATTACAAATTACAATTTCGTCAAACTAGTAGAGTTCCAGTGTCAGATATCCTTATTCGATATGTCATCATATTATATTTTTATCTTTTTCTTAGAAGTTTGATCAAACAATAATGATGTTATGTGTAGGGAACCCTGCAGTCCTCCAATGATGAGGCTTAGCTCCAATAGGTTCTCGAATCTCTGTGCGCGCAAAGGATACTATTCGAGTATTCTGGTTCCATTCCAATTAGTAGATAAGACTTTAGTCTACATTGTAGACGACCCTAGTAGGTATACTAGGGAAGATATTTAACAACAACAACTACAACAAATATACATGCCATGTAGGGAGGGCTATTGGAGTGCAAAGCAAGATGTAAAGGCAAGATGATGGTCCACTGGTAGGCCTATGCTCAGTGCACTTTTTCAGACAAAGATGCATCGTGAGCAGTATGACTGGGCTTATCTCCTTGCTAATGGGAAAGAATAATTTGATTATAAACAGCAACCCAAGGTCAATGAATTAAGACGCGAATGCGGACAAAAGTAAGCATTCGACTCGCACTCTTATCGATCGGGAATTGCTCTGAAAATTATAAATAGAATAGCATGTTGTCAGGCTCACCGTTAAAGGAAAAAATATGTGACGGAAGGGAATGAGCTGTGTAGACTCTTCCAAGGCTAATATTTGCTGCTAGAGGACTGTCCAACACATGATCTTCTGGCGAGCTGCTGTCAGTTTCGGCCGATTCCGATATGTCATACGCACCAACATTTGAATTCGGTATACCAATAGCCTCGTGGCTTGAATGACTGTCTGGTACACTCGATAAAGATCGCGCCCGTTGCCTGTCACTAGAAACTGTTCCCGGAATAGCACGTAGAAGGCTAAAGCCTGCACTAAGTCCTGTGCCCCCTGCCACAACTTCTGTGCTGCTGCTCGTAGAAAAAGTGCGGGCTCGAGAAGTTCCACCACCGTTAGCTGTACTTGCTTTAGCACCCATTACACTTGCACAATTTTGATTGTTTAAGTTTTATTTTCAAGCGATAACTATTTATTGTTCGTTATGTGTCCGAATCCGGTTGAAAATGACAACAAATCATTGCACTAAGCTGTCGACAATATGCCATCCGCGATAACAAGCAGACATATTGCAAATTTCTACAACAGCGACCTCTACACAACACAATATCCAAACATTAAAGAGTCACCGCCTTGCAAATGGAAGATTACGCAATTCCACCAATCACAACTGAGCGCGCGAGTACTGATCGCGTTTGAAACCATTATTTTGAGTTTTTCCTGGGAACAACGTATGTTTATAATATTTAACACGGCTAGCGTTTCTCCCCTCGCGTTGTTGTTCTTGTAAGTAGCTAGTAAGTCTTTTCGCAAACAGTATTTAATGTCGCGATGAACGATGAGCGTTTTTGATCATATAATATTTTCCCCCTAGGCCTATACTTTTCCTTCCAAGAACAACAAACCAAACCAACAACAATTTTATTTTCAAAAGTACCAAGTAGCAGCTGTTAAGGTCCATGGAAAATAGCACCCGAACTTTTACGCGTTGTCAAATCTATCTACACTTCGCTCCCAACTATAATTCTAGATATTAGTTTTTATTTGCTTTACTGATACAAAAAAGAGTTTTCTCCACAAAGACACATATAAATTCTTCCAGTGAGTGTTCAAAGGAACACGGTATGGACCTCCAGCATAGGCCAAATTGGGCTTAATGCACCACATCAAGTATCAAGTATCAAGTATCTACACTTCGCTTACTACGCTCGTTCTGGTATCTATGCAATTAACGGCCAGCTGCCGATCATACAAGTCGAGAAGAGGGAAAAACATTGGGAAATTTTTATTCATTAACAGAATGATAATATCCTAGTGGAGTAATACCTTGCGGAGGGAGAGAAGTTGTCTAGAAGAGTTTTAATATTAATATGAATGTGTAATTGTATTTTTAAAATGTATAACCATTCTAAACTCAATGGTACCATACCATGCATAATATTGTTTAGTAAGATATTTCAATAAAATATTTAATAATAAGAAGAAGAATAAAAATAATAATAATAATAATAATAATAATAATAATAATAATAATAATAATAATAATAATAATAATAAAAATAATAATACAGTACTAATCTTGCAAATCAGCGAGTAAGTAAGGGAGTATATTACTCTCCAAAACTAGAGGCGAGCTCTGGAAGACGCAGTCTTCCCGTATACCACTCCCCACCCCCTTGAAGACCACCCCGACGTCGGATTGGTCGGATCACCTATTTTCATCCCCCTAACCGTGACTAGTTCTGTCCAGCACTGGCCTACCCTCCCCACATTATGACCTAATGATTGACGCGCCCTTAAACAAATAAACAAACAAAACGTTTTTAAGATGTTTGTGTTTGTGGTGTCAATTTTTGCTTTATAACGTTTTTACGAAATAAAAAGATGCCGACCCACCACCCACCACCCATCCGAACTTGGGAGGTTTTATCTGACAATTCAATTTCTGTCAAGGTGGTAATCTTACACACAATATCAAGTATATGAAACAAACAATTCTGGGCTTTTAGTTCAATTAGATAAGTAGCATAGATGTTAGTAGTGTTCATGAAAACCAAAAACACTAAAAAGAAAGTTTACAAGTGCCTGCCTACATATTTTTGTAATGAAAGGAAAGGAAAGTAAATAAGCTTTTATTTGATATTGATACCAATGTCGACTGTGTTGTCTCTTTTAAAATATGTTTTATAATTAATTCATTAATTAATTAATTTGATTGATTCAATTAATAAGAAAGTTACAGGAACTCAACA
Organism: Sweltsa coloradensis; assembly: GCA_024449915.1. Lineage (NCBI taxonomy): Eukaryota > Metazoa > Arthropoda > Insecta > Plecoptera > Chloroperlidae > Sweltsa > Sweltsa coloradensis. The sequence goes on along the minus strand of JAMZAV010000490.1, from coordinate 270,607 downwards.
TGGAGCCATCGATTTTTTTAGCTTCCTTTACATTAATTGTAAACGTACAAATGTTAATTTCTTTACATTTGACGTTGTTATATTATAAATAGCTTATATAGACTAACTAATGAAGAAAATTTTGAATATTCGTAGATATACTCTACATAGTATGTGTGATATTATGTAATAAGAATGAACTGAAATTGAATTGAATAGTAAAAGTAACTGGTTGTAAAGATTTAAGAGATACGGTTTATTTGGACTAACCCAGTTACAATTTTTCAGAATTGTCAAAACAAGTCGTCAATGCCATTCAACATTACAATTTATTATTACAAAACTACACAATATTCCGGCTGCTTCCAGAGGCTTGCGTGCGGACGCTCAGCGTCTAGGGTTCTTACGTACTTTTCAAATTACACGGAGGGAAATAAACATTTTCTTGTTATTTTTCACCCCATTCCCATTTCTCGCGCATAGTCAAAAGTTGCAGAAAACAATCAAAATAGCAATATCAATCTAACTAAGTTCAACATAAAATAACAACACTGATATCAATAAATAAAATGTTGATTAGGTTTACGCCTACTTTATCAACATCAACTATTAATTTCCAATTATCAACTCAACTATAACTTTTTTAACCATAAAAAATCACTTTGTCATTGGGGTAGATCGGTTTTATGTTTTTACATCTTGTTTTAATTGTTTAAAAAAACAATTTCTTGTCAGATGTAAGTATTTTTGTATGTCAGGCAGACGAAAGAAAGTTCAATTGACTATTAAAATATACACTTGCCTAAAATTTCCACTTTGTCCCGTCCCAACCGAAGAAGTTCCTAATGGTTATGTGAAAGTTTCTTTTTGAACAGTTTGAATATTATCGCGGGCTAGACTTGCTAGAAGTGAGAAACCGGAAATCTTTAACAGGCGGTGGACAATTGAAGTTGAAAGGAAACCATCTTGGATTTCTTGAGCCGCGAGGGCATTTGTCAACACATTTTTGCCAGGATGGCTAGTTTTGACTTGACGTCCCAAATGGGACAGTATTTAGACAGGCATTTGGTGTTTCCCCTCTTAGAATTTTTGTCCGCAAAGGAAGTAAGTGGTCTAGTTATAGCAGCAGAAGTGTTACTTCGGAGCCTAGCTCGGCCCTATGCCTACTTCTAGACGTGTCCTAACCTCTCAACTCGATCACTCCTAGGCCCCTAGCTAGGTGGCCTACTCTTGAATTAGCCCCTAATGATTAAGCTACGCAAAGCTTTGGCAATTTTGAGTTATGCACTAATCCTCTGCAACAAACGCGAGTAGGCCTTGCCTAGCCCCTAGGTAAGCTAGCCTAGGCCTAGGCCTAGCCCTAGTTTGGTTGAAAATTTGCACTTGCAGAAGATTATTGCGCTTCGTGGCTAGGTTAGCCTACCCCTAGGCCTATTCTTGTTCCATTTAATTATGTTAATTCTCTCTATTTCCACAATAGTATAACGTATAACTGACGAGATTTAAAAATAGAACAACATACGTACGGTAGGCCTAGGCCTATGTGTGAGAGGCAGACGATGAAGCCTTGTTGTTTCACCATGTATATCGATACGTTAGACATATGAAATCGCAAACGAATTCATATGTTGAATGCTTGCAATTGGTCGGGTTCTCAATGTATCAACAATGTATAGGAGGCCTACGATTCGTCGATTAGTATCCTACGTTGGGAACTTGGTTCGGTTGAGGGGGGGCCAAAATAATATAGGCCTATATTTTTCTTTCACTAAAGTACTCCAAAATACTTCTTGATGTGGAAAACAAACTACAAAACCTTAACGTTTCTACTTATTTGAAATAGGCCTAGGGGCAAAGGACTTTTTGCCGAAAAGGAGTTTTGCCAAAAATAGAAATGGCGGGGCGATTTGCCACGCCCAACATATGATTTACACATAGAATTTTATACACTCCATTGTTGTTTTTGAACCATTTGAAAGAATGATAAAATTGTTTCAGTGATCTGGTACCGTTTTGACTAAAACTGATGTGACGAGCTTGCTATACCAGTACCAGTTCGGTAATTTTTGCCTTCAGCACCACCCTTTAGTATAACTTATGCTGGGTTCCATACATGGACAATGACCATGTAGGTAAAAAACTCAGTCCCGCGAACTAATCGGAATAGCCTAAGCGCAGCTACACCCGTGCCCGTGATGCATCTCAGGCGTTACTGCAAGTTCTATGTAATTTTACCATTCCAAAGTGTTAGGGTGGGCCTACTATTGACTACAGACACTTACTGCTCGCGCCTTACGGATGAATGAGCTTCGGTTCTAGTCGTTTGTAAACTCTGATAGGCCCACAGCCCTAGGCTACACGTCAAATTTGCTTCAAAGTGGTTCGGAACTAATTCGCTAGTTCGGGCGCGACTCAAGAAAATCCAAATCTGCTTTTGCTTGAGCCTTAGGACCTACCTGGTAAACTCTACCAAAGTTGTTTTGTGATGCATCATGCGCATAGACGCTACACAGCCATTGGATTTCAGTTTTTACCTTTTATTCATAGGCCTACCTTGTGCAACTGGCTTGAAGAAATTGCTTCCCCCATAAACAATTTCTATGAATGCCTTTTCAGCCAAATTGCTTTGATGTGTGTGCTATTTACATTGTCATAGCTTGTGAATTGTGATCACTATTCTTTGTTTCAGATTTATAATGAAAATGAATTGCTTCAAGGAAAATTAGACATCCTAAGTAAAACTAACATGGTAGATTATGCCATTGATATCAGAAAACAGCTGTATCCAAATCAAGAAGTTCCAGAGGTAAGATGTTCCTTTATGGCTAGCGATGCTAATAGGTTCGTTCGCACACACTTTTGTGAAACGAGCCACTTTGGCCCGTTTGTTCGCCTCGGTGTTAAAACTCGCTCTCATAACACTAGCCCAAAAGCTTGCAGCTGGCAGGAAGTGCTTTAACCACTCTGGTTATGTAGCACTTGTTAAAGTCCAAGTTGTGGGATGCTGCGTGAAGCCAGGGGAACTCAGAAGATGGGAGTTAGCACATCAGTGGATTACCCAATCCAGACTGCCACCTAACCTGAACATCCGCTAGACTCCTCCCCTACCTGTCACAGCCACACCCACCTAAAGCGCCTTGTAAATTTGTCCATATTCTCTGACTTTGTTTATTTTTTTAGCCACCTTTTTGTTTTTTGTTTTGTGTTTTGATTGATCATTGCAATCAGTGGCAATTTTCCTTTCTCTCTTATGTGAACAAGACCTCGTGTCGAAACGTCTCGTATTTTTCTGTGTTTTGTATTTATGTTGCCTACCTACTATTTTTCAATAAACTCAACAGCCACCATCATTTTTCGAAGGGAAGCTGTTGGATCCTATCTAACACCAATATACTCCAGCCGATTGGCATTCTTTCTACATTACCTAATATTTGATAGTATTAACTTATATTTTACTAATAGTTAAACGAGATTTATGCAATGATTAATACTTAAAGTAGGCCTACTAGCCTATAGCCTAAGCAAAATATTGATTTTATAAATGAGTTTACTAAATATTTTTTGCTCGTTGGCAATGGCTATTTCAAATTTACTGCTTTTCCGCTGCCAACACACTCTGATTTTGATGGCTACGCTAGATTTTTTTTACATATTATGAAAGTTGTCTCGTTCACCTTCAAAATATTCTTTTATTAGGCGCCTATTATGGCAAGCAATTAAAAATTCGTAAACCGGGTGTGCCTTTTCAGAGGCAATTTCAAGAAGCGGTTCGAAGCGGTCTTCGAGAGTTCATCGACAGCAATACGTTCGGGTCTTCTTTAACCTTTTCAGGAGTGGGTTTTTTTAAACATTTTTTTGCAGATTATTTAACTTGGCCTATAAAACTAGGAATGTAGGCCTACATTTAAGTTCTGAAGATGACTTCATTGATGGAGAGTTCGATATTCAAATTTTAAAAAAATGGATTTTTTTTTGGAAAATTTTAAAATTCAAAAAAAAAAATCTGTTAGCAAATCGCGCGGATGTAATGTTACGGCCGTACTCTAGAAAAGGTTAAGAGCATGAGCAGCGCCCGGGATGCTAGCATATTTGTTTCTTTACCGTTGGCCACTTGCGAGGGCATTAGCTGTGTGACAGTTCTGCGATCCCTCGGCGACCGCCACCTTAACTGGTTCCACCTATAATGTTATCATGTTTGGCTAATTAAATGTAAGTTTGTGGAATTCCAATGTAGGTCCATGCCTTTTGTGTAGGAAGGAGCATGTTTGAAATTAAATATGGGTGTTTCATTTATGTCTTTTTCATTGCAGACATTAAAAAATCGCCGAACCCAAGTTGTGGCACAGCTCCAAGAACTACAGAACGACGTGGCGCTTATACTTAAGCTTATGTCAAATGACGATGTCATGAAAACAATGGAGACCATGAGAGATTCGAAAACACTCTTGAACTATCTCACAAAGGAGTTTGATTTCAAGATAGAGATGATGGAGAGCATGTACAAGCTTGCAAAGTACCGCTACGAGTGTGGCAACTATTCGGTTTCTACGAGCTACTTGTATTTTTATATGCTAGTTATGCCCACATCTGACAAAAACTACTTGAACGTTTTATGGGGTAAACTTGCATCGGAGATTTTAGTTCAGAACTGGGACACTGCGCTAGAAGACCTGAACAAGCTTCGAGAGTTCATCGACAGCAATACATTCGGGTCGTCACTCCAACTTCTGCAGCAGCGAACGTGGCTTATACATTGGAGCTTGTTTGTGTTCTTCAACCACTCTAAGGGTCGAGATCTCATTATTGAGATGTTTCTCTACAGACCCCAGTAAGTACCGTTACCGGATGTTACTACTTACTCTATAGGCCCTATTAAGTATGTTTCTCTATGCTCTAGCAATTATGTTCCTCGATCGGCCTTAGTAATTACATGTAAACAACAGTGGCTGCTTTGTGAATGTGTCGATAAAGCTAAATTTCATGTTGTGATAAAATTATGTTCTAGGTGACTAAACTGGCATGTCTTTGAAATAGCAAAGATAGGATTATTATTAATGTCTGCATATTGGGGCTTGAAGTAGATTCACAAAAAAGTAGTGAGCATGATCTGACTAACTTACAGAATTCAAGTTGACCGGGTCTAGGATTAGCCTACATTTCTCTCTGTCGATAATATCCCATTAAAATTGTTGTGGATGTTTTTCTAGCTATCTGAATGCAATCCAGACCATGTGCCCTCACATCTTGCGCTACTTGGCCACCGCTGTGATTATCAACCGTACAAGACGAAGTGCTCTGAAGGACTTGGTGAAAGTAATCCAACAGGAATCGTACTCGTACAAGGATCCAATCACCGAATTCCTTGAACATCTGTACGTCAACTTTGATTTTGACGGAGCACGGCAAAAACTTCATGAGTGCCAGACGGTGCTTTTTAACGACTTTTTTCTTATTGCTTGTTTGGACGAGTTTGTTGAAAATGCTCGTTTAATGATCTTCGAGACTTTCTGTCGTATCCATCAATGCATCAGTATTGGGTAAGTATTTCACAACATATTATACATAACAAGTTGTGTGCTTGTTGGGTTTAAGAAGTTTACTACCCTATAGGGCCTATTTGATCCAGTAGTTAGTTTTACCCTCCTTCCAAGATAGAAGTTCAGGGTTCAATCGTGCTTAAGATTGAAGTTTTTTAACTTCCGAGATGAACCACCATTATGTCAACAATGAATTTGAAGCAATCTTAGCAACAAAGTTCACAGTAAATTGCATCAAGTTATTATAAACTAACCTAGACATTCTGGTGTCATCCATGGCTGAATCGTGTCCAACCAACTGTCCTCATTTCAAATACTGATGCTGGTGGGTCGTCATCGATGTCGTCGATATTTAGGGTTAGTTCGCAGCCGTTTTTATTAAAGTCTCTCACTAAAAATCAGTTCTGCAACGTTGGTGGGTTGACTATTTAAATACTTATTGCATAAATTATTAAAGCTCGGCCCCAGTTTAGGTAAAAATTAACAAGACATATTGAGAAATAGTAACATGTTACTGTTGATATTCCCAGGATGCTGGCTGAAAAGTTGAACATGAACCCCGACGAGGCCGAATGCTGGATCGTGAACCTGATCCGTAATGCCCGCCTCGACGCCAAAATCGACTCGAAGTTGGGTCACGTTGTCATGGGAACACAGCCCTTGTCTCCGTATCAACAGCTCGTAGAGAAGATTGACTCGCTGTCGGTTCGCTCGGAGGCCTTGCAGAACCTTATCGAGAGGAAGCTGAAAACGAGAACGCAAGATGTTAGTATAAGATTATTAGGGTTCTGGAGGCCTACATTTAGTTTGAACTATGACTTAAGAACGTTTAAATTGAGCTGGGTACTAAACTGACGTATTTGACCAACTTTTGATAAGACTTTACTACAAATTGTTCATCATGTTCTTTTTTGCCTATTAATTTTGAATTGGTTCATTGATGCTAAAATATACAATTGATTTATTTTCCCCTTAAATAACCTATTTTTACTTAATTTTAAAGAAAAAATATATAATAAATAAATAAACACATAAAGTCACAAGTCATTTATAGCATATGGTTTGACTTGCTGAATTGTGCACTTGGTTAATCGTGTTTTTTTTCTTACAGATTCGGTGGGGACAACAAGAGTTCTGAAGCAATCTGGGTTACAATGTAAATGAAAGCTTTCCCATCCAGTTTCTTAAAATAAATAAACATACATTGTGAATTTGTGCATTGCTCATTTGAGTTTCAAGCCAAATCTTTCCCATTCTGTTTATCTGGTCCATTCTTGCCACAGCAACTTCCCAAAATAGGGAATGTTGGAAGTTAGTTACAGTTACCGGAAGTGCGTGAATAAAAAGAATAGAAGTCACAAAAAATCCCAGTCTATTTAAATTCCTTCAAAACTTGCTGATACTTAAAATCTACTAAATGGGTACCTCTCACCTAATATTCCAGTAAAATGTAAAATTTACAAATTACCGGTATAGGGCCTATAATCTTGAAATAATCTGGCCATAAAATAATCATGATGCCTAGAGGCTAGTGTACCTTTTTTGTTATGACTTTGTCTCATAGTCATGTCTTGCTCCCAACACTATGTTGCCTAAAAAATGTACAAAGGTATTAAAGGTATAAAGGTATGTTCTTGGTCTTTTCCTTTGTGATTTTATGCTCATTGAATAGAAAGCAATGGTAGAATCCTGTATGTATTTTATAATTTTATACTTACATACCTACATCTAAAACAAAAAAAACAATGTCAAAATAGGCTACTAGCAACTGATGTCACAGCTCAGCGCCAAGTGACTGCTCATCGTCCTGCTCAAGCATCCTCATTTTGCAAGTTGTTGCCTACTGAACGGCGCATCAAATATCACGCTCTTTTTTATTCTATTCATTATCTGGACAAACTTCAGAGGAATAATAATTAGCAAACATATCATTCCTTCTAATAGCGATTAGTTTGAACTTTTTTTACACAGCCGTAAGCTTGTTATAACAATGTACGTATGCATTTGCATTCAAGTCTTCTCAACTTCAATTGACAGAAAAACACTGATTGGATTTTGACAAGAATTCTTTCTAAATAAATGCATCTAACTATTTAGACAATAAATAAATGAACTTTCTAGATAGAAAAAGCACTGAACGAAAATTTACAGCATAGCGTGCAGTTTTCACGGCTCATTCGCACGTCAAAAGTGCGTGTTTTAGATGAAAACACATTACCTGCGTATAACTCTATGCAGATGCTATAAATTTTCGTTCAGTGCACGTTCTATCTAGAAAGTTAGTTTATTTCTTGTCTAAACAGTCGGATACATATTTTGAAAGAGGTCTTGTCGAAATCCGATCAGTAGTTTTTTGTCAATTGAAGTTGTTTTTAAATTTCATAAAAGAACAAGTAAAAGTCTTACAACAAGTTGACGGCTATCTAAAAATTCTAGATAATAACTATTAGAATTAAATAAATGAAATATTATTCCAAAGTTTTGTCCGAATAATGAATAAAAATTAAGAGCGTGATGAGTGTGTAGTGCCGTTCAGTACACAACAACTTGTGAAATGAGGGTTGCTTGTTCTTCAGTAGGGCTCGAAGCAGAGAATACCTAGCATGCACCAGGATGTGTGGCGGCGTTGCTAGTGCCTATACATCAATTCAAAAAAATCAATATCATTACAAATCTGTACTCACTACTTTGTGCATAGGCCTAGTCTAAATAAATTATATTATGTAGCACTGCACTTCCCTTTAAATGGTTTACTGTATCAATCAATCATACTTATCTGTTATACATGTAGTACAGAACTATAAACTGTTAATCAGGAATTGGTTTGCTAGTACTAGGGCTGACACCTTTAAATGTGCATGTAGAGTTAACGTTTATAGAGTTTTATTAAACGTGTAACCTGTAAACGTTTTTTTTTTTTTTTTTTTACTTGCTAAATTTTATTTTGTTATCACTTTTGAAGCCAACACAGGCCAGGTGCTGGGTCCCAGGCTGTTTAAGGCCGTGGTCATCGGTACAAAATTACGATTATGCCTACTAATCCTGTCAAATAAGAATTTTTGGAGGAAAAAATTGCGATGTCGCTGAATTTTTGCAGAGACCTTCCTTAAAGGATACTTATCAACATACTAAAACTCCCCTACAATCGGACTGGAGCTTCGGCCGCCATATTGGAAAATGGCGGCCAAAAAGTGTTTGTTATCGATTATCTCCAAATTTGTTTGAGATAGACAAAATATCTCAATGGCAAAAATATTACCCATTTAATTCCCTACAAAACAGGTGTCTTCTATAGTTTTGGTAGGGGCAAAGGTTACGTCACAAAATCGTGGTTTATATGTTGCTTATTGGAGTACGAGCTAAATTCCAAATTTTTACGCCCGGCATCAAACAATGCCCGGTAAATCCGTAAGAAATCGATTTAAATACAAAAGGACTTTTGTACGAGGTTCATGAAAGCTTCTATTAGTATTTTTAAAAATCAGTTCTGCGAAATCGGATTTTGCATTTACCCGGAATTTGGGTTTTTCCATTGTTGGCATTTCCTAAAAAATGCCATTTTTTACTGTCCATTATTAAGCACTAAATAGCATTAAAGAATAAATTCTTTCTACGCACATTGAAAATGACTTAAATAATGATCCGATTACAACCAAAGTTTAAATCCAATATGGCTGCTAATTCCTAATATTCACAATATGAATACTGTTTTCGTGCTGTTTTAACACTCTTTTTGTTACATAATTTACTTTGATGCTGTGGATATTAGGAATTAGCAGCCATATTGGATTAAACTTTGGTTGTAATCGGATCATTATTTGAGTCATTTCAATGTGCGTAGGAAGAATTTTTCCTCCAATGCTATTTAGTGCTTAATAATGGACAGTTTAAAAAGGGCATTTTTGAGGAAATGCCAACAATGGAAAAACCAAAATTCCGGGTTAAATGCAAAATTCGTTTTTCGCAGACCTGATTTTTTAAATACTGTGGAAGCCTTCATGAACCCCGTACAAAAGTCCTTTTGTATTTAAATCGATTTCTTACGGATTTACCGTGCATTGGTTGTGCTGGGCGTCGAAATTTGGAAATAAGCTGGTACTACAATGAGCACATATAAACACGATTTTGTGACTAACTTTGCCCCTACCAAAACTATAGAAGACACTTGTTTTGTAGGGAATTTAATGGGATATATTTTTGCCATTGAGATATTTTGTCTATCTCAAACCAATTTGGAGATATTCGATAACAAAAAACCTTTTGGCCGCCATTTTCCCAATATGGCGGGCCGAAGCTCCACTCCGATTGTAGGGGAGTTTTAGTATGTTAATAAGTATTATATAAGGAAGGTCTCTGCAAAAATTCAGCGACATCGCAATTTTTTCCTCCCAAACGTCAAAATCGATCTTTTGACAGGATTATACCTAAAATCTTTTTTTTTTAATGGGGTTAAACGTGTTTAGTAGAGCAGTTTAAACGTTTAGGGAATTTAAACGGATTTGGGCAGCCCCACTATTTTCCCTGATAAAATATCTTTGAGGGACTTTTCCCTTTCTAATTTTTTTGGGCTACCAAATTAATTATTTTCAAAAAAACCAAATCTTGTTTTTTTAACTTTTTGGGGCTTACAAAAAACTTTTGGACTTTCCAAATAAATATTTTCAAAAAAAACTTTAAAGGGGACCCTCATTCCTTCTAATAGCGATTAGTTTGAACTTTTTTTACACAGCCGTAAGCTTGTTATAACAATGTACGTATGCATTTGCATTCAAGTCTTCTCAACTTCAATTGACAGAAAAACACTGATTGGATTTTGACAAGAATTCTTTCTAAATAAATGCATCTAACTATTTAGACAATAAATAAATGAACTTTCTAGATAGAAAAAGCACTGAACGAAAATTTACAGCATAGCGTGCAGTTTTCACGGCTCATTCGCACGTCAAAAGTGCGTGTTTTAGATGAAAACACATTACCTGCGTATAACTCTATGCAGATGCTATAAATTTTCGTTCAGTGCACGTTCTATCTAGAAAGTTAGTTTATTTCTTGTCTAAACAGTCGGATACATATTTTGAAAGAGGTCTTGTCGAAATCCGATCAGTAGTTTTTTGTCAATTGAAGTTGTAAAAGTCTTACAACAAATTGACGGCTATCTAAAAATTCTAGATAATCACTATTAGAATTAAATAAATGAAATATTATTCCAAAGTTTTGTCCAAATAATGAATAAAAATTAAGAGCGTGATGAGTGTGTAGTGCCGTTCAGTACACGACAACTTGTGAAATGAGGGTTGCTTGTTGTTCAGTAGGGCTCGAAGCAGAGAATACCTGGCATGCACCTGGATGTGTGGCGGCGTTGCTAGTGCCTATCCATCAATTCAAAAAAATCAATATCATTACAAATCTGTACTCACTACTTTGTGCATAGGCCTAGTCTAAATAAATTATATTATGTAGCACTGCACTTCCCTTTAAATGGTTTACTGTATCAATCAATCATACTTATCTGTTATACATGTAGTACAGAACTATAAACTGGTAATCAGGAATTGGTTTGCTAGCACTAGGGCTGACACCTTTAAATGTGCATGTAGAGTTAACGTTTTTAGAGTTTTATTAAACGTGTAACCTGTAAATGTTTTTTTTTTTTACTTACTAAATTTTATTTTGTTATCACTTTTGAAGCCAACACAGGCCAGGTGCTGGATCCCAGGCTGTTTAAGGCCGTGGTCATCGGTACAAAATTACGATTATGCCTACCTAAAATCTTTTTTTTTTTTTTAATGGGGTTTAAACGTGTTTAGTAGAGCAGTTTAAACGTTTAGGGAATTAAACTGATTTGGGCAGCCCTACCTAGTACTATTGGGCAATGTAGTATACAGTACATTATGAAGGGCAACTATCCTTATCTATATTTGTATTTGACAATGACAACAATCTCAATTCATTTTCAACACTCGAAATACAACAAAATAACTTAGTTTGGTTATTGACACTTTTCTGTTGCTTAGCAGAAAAATACTTCTTGGCACTTTACTCCAAATTGAAGATAATCTTCAAAAAAAACTTCTAAATTGTGTGTGATCTCAAACTTTTTTGGCCGCAATTCATTCTACGTTTCTTGATTAATGCAGCATTCACAAAACTAAATTCTGTTTGTTTCTAACAACAATCTGGAAGACATGGTAGTGACACTAATAGACCAAAGTTAATCTCAATACGTAGGTATATGGAACAATAGTTCATTGGTACGTAGTACACTGATAGTGAAAACGATTGTCTATTTGCAATATATTAGAAAAGTTTTGATTTTTAAAATGAGTACAAAGACTTCCAAAAGTGGATTGAAAGAAACAAAATCCAAGGCTAAAAAAGCATCAAAGCAACCAGATCCGTTCTACGATCCCAACAAAGAGTTGAGGCCGACCTGTAACTTCTGTAATGAACCGCCAAAGAAACCGCCATTGTTCAACAAGGAACACTTTCCCGTTCACAACTTCCACCACTTCTGCATCGTGGGAAGGTGGTACCTGTTGCATTCGAGTGCGTGAAATCGACGTCAGCGTTATACAACCGGTTGAAACTGGAGACATCGTACAACCTGCCCCGGTCCGACGAAGGGTCAAGAAACGGAAATGGGTATACAAGACTCCTTCGGATCTTGAACGAGAGAGGGAAAGAGATTATCAATATACCTTGAAACGTGCACTAAAAGATGATCAACGGGACAGAATAATAGGATTTATGAGATGCAAGTTTCTACATTTTTTACTAGCACACTTGATATTTTAATGGCCTGTTAGGTATTACTATTATCATATGGATCCTGCAGATATATTTAAAAATATTGAGTTCAACACGTAGGTGGCGGCCATTAGGCGAAGTAATTTGTCAATACAGTAGTTTTTATATTCTTCTTTTATTCTTCTATATTCTCAAATTTACTAGTGTTACTAAACATTGCTTTATTCTTTACTTTATATAGCTATCTAGGCTTTTTACTAATACATAGAGAAGGGAAATGAATCGTAAACTGAAATGGGTGGAGTTGTGCCTGATTGGCCTACGACTTGCATTGCTCAAGATGCAAGAGCTGTGAGAGTGTACGTCAGCCAGGGGCAGAGGCGTGCAGGCTTTGGTTTCGAGGCGCGAACACCACGACCAGGGGGTGTGACCACCCACTTGGAAGGTTGGGTACCCCACCCAAAGGTGAATGGGTTAGAGAAAAAATTCCTGGGCATGATAGTGCAATATGAGCTAGCAGCAAACTATCTTATATACACAGGATATCTTATAGGAAATTCATGGTATTTTGGTATTCATTGTATTCATGGTATTATTCATATTTTACACTCGTCAGTCTGTTTTAAAAAATGGGAATATGAACTAGAGATAATGAATGTGGGTGTACTGCATAGCAGCATAGCATTACTTTATTGGATTTGAGGAGCGAGCTCAAATCACGAGTTTTCGTTCTCTATTGAACAAAGGGATAATACGAAGTTGTGTGAAGTGAACAGCGATCTGCATAGCTCAAAGTCAATTATCTGAAGTCAAAAGAAACAACAATATTTATTTATTTAATTTATTTACTTGTATTTGATATGAAGTTTATGAATTGACTTATATTCACATCTGGTTATGCGTACTGTTTTTATCTGTATTCTTGGTCAAGCAGAACAAAAGGCCTTATGGCCTTAAGCTTCGCCAAGTCGGAAATAAAGACTCTTTTATTATTATTATTATTATTATTATTATTATTATTATTATTATTATTATTTATTATTTTAATATAACGTATAGGGCATTTCATCTTTACTTTCAAAATAAAAGAATACTTCAGATCGCTGTAAAAGCTGTCGAGGATAAAATAATGCGATTTTAAAAAAAATAGGTAGCAAATTTATCTGAAATCAAACAATGACAGCATTCAACAATATTAATTTTTAAAGTCTAGGTCACTTCATTTTTCTTTCAAAATAATACCTCAGATTGCTGTAAAAGCCACCTTGAGGATAAAATAACTCACAAAAATGTTTGCCTTTGTCGGCTGGGTCATTGCCCCAGACCCCTTGGGGGCCCCTCAAATTAGTTTTCGTACAGGGCTCCTACCCCCCCCCCCAGTCCGCCTCTGAGTGGGTGTACCCCTGAAGTGCAAGTATGCTCACGCCGGTCCTAGAAAAACCTCTGCACGCCACTGGCCAGGGGAAAGTAAAGATGAGTACAAACAGTTGGTAGTGTGGGTTCGTCTGATCTTTGCTAAGGCTAGTGTCATGTCCGTTTGTTTTGTATTGGCATACATATACTCATCGTCATCCCCGCCATAATGAACACTATTGAGATTACATAGTTTATGCAACATTTTGTAAAAGGAAATTGTTTCTTTTGTACAGTATCATCAAGGAAGAGGAAACTTATGGCTGGTGTTGGGCCAGCTTGGTATCAAGAATTGTCATACAAACAGGTAGGTATAAAGAGAGCTACACACCTAATATGCCAAAATGTAATCTGATTAAAGGGGTTCACCCGCTATACTCAAAAAATATATTTCATTCAAGCTAACTAGTTATGAATTTAGAAACTAACAGAAAAATTATTTGGTCCACCATGACCCCCCCCAAAAAAATTGTTGAACTTAATATTTTTCAAGCTAGGTACAAAAAATCTCCCATAAGAAATAACATGGAGTTGATCTTTATACCACATGACTTGGGGAGAATTTTGATCTAAAAAAAATTGGCCGATAATTTCATACACTACAACCTTTTCTGTAAATCCTCTATATTTTCGTTTGTAATTTGACAAGTGGTTCGGTCAAAATATGCTGATTGATTAGCAAGAAAGGGTGTGATTTTGGGAGGCATATTTTTACATGTTTGGGTGTATATTTGCTCACAGTTTCAAGACACAATGATACGAAGGGCTATTTAGATTGGTACGATGCTCTAGTATCCATGTGGAACAAAAAAGAAGCAGGTTAAAGCTGATTTAAGAAATTTCTGGATCAAAAAAATTGAAAATATTTGTGTATATAATTTTTTAAAGAATCATTTAAGTGTAGTATTATGCTCTAGATTATGTGATAAAAAAATCATTTTTGGGGGTAATAGCCCCTTTAATGATACAGTTAGCTTAGTTTTAAATCCCTAGATAGACAAGAAGATAATATGTTTGAAGAAGATATGGCAGACAGTTAAAAGTGGAACTAAAATAATGTCAAAAAATCATAATTAACAATTTGCTTCTTAGTTGTTTTCATGCTTACATAAAAATATTTTATTAAAGGGGTATTCACCCACTAAACTCAAAAAATATATTTCATTCAAGCTAACTGGTTATGAATTTATAAATAAACAGAAAAAGAATTGGGTTTACCATGACCCGAAAAAAAAAATGTCAAACTTAATATTTTTCCTGCAAAAATCTCCCATAAGAAATAACATGGGGACGATCTTTAAGCCCAGTGATCTTGGAGGATTTTGATCAAAAAAGTAGGTACTGTACTCGACAGCCTTTTATGTACACCCTCTATATTTTGTTTTGTAATTTGGGCAAGTGGTTTGGTCAAAATATACTGATTACCAAGAAGGGGTGTGATTTTGTAATGCTTATTTTGGCGTGTTTGAGTGTATATTTGTGCAGTTTCAAGGCACAATGTTATAAAGGGCCATTTTAGATTGGATGCTCTAGTTCTAGTATCTATTTGATTTGGAACAAAAAAGAATCAAGTTAAAGCCGATTTAAGAAATTTCCCAAAATGCCAATTTGGCAATTTCATGATAAAAAATAAATAAAAATAAATTGTGTAAAATCACAGTTACAAGATAAAAAAATTTAAACAGTCATTTTAGTGTGTATTATACTATAGGTTATGTGGTAAAAATCAATTTTTGGGGTAATAGCCCCTAAACAAAACCATTTCACCTTTTTAAAACATTCTGCAAACTGGAGAATCCAAAATTTGTATGGATGTTATTGTTTCCCCCTTTTTTACATTGATTTAATTTCAGCTCAAATTTAAATATTGACATCAGAATTGTTCTCAGAAAACAATATTTTATCAAAATATTTTTACCCATCCTTAGTTAAAAGTAGACCTCATTCACCAGAAGTTGGTAGGGCTACTAATAACATAACCAATTGTACAGATGGAATGCATAGACCTGCTTGGCAGGGCAATCATCGCAGATGATGAAGAGAAACTCGTCGCCCGAACTCAACACCTTCTCGCCAGACTTGGCATCCTACCGAGACCGACAAACAAGCAAGTAGCGAAGGCCATGGAAAAATGCGGCTTGAATCCAATTGTCTTTTTAATTTATCTATTCAAGTTTACTACTCTGGTGGACGATGAGTCTATGGGACCAGGTAGGTGGAGGGAAAATATTAAAGGTATGATATAAGTTTGGTATATTATGGTATAGTGCCATGCTGTGCAGCATTGCCATTAGCCAGCACTTAAGCAATCTCTACTATCTGACAATATTGACCGGATTGCCATCCCTAGTCATAAGTAACCAAGTAATACACAGACTCGTAGGCAATTGTTCCACAAAATTATGAGTAAATACTAAATAATGTCAATTTCATAACTTAAATTACATCTTTTGTGATTGGTAGACAATACACGTAACAAATTTTAAAAAAAGACATTCAACCTTAGCCCTAATAAAGTAATCAACCCACATATTGTAAGCGGTAATGGGTTTGCCATTTATCCATTATTAATTAATTATTATAATGGCCATGTGACTAAACCAAAAAATAATTAAAAAATAGTTTTGGTTATGCCAAAGGTATTTGGTGTACATACTATGTCCGTAAGTTTGTGTAATTCATGTAACTTATAAGACTAGGTGTTGGATCAGCTTGAGAAAAACTTTTTACAATGTTTCAATGCCCATCCATGATCACCAAATGCAGCGAATTACCACATACATCGGGACGTTGTTTGCAAAGGTTACGTGCACAACATAATAGAACATTTAAAATAATTACCTCCTACACAAGCTTTGGATTTTTTTCCTTAGCCATTAACGGGTCAATTTCTAAAAATACCGAGTAATATTTTAAGAATGTGCTCGGATTGTGCCATACGCACATTCTAACTTGAACTACTGGTACAAACCACAACCCCAAAAGACGAACGGTAGAGATTCAAAGTGATATCACCACCAAAACATGTTCCATAAGTGGAACCTCAAGTATGGCAATTGTGTTAGTCAAAACAATTCAATTGCGTTCCGTTTGCTGCCTCGCTATCTTTGATGTCATGTGTTTGGCTTCATGATCGACTGATAGTTCATTTCCAAACATAAATCTAGAGTGTGACACGGCTGACACCATCAGCCCAGCCAGTGCATGGCACAACATAAGATAATCTCAGTCTAAAGTTTGGTTCGTCCACTATTGCCAATTATTTAATATTTCAATAATCGTTTTGGTTATCGATTATCAAAATTATATTCATTATTGATTATCGTGTGCATCCCTAAATAAAATATTATATCTTATTGCATGTTAATGATTTATGACTTGTCCCAAAAAGCATCAAATCATATATCCCATGCCTACGTGGACTTTCATACCAACTCTATACAATTTGTGCCTAACCACATTTCGTGGTCACAAGAGACGTCCGACCGAAAAAAATTGGTTTTGATTTTTTTTACACAAATCAATCTTGCTCAAACATGTCGAACGGTAAATTAAAGTGGTAATGTTTTTTGGGCAATGTAGTCACCTTTTCAACTGTCATTAATTTGATTTTGTGCATTATACTTAAAGTTTTTTATTGTAGTGGTGTATTATGGTGGAGCCCCTTCCAGGCCGTTACATTATATGGTGGTGGTGCCGGGGCATTAGTAGCAAGAGTGAGAATATGATTGATCATAGTCATCCATTTTATGTAAAATCTATCATTTATCAACCCTTTTTAGACACATATATTATCAAGAGTATGCCCACTAAGTGTATTGTTTACTACCTATATAAAGGCAAAAAATATGATACATATTTGTTTGAATTTTTTTGTCAAAAATAATAGGTAACATTTTCAATTATGTTATGGTTTGTATGTTATGTTATACATTATGTTGATGGTTTACCCATCATTTATTACCATTACACAAACGTTACAGATTCTCCGTATTCGATCAATGACCGCCTCTTACTGTCGGGCTTGGCACATCTTGCTTTACCAATGACATTATTTGATCTTCATTGTAGACTTCCTCCACCACCACAGAAGATGATTAAAAAACGCACAGGTAACTAATTTAGAAATTATCTAAATTAATCACCGATGAATCTCCTCATCGGCATTAATTCTGCAAATAATTGTGAGCTGAACAGCAGAACCTGATTGAAAGTAAGGTAAGTCACATTATTATTTGATTATTGGATGAGCGTAGCGAAGATTCCATTTCATATCACTGGAGAAAAAAATCCGGAATGTTTTTTTTTGGTATTATTGTGTGTTTGTTAACACGATTCCGGCTAAACCGATACTCCAATTACGATGAAATTTTATGGAGGCCTTCGAAATCTCTGAACTTAGAACTGCCACGTTTTTAGCGCTATCGGAAAATTATTTCTCATTAGAATCGCAGTTTAAGTTTTTTTCGATTTAAAAAAAATTTCTTCAGCTTATAACACCTTTTTACCACAATTTTAATGATTTTTTCACAGAACCTTAATTTTATGAATTTAGGTATTTGTGTGAAATTTGAGCGCAATCAAAAAACTATTTCTCTTGAAAATCAAAA
The DNA here is from genome assembly GCA_024449915.1 of Sweltsa coloradensis. NCBI lineage: Eukaryota > Metazoa > Arthropoda > Insecta > Plecoptera > Chloroperlidae > Sweltsa > Sweltsa coloradensis. The sequence goes on along the minus strand of JAMZAV010000490.1, from coordinate 252,321 downwards.
TTTTACGTTTTTTTCTTTTTTAAAACAATTCTTTGACTTATAACACCTACATGCTTTATCGTATTGTAATGATTTTTTCACAGAACCTTAATTTTATGAATTGATATATTCGTGAAAAATTTGTGCACAATCGAATAATTATTTCTTATGAAAATTTCAATATTACGATTTTTTCCTTTTTTAAAATTAAGATTATTTAAAAAAATTTAAAATTTAAGTTAATTTTTTATTTTATTTAACGTAATTTAAAAAAAATCTTTAACTTAGTAATGATTTTTTCACAGAACAACAGAAAATCCGCATAACACATGGCAGCTCAATGCACCAATTACGCTCATCCAACAACGCGGCGGGACTTCGTTTTCCTAGTTTTAAACACAAATTATTATACATTAAAAATACTTTCAAAAGCATGATAATTTATAACCAGCCCAGGGCATAAGCCTATTATGGAATTGCAAGAACTATACATAGTTGTTTTTACAAACTTCGCAACAAACTTGTTTTTAAAACTTGATCCGAGTTCTGAAAAGTTCATGATTATTTAAGGTTCATTCATATTCGTGTTTGAACGGTAAGTATGCATACATATCTACAAAAACACCAAAATATAATGGTACCAACCAAATCAAGATTGACAAACAACATTTAATTTTCAGCAAAAACTGTGGTAACACGAGAAGCCTTCACTTCCCCATATTTGGAACCGCAGCCTGTATGTTTATATAATGGTCTCATAGATAAGAATATAGAGAGAAAGCGAATGCAGATTGCCAAGAATGGAGGCTTATTGAAAGAAAACCATAAGCCGACAACAGAAGCCGTAAGCGAGGAAGAACTGATGCAAGTTGCAGCTATGGATTCTGTTGTAAGTTAATATTCACAATGTGTACCCCACACTTCCGGATAGCCTACTAATCAATACCAATGAGTTTTATATTTTAAAATTACAATTTTATAATACAGTACATAACATAATTATGAAATTAGTCGGTATCGACATTTTAAAAGCATTGATGGGGCAAAATAATTATGGCTGCGTTCCGTAAGTTGTTCAATATGCTATTTGCGTGCTTGACCCATTCCGAAAGCTGTTGAAATATGCTATGCTTGGCGTTCCGTAACATGGTTTGTGAGCATATTCAGCATCCTCTATATGCTCGAGGTTTTAACTTGAGCATTCCCAGCATATGGGAGAATTGGCGGTATTTAAAATCAAAAATGCGGATCAACCTAATTAAATTGTTATGTATCGTTCTTTGACGTGACAAAACCCAAGAAGACTTGCGTAATCGTTGTTTTACCTGAGCCAGCCGCTTGAATAAACAACGGTAAGTCACTTACACTTACTTAATAACTTAAATTCCTTATATGACGGACTAACCTAAAAATTGCGTAAAATAATATTTGCAGCACCTGTGGCAACGCGCCTCCCCGAAACAGCCATACGCACCAAAGCATATTCAACAGCTTTCGGAATGTACCCTATGTAATGGTTACGAATACCAGTACGAACAATTTTGTCAGTGTTGGATATGGGGGGGGGGGGGGGACACGAAAGATGTCTGAAAATATGAAGTGGCTGCATATGAGAAAAATGCCAAATACATCAGAGAGTGACATCAGTAGGGATGCTCATCGATATGGATATATATTGCTAGAGTAAATGATTTTTTATGTCTGTATTATTTTATTTGTATTCTGTATTGCAATATTACAGGATAAGTATAAAAAAGTGGAAACACATGACTTCAAATTTAAAAAAAAAACTTAAATTTTTGGTGTGGCAACTAAGAATCAAAACCAGACGGTTCTGCAACCACATACAACATCGTTTAATTGAATTAATCTCTTTGGTGGGCAAAAATATTCATTTGGCTTGAAGTAGTCGATACTCTATTCTTAATAGTCGAGACATCAGCAATACAATTTTTCTTTCACGATAAAATGTTTCGACAAAATTTTAGTATATTAAAGTTGTTATGGAACAAAATTGCTCAGGGTACCTGGTTACAAATCCAAATTCAAGCAAAAGGCCAATGACGACCCATTGTTGTACAGAGATCATTCATTACAAATTATTTGTCCATTTTCTTTTAATTTACAAAGTTTCTTTCCAAAACAGTGACTGTTATTTTATAATAACATTGAAAGTCTTCCTTTGTAAATAAGTTTTTTAACTGAATAGGATAGACATTAAATAAATATATATGTAGATAAGTAAAGAATAATTTAATTTTAAATAGTAAGGTAGGGACTAAGTTTAACAGCATGTCGAGTGCAATATTTTGTAAAAAAGCAATTTATTCCTTTTTGTAGGACTCAAGCTCATCGAGTACTATGGGAAAGAGAAATGGTCCACGATTGATCGTGGATATAAAGAGAAGCTCAATGTGGGGTGCAAATATGATAGGCAAACCAAGCACATTTTCTGTTGCAATGTTTGAAAATGCTATGAGACAAGTTGGAAGGGAATCAGTAAGTGAACACTCAAATAGTACTGGTATGCTACCTGAAAGAGATCGAAAAAGTCTTTATTTACAAAACCAACTCGATAAAAAAATCAGCGATGGAACTAAAGAGAGATTGGAAAATACACATACAAAAGAAAAACAAGCCCAATTGGCCAGAGATGCTGAGGAATGTGAAGAAGAGACAGAAATAAGGTCTCAGATACCCATACACGAACGTTTGACAAAAGTTCATACGACAGACCACGGTGAAGTAAGATTCGGACAGAATGATTCAAAAGAGAAAGAAGAATCTAGTAATTCGGAACCAGTACCAGATACTGACGAACAAAATCATGCAATGAAAAAAAATAGCATCAAAAACGAATTGGTCATTCCCGAGATCACCTTCGACCTTGCACCAGATCAACCAGAGCTAGACTATGACGATTACCCATATGTGCACGATGACACTTATAAGTATCAGTACAAAATCCATAGGACAGAATCTCGACTTGAATGTAGTTCGCTAATGAAGGTAGAAGAAAGCAAAGACAACAAGCTGCAAGAATTAGTCTGTGACTGTGCCAGAGCTAGAGCTGCTAGGGAAAGGAAAATATCGATACCCCTTTCCACCGAAAGTTGCGAATCGAGCGACGGGCTGCATTTTTCACCAAGTGATTTACTACCCTGCCCTATTCCGACAATACCGTCGCTTCAAGCAGCATTTATTGGGTATTGGTCAGGAGTTTCTGTACCAGCAGACAGTTTTGGCATGAATACGGCAAGTCTTCAGTCTATTCTAGGCAGAACGGAAAGTATAACAGAACAGGTTGAGGTGAGCGATTCTAACAAATTAACATATTATTTTTAATAGCAAACTACAGGAAAATTATTATATGGAAAACAAAATAAATAACTAAAGAATCCCACCCTGACATGGGATTGAACAAGTCTCCCATTTGCCATCTTGACAAAGCTAGGGGTAACGATCTTCTGAAGTAACTTGCCCACTGCTGGACTCATCGACGAGTGATTTGAGGAAATTAAAGCAATTCTCATCAATGGCATCGACAACTTGTTAAATATTTTTTGAAATTGAATTGTTAGTTTTATAAAGATTTACATTGTTATTGGATGAGCGTAGCGAAGATTCCATTTCACTACACTGGAGAAAAAAATCCGGACTGTTTTTTTTTCTCTTTCTTTTTTTTTTTTTTTTTTGTATTTTTGTGTGTTTTTGTCAACACGATTCCGGCTAAACCGATACCCCATTTGCGATGAAATTTTATGGAGGCCTTCGAAATCTCTGAACTTAGAACTGCCACGTTTATGAGCGTAATCAAAAAATTATTTCTCATGAAAATCGCAATTTTACGATTTTTTCGATTTTTTGAAAAATTTATTTACTTCTAACACCTACATGCTTATCCGATTTTAATGATTTTTTTACAGAACCTTAATTCTATTAATTAAGATATCCGTGTGAATTTGAGCGCAATCGAAAAATTATTTTCATGAAAAAAGAAATTTTGTGTCTTTTTTTTTTTTTGGATGAGCGTAGCGAAGGGTTCCATTTCACTACACTGGAGAAAAAATTCCGGAATGTTTTTTTTTTTTTTTTTGTATTTTTGTGTGTTTGTTAACACGATTCCGGCTAAACCGATACTCCCGATTGCGATGAAATTTTATGGACGCCTTCGAAATCTCTGAACTTAGAACTGCCACGTTTTTGAGCGCCAAACGGAAATTTTTTCTTATAAAAAACGCAATTTTACGATTTTTTTTCGTTTTTTAAAAATTCTTCGACTCATAACACGTACTTGCATTATTCAATTGTATTGATTTTTTCACAGATCTTTGATTTTATGAATTAAGATATTCGTGTGAAATTTGAGCGTAAAACGAAAATTATTTCCATGAAAATCAAAAATTTTACGGGTTTTTCTTTTTTAAAACAATTCTTGACTTATAACACCTACATGTTTTATCCTATTGTAATGATTTTTTCACAGAACCTTTTTTTCATGAATTAATATACTCGTGTTAATTTGAGCGCAATCGATAATTATTTCTTATGAAAATTGCAATTTTACGATTTTTTTTTTTTTTTAAATTACGATTTATTAAAAAATTAAGTTAATTTTGTGTTTAATTTAATTTAATTTAAAAAAATCTTCGACTAGTAATATTTTTTTCACAGAACAACAGAAAAGTGCGTAACACATGGCAGCTCAATATGCACCAATTACGCTCATCCAAACAACGCGGCGGGACTTAGGCGTTTTCCTAGTTCAAATGAAAACCATTGTCGTTAAAATAATCCCTATACATTTCAAAGTTTTTTTTCAGTTTTTATTTCTTGCAGGTTTAAATCGCAACAGATTGTGCTCATTTTGTTAGGCAGTTCTCAGTTACCTGGTCACGGATGTCTGTTTAAAATTTAAAGCTCAGCCCTATTTGGCGTTCGGCCGTATGGGACCGGACAGACAGACATTTAACATACTTTTTAACATTTAACACACAGAATTAATCACGCCCAAAGGCCCGATCGAGTAGCGTTGTAGACTACGTTCGCTGCGCTCACTCGTCTAATGAACATTACGGTTATGGTGATGTAGTACCTGTTGATATAAAAGTTGAAAAAGTTAGCCAGAATCCATAGAAATAAAGCTTTTAATATAAGTTTTTTACGGTTAATAATACTAATTGACAAGAAACAATAGAAACTTGACAACAAACACCCACAATGCGTAGGCAGCAAAACAAAACACTTGCAAAAGTAAAGATATCCATGCAAATTAAAAAATTTAAAAAACTCATCCATCAACGCGGCGGGGCTTTAGCGTTTTCCTAGTTTAAACAATTTTTGACTTATTACACCTACATGCTTTATCCTATTGTAATAATTTTTTCACAGAACCTTAATTTTATGAATTTATATATTTGTGTGAAATTTGAGCGCAATCGAATAATTATTTCTTATAAAAATCGCAATTTTTCTTTTTCTTAAAAAAAATTAGTACGATTAATTAAAAAAATTACAAATTAAAGTTTATTTTTTATTTAGTTTAATTTAATTAAAAAAAATCTTGAACTTAGTTATAATTTTTTCACAGAACAGAAAATCCGCATAATACATGGCAGCTCAATGCACCAATTACGCTCATCCAACAACGCGGCGGGACTTAAGCGTTTTCCTAGTGTAAATTATGATATTTAATAGGCCTACTTTCTGTGATAGGAATAACTGTTTTGTGAGACATAGAGGAATTTTGTAGGCTAGGCCGCTTCGCAAATGCTTTTTCCAGTCGCGCTGATGGATGAGCTTTTTTGGTCGACTATTTCTGTCCAATAATTAGTAGTAAGTTTTTTGTATGCGTGGGATCTCATTAAAATTATTTTTGTTAAATTAGCATAATTTTTATAAAGTAGTATTAATTACTATGGTAATACCAGTTAACAATAGATGTAAAATATCTCAAGGCCCAGACTTGTTTTTTGTATGCATTGCAGGTGATTGTCAAGTTTCTATTGTAACTTGTTAATTATACACCTGTAAAGAGCTTATGTTAAAACAATTATTTTTATGAATTATGGCTAACTTTTTCTTTCAACCTTAATGACCATGGAAAATGAAAACAGAAAACATAGCTTCAGCAGTGTGGTCAGAATCGACCAAAATATTGCATTAAAAATGGTAAAAGTACGATATTCACGAGAAATATTTCTTCAATTGTACCCAAAAACTTGGCAGATCTAAGTTCAGAGATTTCAAAGGTACCCTGAAAATTTAATTAAGATTGCCATTTGCACGGTAGAGAGCAAACAAACAGAAAAAAAATTCTTGAGGTAAGTTAAATTAAAGTCTTTGCTTTGCTCATCTAATAAATAAATTATAGCAATGAATTTGTTTGCCACATTATGCATATGGACCTCAGGTTTACTTCCTACCCATTTTGGCTTCAAATTCATATTGTTAGAACTGCAACATTTTATGCAACACCATTTGCATGGATGAACAATAATGTCTAGGTTTTCTTCTTCATAGATCACTCTGGAAATAATGGCGAGAGAGGGAAATATTTTGGCAGCATTACCACAAGTGAAAACACTTCCTGCACTAAAGTATTGGATAAGGCTGTACCAGGGATTTAAACTTACTCCAGAAATCAAGGGTGAGACTTAAAAAACAAATACATACTACTTTTCAAATGGCATTAATAACAACCGAAATAACTTTCGAAGGTGTACAATTCCAAAGGGTATGGATTTTTGTAGGGTCTTTAAATTATTACTATTAATGACAGACATTGATGATGTGTATTTTATCAAACTTAAAAATTTTCTCTGGTGTTTATATAGTGCGAGCTCACCGATGATGGTGCCTTTTTGTGAAATGTATCTTACTCACCACCAGCGCTCGAATTTTAAGATATTTATTTGTAAATTTACTAGTCCGAAATTAAAAACACTGGTCCGTATTCCTACTCCAAACTATTACTAGTACTACTATAACTTAAATACGTAATTTCGTATTAATAATTAATTACGTTATATTTGGCTACCCTTTACAAATGGACCGTGTTTATCTCCTACGTTAGATATCTCACAAACAGAACAAAATATCAAAGTTAGTTGTTGGTCAAAACGTAGCCACGTGTGTTCTGTTAGCCAGCGTTCTTGAAAAAGGCGCACACGATCTCCTCATATTTTGCATCGTTTTTGTTTTGTTTATTTGGCTTAAGGACGTGTCAACCGTTAGGTCATAATGCACCAATCTAACCTGGGCAGGGGGGGGGACGAGGAGGAGGGGCCCATGCTGGTCAGGTCAGAACCAGGCACGGGAAAGGGGAGGAAAGGGGGTTCTCACGTCGCGGTGTCATTGTCGTCATGGGAAGGTGGCAAGGTCCACGACGACGATTGCCAGAGCTCGCCTCTATTTTTGGGGAGTAAAATATTACCCTTCATACTAGCTGATGTTTGCGAATCCGGGCGAGTGATTTCCAAAAGTTACTCGCCCACGCAACAACACACTCGCCTCGGGCGACCAGGCGAGCGTTAAATTCGAGCCCTGCTCACCACAAAATCAACATACTTTTTTTAGTAGGACTACGGTCTACCTAGTACCTACCCATCTACTCCAACCAGGTTTTGAATGGGGTGCTCAACCAATGTACATCTTGAGAAGGCATCTATAATAATAGCCTACATTATATATATATATATTATTTGACGAGTGTATTAAACTACTAACCGAGGTCTATATTTTTTAACACTTACTTGTGTGAATTTTCGGACGTCTCCATCGTCAGACACTGACACACTGGCAATCTCACTGTGTTTCCGGAGGCTTCCACCCATGTTGTTGTGCCCTAGTGACTTCTTCCCTGACTAGATTGCGCCATATGGGGCTGAATTCTTTTGTGGCCTGGCTAATTACATTTTCAATGCATGACATGACTGCAGCTTCTTTTCTCTTCCTAATGTCGGCATTCTCTTCTTTTAAGATTATTTTAAAACCCCTTCCCAATTGATGTTTTCCTTGCACACGTCGAAATGATCTTTTAATTTTGATGGCATCCTTGTCTTCCCTTCTATTGTTTTTTTATGTTCACCTATGCGCCTGTTTACTGGTCTTGATGTTTCCCCCAATGTACTCTTGTTCACAGTCACACGGTATGGTGTAAATTACATTTCTTGACTCTTCTTTTGGATCGCTGGGTTTTGTTTTTGAAATTATGCTACGTAATGTGTGTGATGATTTGAATACAGTTCTGACATTAAACTTCTTTGTGATGCGACGGAATTTTTCAGGAAACTCCAGGAATATATTGTATCGACATTGTAGTGCGTGGTATGTCCTCTTTACGTTTTTGTTTAGTGGCATGACTGTTTAAAACATCAGTTGTTAGCTTTTTAGGATACCCATTAGCTGTGAATACGTCTGCCAGTAATTGTTGTTCTGTTTTCAAGCTAATTGGGTCCGAGCAGTTGTTTTGTGCCCTAGCGGTTAAACAGCTGATTATGCCTTTCTTGACTGATAACGGGTGATTTGATTTAAAATTTATATATTGGTTTGTGTGAGTGGGCTTTCGGTAGATTGAGGTAGCTAATTTAGTTGTGATTTTGTTCCCATTGTCGGTACTCGTCAAATAATATATATATGTTGTTTAACCTTGGCTTTATAGTAGGCGGCTATGACGTTGTTATGTTAGTACTTTTAGACAGAAATTAAAAAAGTGACTACACCGGGGTTTGAATCCGGGACCTTAGCTGTCTGGGCTATGCTCTTACCAACTGAGCAATGTAGCCATCAATTTACAACACAGACCAAGAATTTCAACAGTTTTAAATTGGTGGCTGCATAGCTCAGATGGTATGCGCATAGCCCAGGCAGCTAAGGTCCCGGGTTCAAACCCCGGTGTAGTCACTTTTTTAATTTCTGTCTAAAGTACTGATATATATGTTATGTCACAGACTTTCACAGATTGTATATGCACACATTGTATTTTTGGGTAGTCCGTGTGGTTTTATTATCAGTTCCAACATTTGGTAACAGTTCCAATATATATATATAGTTAAATTTTGTAATAATATTTGCTTTGGAAAATTAAATTAGTTCATGTCTATGTCTTTCAGCAAAACTTATGAAAAAAAGTTTTGCAATGTGGGGGGAAAAGCAACAGCACCCTCGGAAAGTACCAATGCCCTCTTTGCACCTGAAAAATCCATCAAAGCTGAATTGGAACTGCAAACACTGGCTCATGGACAAGGTTTGTACCAGGCAATGATTACTTTATTTTAAAGAATCAATGAACAGAGCATACTTGTATGTATAAATGTACGCATTGGATTATAAATTTTATACTAGACTCGGAAAATGCCAAAGTCGTTGATAAGACGAGTGAGCGAGTCATGTGTTGAGTACCCGGCAACATTCCCTTTCCTCCCTCTACTAAGGATGGATCTAGCATGGTTCTTTTCTTTCCCCCCTAGCCTATCATATGCTCGAGTGGCGCATAATGACCTTACAGTTGACGCGCCCTTATACACACTAAACTCAAAACCATATCGTTTATACCATATTATATATTATATCAATCAACTTAAATGCAAATGTTCCCGGGCACTCAACGCATGACTCGCTAACTCGTCTAACAACGACACTGGTGTTTTCCTAGTCTAGTTGGCTAGGGCGCCTTTATACCCAGAATGTTGGGAGACTCCCGGGTTCAAACAATGGTCGGGATAGATTTTGTTACTTCTAGATTGTTATATCTCTGATAGAACATGTTTTGAAATGCACACAATACTACCGAAAACATATCTAGTACGAAATACGAGTAATGATTGCAAGGTTCACTCAATCTCGGGAGCATTTTTAGGTAACCTTGCGCGTGTAAGATTCGAGACACCTTGGTCACTGCATGCAAACATGATTATTGATTTGTTCAAAAACAAAAAATATTGTTGTTAAATTAAATGTGACATTCTCAGCCCATTTTCAATTTATTATAAGTTTAAATCGTAACAGATTTTGCTCAAAATGTTAAATGCACGCTAAATACTTGTACCGGATGTCCGTTTGAAATTTCAGCAATCTGGTTAGCCGTTCTGCAGTGAAGGCACTCACTCACAGACAAAAAACAGATCTTGTGCCGTTTCAGTTGAATTGCAGACTTCAGTCCCTCTTCTAATAACAAATATACATTATATTCAAAAGATAAAATTACAAAATATGGTTCTAATTTGGTGCACAAAAGCACATAAATACTTAACAAAATAGTGAAAATACAACAAACTAAAAAAACTATGGTGGGCATACAGTTTTTACAATACCAATATATAACATTGAAAATAAACTTTACATTCAAAATGTATATGGTTATGTCAAGATCTGGATGGATGGCAACTTGCTGGTTGGAAGTACGTTGGATCCGATTAATAGGACTATGAACTTGTACTAACCAAGACGATGGGCTAGGGGTGTAATGTGAATGATGATAGGGGGAAAGTAGAATGAACTCATGCAACAGGGATGGCAGTGCAGGACAGATCCAGACTTTGAGACTGCAGACACCCACCTTGCGTGTCAAGGAAGTAGGGAAGGATGGTCAGAGCAACTACAAGTTTACAGGTCATACCGCGGAAAGGTTGCGAGTTGAGTTTTAAGATTCTTACTTACCGGTACTTCCATTTGCTTCTGGCAGAGGATACTTTTTCGGGAGTGTTTCATCTCATCAGTCGGGTTGATTTTCAATTTTATAATTTGAAAACTGGTTTCACCGATATTTCCTTCATAACCAATTCAAGTTAAGGATGAAAGTGTGGTCTTCGTTCTCATTTAAATATAAGTATAATTTAGCACACATAACAAAAACTTGTAGAAATACAGCCAAACCTTACACTCTCAAAAGAAATGAGATCTAAAAAAAGGGCCAAGCTCATCTACCCTTCCACATTTGCGCATTCTTAATTCATAAACGTAGTGTCCCATAACAGCATCCTCGAAAAGCTTGGCAAAATAGAATTTGCGATTAACAATTTAAACGTAATAGTTCATCCAAGTTCTTTTTTCTAATTAATTTAAACGTAATAACATGTAAATTTTATTTTGCCAAGCTTTTCGAGGATGTTGTTATGGGACACTGTACGTTTATGAATTAAGAATGCGCAAATGTGGAAGGGTAGATGAGCTTGGCCCTTTTTTAGATCTCATTTCTTTTGAGTGTGTAAGGTTTGGCTGTATTTCTACAAGTTTTTGTTATGTGTGTGATCTCATTACTTTTTCAAGTTCCATTGCAAAATTATTTGTTAAAATATAATAATTTTATCAAAGTTGATTTAATTTCTATGGTATTAGCAATAACAATAGGATGTAAAATATCTAGACCCGGATTCATGTACATCCTGGGTATAGGTGGTATAACGACGGTATAAGGACTGGTTAAGTCTAGGCAACTCACATCCAATTAAAACTTTCCCATGCTACAACAAGCGCACAACTAATGTTATTTTACACCTTTTACTGCATCCACAGCCATGTAAATCAACAGATTATCAAAAGAACATTGAAAATTTGCACAGTTTTTGTTTTTGTTTTTATATAGTGGCAGGAGTTTTGCGTGAGATCATTGAAAGAAAAGAATAGGTGTATTATTTTTGTACATTTTTGTATAGCCTAGGTGGACAATCATACTATTGTTTATCTGCATTAGGCTTTTAGTAATCAAAACTAGTTATTTGTGCGGGAAGTGTGTCGGAACAAGGTTGTGCTGGCCTAGGGTTGGCTAGGCTTGTCAAACATGTAATGTTATTAATTTTATCTAGTCCTATAGCCTAATGGAACTTTAGACCTGCACTGTTGTTTATAAATAATTTTCTACATCTTGGCCTAGGCCAGGGACGGTTTCTGATTTGTTTTATGAGAGTATGACAACTTTTCTCGTTTCACACATAGAAGCAAAATTTAAAATGTCCGCCGTTTGTTTACGTATCGTACTTTCCCGCCTAACTCTGCTTATACCGTCAACAAGTGTCAAGTAACTATAGTTACTTGTTGATTGTATGCCTAGTGTATAAGGCTTATTTTAAAACCTTTATTTGGAAGCCTTCCAGCAAACTTTTTCAACTTTTTCTTTCAAAAGAGATTATATTACTATAACCTTAATGTCCATGTAAAATATGAACATTGTAGCCCCACCCGTCAGGTCAGAATCGCGGGTCGATTGAAACTGACGAATTAGATAGTAGTAGTAGCAGCAGTAATAGCTAACATCCTTAAAGTGATTTTGAGCATGTTTCAAGCCATTTTTGCACCAAGAAGGAATGGTCGTACCCCAATAAAATTTGGCACGTGTAGTCGGGTACCTAAATTCTCTCAACTTTGATAGTTTTCAAGTCCACATCACGTTACATGACGGCTGGGTAACACCAAATACCGTAATATAACACTACGTTTAATACAGGAAAGATGGCTGTGTTTCCATTGTTGTGGGAGGAGACAATTTGGATCAGCGCCCCTGGCGGCATTGGCGTTACATTGGGCGCGAAATTCAAATACTGGAGTTAGCGCATAGATTATTTTACCGGGTCGGGTTTGAGTGTAATTTTCCAATTGGACAATTACGTGACACGACAAAACAAGGGCAAGATGCCCCTGGGCAGGCTAATACATAATATTACTATCGAAAACACTTAAACTCAGACTATTTTAGTCGCCACTTCTTGCACCTGAGAGGAGTAATCACAACACTAAGGTTATTAGTGCCCTACGGTTATTTTTTTTTAAAAGATTGGGGCGAAAGGGGAAACGCGGTGGTACACGGTGAGGGTAGGCCTGTGCTGTTCAGAAACAGACAGGGGGAAGGTTGGCGGGGTAGGGGCCGGTGGGTTGTGACGAAATCAGGCCGGGGGCTGGCACGGGGAGGGGTTGTTGGGGGTTGCCCCACGTCGTGATCGTTGTCGCCTGCGTCATCGTCCGTCTTGTCATTGTCGTCGTCGGTGAGGTAGTCAAAGGGAAGGGGAAAATTCCTCGAGGGCAGACGACGTCCTTTTCTTTGCCTTGTACGATGAGCATAAGAGGTAAGCTCTGGGCCTATTCGACTCCCCGGGTTCAGGCATGCTGAACCCATCTGGACACTCAGACGGTCGCGTGGATACACACAACTTGGTGTGCATATCATGTATACTGCCACTACAAGCATTAAAACCGTATAGTAAGGCATGGGGAGGGGTTGTCATTCCTTTTAATTTTATGCTTCAGTGCATAGCAACAAAAATAAGATTAACATATTATATTGCATCTTTATTGCTAGTGTAGCTATGGTGAAAACAAATATTATGATCATTTTATTCATTTTAGGGTTAGGCCTATTACTAATTAAAGTGTGCCAGGAACTAGATTAGTAATACTTTGTATACACATTTAAAAACATGTATTGATATCTAGTTCTTTAAGTAACCAATACAAAAATATTAAATACACAAGAACAATCAATACAAATACGTAGGCTAGTGATAATACGAGTACCTTTGAGCATAGAGAAATAACCGGGGAAGAGTGGAAACACAATGTTAAATAGCGGGAACCGCAAAAATTAGTTTAGAAGTTCGGAAGATTAATTCATAGAAAGCAGCACCAACATCTTTAGTGTGATCTATGAATGACTCTTCCAACTATCAAGTAACAACTAGCGCAACCTAGTGACTACTGCTTGGACTATCTAGGCTTTTCGTGGCGCCGGTGGGGGGATTTCCGTTTTATTTCATGGTTTTGTTCATGTAATTGAAAGAAATGTTAAAAGTGCGTGGAGAGAGTATCCACTAACACTTTTATTATTTCTTTCAACGACTTCTGGGACTTTGGAGACCTATTGGGACATTAAATGTTCATCAATATCCGATATTGCAAACACCACCACTAGGCCTAGGTCTAGGCCAAGGCCTGCTTGCTGGAGCCAGTTCTTTTATCAGTACACACGCGTTTTATTCTGAACTAACGAGTATTTACGAATGCACTTGGCGCTGCAAGAGTGGTTTTAGAAACTCTCAAACAACTCAAAACTTTGATTTTGGCACTAAAAAAACGAGAAACAACACAAATAGCAGACTGACAGCAGGCTGGAACTAAACCGAAAAAAGAAATGCCTATCACTGCCTTCTCGGCGCTCGCGGTAAACATCACCGTTACCGACCGTTACCATGGTTACAGTCTTCGATGGTGCTGCTTTCTGTGAATTAATCTTCCGAACTTCTTGGTAAACACGGTAGCTCGATGGTTCCCGCTCGGCTATGCTTGTTACCACCCCGTGCCTTTGAGCATGTCTGTCAAGATAATAATATAATAATGACATGTTTATGTTTTGTTTAGAGCAAAGCAGTCACTTGTCTCCCGATTTAACGCCTTCTTTAATGTATTTTAATTGTTTTGGCGTCCAGATGGCCGTGGTAATGTAACTCCAATGCCGCCAGGATCGCTGTTGTTAGTTGTCTCCCGTTTTACAGCCCTCTTTCCTGTATTAAACGTAGTGTAATATTACGGTATTTGGTAACACCTCGAAATCACCCCAACTCTGCTTGCTGTATAAGGTGCTTGAGTGTGTAGCGCGCCACGGCTTGGCTGCGGCGCCCTAACGGGCACCTAGATATGGTTGGAATTCGATTATTATGGTAATGTCAAATTTTTTTAAAGATCACACTGAAATTTTTTCAAAATGAATATTTTTATTGAGTTTGGGGCTTGGGCTACAAACAAAAATAGAGAACTTCTTTTTGGCCACACCCGTGCTACTTTCCTTCATGTGCAACAATTGAATAAGCTTAATTTTTATGCTCTTACACTTTACTATTACATTTTTGCCATAATTGAAGTATTACAGTACCAGATTTGCTGCAGACAAAACAAAAGAGCATAGTACAGAAAAATCTTGTCAATCGCCAAGAATGACAAACATACCACCATTCTCTATTTTTCAAATAAAGTTTGTTTTATATTTTCAGTGCTAGGGGTGTGATAAATTGGTTACTTTAAATGCAGACACTAAAATGAATTTAAAATTTAAAATATTCAATTTAGTAATAATACCTAAATAATATTTTTTTGTATGTACAATACAAAATGCATGAATAGAATTAAACAAAAGAATTAATAATGTACCAATGAAGGTAGGCCTGCAAAAACATTTAAGTGGGGTCGCTGAGGCTGGTGCGGAGACGAGTTTAGACGCTCAGCTTTCAGGTTTTTCTGGCTACTTTGCAATCAAATCAATCAAGTCTGTAGCAAACATTGCAACAGCCAAACTAGTATATTACTCTAACTTTGAGTCACACATAAGGTATGGGATTGAATTCTGGGGTTGTTCTCCCAGTACCAAGAAAGTTTTTATAATTCAAAAGAAGGTTATCCGGTCAATGCTGAACAAGTCTCGAAAATCACACTGTAGACCTCTTTTCATCAAATTAAATATTTTAACACTCTATAGTTTGTTCATTCTACAGGCAATCCTAAAAGTTAAAAAAAACATAAAAACACTTCCGACAAATAACAATATCCACACCCACGACACACGTCTAAAAAACGACATACATGTAAATTATTTTTCAAAATCTTCAACCCAAACAAACTCTGATTACACACACATAAAATTGTTTAATAAACTACCGACTGAACTAAAAAACATAGGCTCATTAGATCGTTTTAAATACTCTGTAAAAAAGTTCCTTATCTCAAAAGCTTATTACTCCATAAACGAGTATTTAGTTGAGAACCTAGTATAATTAAGTTTAGTTTAGACTCAAGATTATGAAAGTGTAATTCATGAACATATTTCTTGTCTATTTATTTATATAATAATTTATAACTATAAGTTTTACTGTTCTCTATATTTTCTGTATTTTGTCTGTACATCTGAAAATGCTTCTTGCAAAATGTAGATACTATGACAATAAACCATTTATTATTATTATTATTATTATTAAGATCAATCTATGAGATCAGTGTGCTTATTTTTAGATTAATTCAGCGGTTTTGAAAAAAAATGTGAAATATTTCTCTTTACTCAATGTTGGTGAACTTTGGGAATTTATTCAAAGTGTAGGCCTACAGATTTTTTTCTCAAATTTTCATACTGGATATCAACGTTTAAATAGGCATTGTGAACCAAACGGTAATTTGGTTTTATCGTAAAATGAACGGTTTGGTGGGAATTTCCTAAATTGAAATCCATATTTTCAATTTTTTTCACATTTTGGACTTACCTCTCGCATTGATTATTTAAGGCAAATTCTTGGCAAACAAGTGTGGATATCAATATAAAGGAACTCTATTAACATTCATGCAAATCCAACCGATCAGCTGCAATCGTGAACATTTGAGCGCGTGCTTTTGAGTTGGGTCAAGTTCCGCCCCCGCCCCCTCGTAACTCATACAGGTACTTGTGTGTCGGACTGGATCCGACATGACGTTTCTGCACACTAGCCTACACCCCCAATATAAAAATAATGAAAATGCAAACTTTTTTATTGCACTTGTGTGTTTGCAGTAAAGCCTGATTTAGACGGTTCAATGTTTCCTTCAATCCCTTGATTTCAAGGGTTAAATTCAAGACCCATTGAAGGAAACATTGAACACTAGCTGTTAACATGGCTCAATGTATTGAAAGGTAGTCACAGCTGTTTTAATATGTTGTAGCTACCTGTGATAAATATCTAGAAGGTTATGCTTAAAGAAACATTTGAAGCACCAATGCCAATCCATGTGTCAACCAACAACACAAATAAGTCTTGGCTTTCTTTACTTTCTAATGTGGGAGAAGTATTATTATTAGGGATGTCAAACGATTAAATTATTATAATCGATAATCAAATTCACATTCACCTCCATAATCGATTTTTAATCGTTTTGTACAATGTCGGTATAGTAGCAAGTTTCTTTCAAAATTCGGTCTGGTTTCGGTTAGTTTGAATCGCCCGCGCAAGGCATGAGTTCGCATCGGCGCCGTGGCGGGGACTTGAGCACGCACAACAATCTCGAAGAAGACAGTCGGGAGCATAATCAAGAGGAAGTGGCGGGGTAGATAAAGCATACGAGATGAAATTGGCATCAATGCTGTGATCAAATTCAATTGTTTGATGCCATGTTGTCGAAAACTCTTGGCCTAGGCCGAAACACAACACCAGAGCAATCACTTTTGTCACACTCAAGACGCCATGTTACGTAAAGGTGCAACTACTGCTCGCTCAGGCGCGTTGAGTGTGTTTACTGTGTTTATTGACTGCCGCGCCAACTACGCCGCATGGAACGCTTGAACAGAATGCAGCTTTAACTCCGCCCACTCCTTCCGACCTTGCACGGCCAGCGCATGCGCACATGATGACAAGGCAAGGCTGGTACGAACGATGTATTTTGCGACGTCGCTTCAATCAAATGTGGATCGGGAACAATCTCGCGTGCTAGAAATTGATGGAAACGTATCTCACGGGCGAGCAAGACATTAAATCGGCGGTTATCACGGCGTATTTGGCGGGAAAACGTAATGTACGGGAACGTTTCTCGCGGGTAATAGGCGGCGGATCTTGAAAACTAAATTTAAAAAACGCGAAAATTTAAAATCGATTTTTTTTTTAAATCGATTAATCGTTTTTTTTTAAAATCGATTAATCGTTTTTAATAAATAATCGATTAATCGAATCGATTTAATCGTAATCGTTGACACCCCTAATTATTATTATTATAATTATTACTTCGAAGGAGCAGACATTAATTATTATCCTTTACTTCTGTCTTCTATGATAAGGTTTGCTTCGGAAAAGTGGAAAATACAACAACCAAACTTAACCTAACCTAAAAACAGCTGTGAAGAGTAAACAATTCCCAGCCTTATCTTCTTTGATGCAGTCCTGACCATGATTGGGCCAGTGATGTAATTTTGAAGTTACTCCTGATAAACCGGTTTCATGAACCTTCAATGAAAAATAGAATGTGCTCTAAACTAAATGGGTTGAAACAAACCCTTTGATCAAGGTCGTGGACAAATTAATTTGACCGTCTATAAACGGTACAATTGAAGGAAGAACCATTGAAGGAAAAATTATTGAATCAAACAACCTTGAATTTAATGGCTTGAACGAAACACTGAACCATCTAAATCAGGCTTTACTAAACCGATCCGCTGCCTTCTAAATTATGAACAAAAGAATTTGACAATAGGGTCAAGAGCCAGATGCACAACAGTCTTTCAACGCACACTACCACCTACTTTATAGAACATTTTTACTTGCTTATGGAAAATAACATGGGGCTGTCACTTAGTGGACTCTTAGTAGCAGTGGTTTGAAAGTGAGTAAGTGACTGTTGTGCATCCGGCCCAAATAGCCATGGACGAGCATTAGAAAAGTTAAAACGTTTGATTTTCCCACCTCTTAACGTTTGCTACCATCAACAGGCTAACAGCATGTTCCACAAGTACTATTCTGATGTACGAAAAGCGCAAGTAGAAGATGCACGCGAGTATTGGTGCACTATGGCGATGGAATATTTCAAAAATCCCGAGTTTCGAAATGTGTACTTTGCCTACTTGCCATCTAAAGAGGACGATGTATTGGCTGTACGTCCATGGGATGGCACCATTAGCAAGTAACAGAACAGCATACCAGGTAAAAACATTGGAACATTTGAATTGATAAAGGTATGACATCGGATGCCCGGGTAACCTGAACATTACTCAAATCCAGGTTAAGGATTTGAATCTTCCCCAGGTCATATTGTTAAATTAAACATGAAGCAACTAAAACGGTGGAAATTTATGAATTAGAATAACAAAGTTGTGAATTCAAACTTGTGCCACTCAAATTAAACTGTTGGGTTGTTTCCATGGACATGACCTTTTCATTTATATAAATGTGCTATTCTTTAGTTTGATTTTAACCTGTGGCTACGTTTATCCTTCAGTTAAATTTGGATAAATAAGTTCCATCGTAGTAGTATTTTTTCAAAGCACGTACTGAACCCATATTTTACTAGTACCCGATACCGTTCCTAGTTGAAACTAGCTCCCTTGGTATTATTTACCAAGATTTCCTCAGACTATATTGTGTATTTACTATTTATTTTAGGGATGCCCATTGATATTGATTAATAATTTTGTGATATGTACTGATACAGTAAATTATTTTTATCAATAAATATTAAATAATACTTTTCTGTGTCAGATCTTTCAGGACAACCATAAAACTATGGCAACACATAATAAATCAAATTCAAATTCCAAAACTAATCTTAATTTTGGATTTAATCTAACTTGGACGATTCTGCAATCGCATATCATTTTGGTTGTATGAATGGTTCAAGTTGTCTTTGTGGCTCTAGATTTTAGCCATAAAATGTTGCTATTGTTGGCAATTTGTTTTACAATATTGATATACGTTATTAACTTTCACATAGTTGGGCACCCGTCTGGGCCCGGGTAGAATTGGCCCAGAGCATGGCTCTGCTAATCGTAAATGGCGATTCAAGAGAAAAAGTCCACCTCGCAATCATCAGCTAGCAATTAGGGGGATATTACTCCCCAAAACTAGAGGCGAGCTCTGGCTATGGGTCGTCGGGGACCCTGCCCCCATCCCTTTGACGACCCCCCGGCGACGATGACAATGACACAACGAACGATGACAAAGACGATGACGACCGCGACGTGAGAAACCCCCCTTCCTCCCCTTACCCGTGGCTGGTTCTGGCCAGCATTGGCCCCTCCTCCCCCCCCCCCCCCCCCCCCCCCCCTTTAGACTAGAGTGTGCATTATGACCTAAACGGTTGACGCGTCCTTAATCCAAATAAACAAAATAAACCCGGGATTATTGCATTCAAAACAGTGGTTTAAATATTGTTTGTTCCCCCAAAACTCACTTATTAACTATAGACAGGCCTACAATAAAGCAACAAGATGATATTATTCCTAAATTCTATCTTTTGAATGGTGAAGCAGGTCTACATCCTTCAAAAACAAAATATTTTCAAATTTTGTCTGGTGAGATGTAGATCTATGCCTATTTATTGGGATTACATTAATTAAATTAGCCCATTTAATTAATAAAGAATTAAAGAATATAATTTTAAAACTATACTGTTCTTATATTCGCCTTTAAAAAGAAACGACACGCGCCAAGCGGAAGAAACGGCGAAACGCTCCAGATGAGGTCGCTCCGGAGGTGGGGGGTGGCGCTTGCGTTTAAAACTACACGGCGCGGCGAAGTTTTCGTCCAAGATGATTTCGAATAGTGAACGATATTGTTGTGTTCTGAGTTGCATAAAGGTAAAAGCCACAAGCCAACCATTAAAGACGGCACAAATTATACCAAAGAAGATGAGATAGCAATAATAAAGTAAGATCTAGGTTCTCAAAGTTTTGTGATGATAAGGGCCTGATTCTAAGTAAATTCCCGAAGATGGGCAATTACTTTTATATTATTTCTAGCTGACGGTGTAATAATAGTGTTTTAGGCCTAAAGGTTTATAAACAAACAGTAAAGTTTTTCGATTTGAACACAAACAAAATATTGTAGGTATGGATTGTAGTCAGAAATATCAATAAATAATTGACTTTTTTCAGTATAGTAGAATATTATATATGTATAGTAGTTGCTTTATCCACGGATGATAAAACTATAAAAACTCAGTAACTTGCTGAAAGATGTATTCAATAATTTGTTTTGTTAAGGTTCAGTAATTTGCAATATCGATAGTGGTATTTCAACATCCCATTGCCGTTCACGTAAAGAAAACATATTTGAAAGGTTACTTTTTTAATTCCAGCATCGAAATCTTCACTGAATGTTTTACCTAAGGTTTACTCAGTAAAGTAATGCTGGATCAGCACATTTGAATATCCTTTGTATACATTCCTCCAAATATACTCACACGCCCATGTATGGGCCTACGTAGTTAGAAACAGAAGACAGACAAGTTGTCCCTTGGCAGTTGGGACATTTAATTCCTACGAAACGAAATATAGGCCAAAGATGTTTTACAATTGACGTGTACAAACTCTAAGGTAGCAAACCTGCTTATTTTGGTTTAATACAAAATAAAATGCAGAGAAAGATACTTATTGAAATTGCGTACGTTAGCCCAAGTGTATAGAAAACAATTTTTTAATCTACTACTTACAATTTTATTTTCATTGTTCCAAAACAACTATAAACTTGGCAATTTGGTATGAAGTTCTTAGTACTCCATGAATGAATTCACAAAAAGACTCAGGGGTTTTTAAATTTAAATGTTAATACCATTATTTGGAGGCGATGTCTGGCAAAATTTAAAATTATTATTATTTCACTTTTTGTTTGGAATATATTGCCTTCATTTATTTCATTTATACTCGGTATTATTTATTTATAAGCGTTTATTTTGTATTCGATTATGTTGTGTTTAAAAGTAGTGTTTCATATCATGTGTAGGGCCCTACTGTATATTTAATTCGTATTTCAACTTGTTATTAAAAAGTATATTTATTTTACGTTATTTATTGTTCAAAAGGATTAAAAAAAAATTGTTGGTCCTAGTCACCTTAGTTTCATTTCTGTAAAGTTTATTTGCAAAATAATTAGGAAAGTGCTAAGAATTTCTATTACGGCCTACTGTCTCTGAGTCTGAGTTTTGTATGCAAACTGGACTATTCGATCCCTTTGATTTTTCATAATGTAAGTAGAATACTTATTTGGAAATCGAATGTAAAAGTAACCAGTTGTTTTGCGATATTGTGTTCAAGATAAAGTTGATTTTCAGCGTTGTGCATAGGCACATGTCACAGCAAGTATGACATCGTATGCATATTCATTCAAAACCGACAGATTATTATAACTAGGCACCAATTAGTACACACATTTAAATTTTTTTCAGTTGTTTAGAACTATGTAATGGCATTCCAAAAATGTCACTAGATCAAAATAATGTAAATAGCCCCTGTTTGACGGGGCCCTCGCATACGGAGCCTCACGGTGCGCCAGCGTGAGCGACCTCATCGTAGCCGACATCTTGTATCACGCGGGTGACCACTACGCCATCTCTTGCACTTTTAAAGCCGTATAGGCCTACCTTGGAAATGTCTTAACTCTAGAATGGTTCTATTTTATGACAAAACAAGAAGAAATTTGACTATCTTATTATTTTATGTTTACTTTATTGAAAATAGACAGATTATCAGCAGAAAGGAACATGAAACATGATTAAATAAAGTACATATCTACGTATGCTACTCGATTTGTTTTTGTCTGCCTAACAATCGTTAGCTAAAACTAAGTTAGTAGCAAGGTAAGGAGTAAACAATAGTATAGGCTTGTACAGTATGCCAGCCTCGTTTATGGATCATAATATTTTTTACATTAGCAAGTAGGCCACATAACACAGGCCTTACATATTACGAGATACCGGTATTTCTTTCGTGTGATAATACTGGTTTTAGACTTTTCGAGAATGGAACTACCAACAAATGTGTATATTTCGTAAAACACATTTTCCTACCAAAAATTTGTTTATCGGTAAAAATTTACATTAAGATAAGAGTATGGTAGGTACACAACTTTGTCTTTACAAAAAACCTTTAAAGTTTAAACCATGTAACAAACAAACCATGAGTAGACTGAAGAAAATAATTGCATAGGTACCATTTAAAAAAATAGTGAATTGTGACATAGGTCTACACTCTACAGTATTTTCAATTTTTATTTTCGTGCACAGTAGGCTAACTAGAATCAATGCAGGGTACTAAGAAGCTTCTAGTTTATTGACTTGCATTTGTTACCACTTTAAAATAAATTGTACTAATCTGCAAAGCACAACATGGATAGTAAGTAGGGCCTAGGCTATAGGCTATAGCTTTAGAATGGCAATGAATATAAGACTGATCAGTGATCACATAAAAATTGGACCACCTTACAGAAGAAGAATAATGTACTGGCATATTTAAAAAACAAACAAACCCATGTTAATGTTTTAAGTTGATTGATGGACTTGCAAGAACCGTACTGACCAGAATATAATGGCACTACTTTTTTGGGGGAATTTAAAAATCCTAATATGCACCTAAAAATGTGCACCTATTATATGCATAATCTTATTAGTAATTGCAATTTTGGAATCATGTGGTAATGTAATGGAACAAAGAAAATTCAACCCCCTCCCTTTATACTGGCAGAGCTGGTCTAAAAGCATCAACATGAAGATGGAATATTGATAGATTTCATCTTGTTTGCAGTTTATATTATTTTAAGCCCTAGATTTAAGGAAACTATTCTACTGCAGCGGAACCCTTTTATCCCATGAGAACATAACCATGCAGGCGTAACTGCAGTGCAAGAAATATTTTGAAGGGTTCTAATCTAATGTCGGTGATGCACAACTGAGAAACTTGGACCTTGGAATTGAAAACAGCGAGTTTGCCGGATTCAATTACTAGAGCATTGAACTACATGACATCGAGTAGGCCAACTGGCTTTATTTCTTAGTTGTGTATCGCAGACATAAGGCACTAATTTTACACTTTAGCATAGAAGCTTAGTTATGATTATGGATGTATATGATTTATTTACAATGCAAGTCAAATTTAGAAGAGTGCTAGTTTTCAACACTTCCCAGGCGAGTTATTTTTAAACAAAACACTATTTTGACAGTAAACATACTTTAAGGCTATTTAACCGCATTTTTCTATTTTCCAAAATATGCTACCAAGTCAAACTATAGTGAATGGCTTTGAAACCTGGCTCTTTTAGAAAATCAAAACTTTTTTTTTTTTTTTAAATTTCTGATCCGGTACACGGCCAATATCGCCACCTCAAAGTAATTTCAAACTTCAATTCGCCAAGGCACACCACTCAACGTAGGGTGTTGTGTTTTTGTGACATTAACACTCTCCTGGTCACATTAAACACTGGAGTTCTCTCAGACCCGAGCAACGCTTTAGAACGCTCTGGCCGGGAGAGGGTTAATTTACAACTTGTTTTCTATAGGCTGACTGAGAGAAAAAAGATTTATTTTAACAATTGTCTTGTCTGCGAATTTTTTTCGTTTGGCGGTATTATTTGTACCGCCAAACGAAAAAATTCACAGGAAAGACAATTGGTAAAAAAAAAAAAAAAACTCTCAGTCAGCCTATAGAAAACAAGTTGAAAATTAATGTCACAAAAACACAACACCTTACGTTGAATGGTGTGCCTTGGCAAATTGAAGTTCAAAATTATTTTGAGGTGGCGATATTGGCCGTGTACCAGATTAGAAATTTAAATAAAAAATTGTTTTGATTTTCTTTAAGAGCCAGGTTTCAAAGCTATTCACTATATTTTGACTTGGTAGCATATTTTGGAAAATAGAAAAACGCGGTAGAATAGCCTTAATCCCAAATGCAAGATACCTGTATCCCAAACTAAAAAATGACAATTTGGTTTACAAATATTTGGATCAAAAGAAAATTAAAGATAGTGCCGGGATTAAATCACTGGTTTAAATTGTCCATACCCTTTGATCATAGGCCTATAAAGTTTAGATTCAAAAGAGTTTACAGCAGTTCTACTCATAGTCATCTTCAATAATATTATTATAAACAAGGAAAGATGAACATTACAAGAAAACTTCAGTCTTTGGCCGTGCAGTGCAGGCATACAGTACTAAAAAGAAATTCTTTAGCACCATTCAAACAACACTACCCGTACCACTCCCTCCATTGACAACTTTGCCTACATCGTTCTGTGGAATCACTATGTCAGAACCTTCAATTTCTTCCAAGGAAACCCCTCGCGAAATAGAGCCCGGAACGACCCGTTCACCATGTATTGGTTTTTCAAAAAATTCCTTGGGAGCAGCTTTAACATCTTCTGCCGAAACTCCAGTTGAAATACAGCCAGGAACAATCCGATCGGCGTGCTTCACTTTCCTTGGAGATGGGTGTTCGATTTCTGCCGAACAAGCCCGCTGCATCGGGCGGTCGGAACTTGGGGTGGGAGTCGACGGACAGCTCTGAGCAACTTCATCAGGTACAAGTTTTTCGGAATGTTGTAATTCTAAGATCTTCTGCAGCTCTTCGTCTGAAACTCCGCGACTAACGCTGCCTGGCACTATCTTCTCGGCCATGTTCCTGGAGGACAACCGGGGTGATTCCAGAACTCGGTGCAACTCTTCCAGGGAAACACCGGCCCCTATGCTACCAGGTACAATCTTTTCAGCGTGGTTCCTCGGAGTCATCGGTCTTGAAGAGGGCCTGGAAGCTGATTTAGGGAAGTCTTGATCACTTTCATCGACACGTTTCGGAGAGGCCGGGCGAACCAAGTCCGGTAGTTGTTGTTTAATAGCGGCTACATCAGATGCCACCATCTCAGACTGTCCCGACTCTTCCTTAGTGTACGGTAATGTGCCATCTGTTTCTGTTATTATCAGAGAAGCAGTCACACTTTCGTAACCTTCTTTATTGGACTCTTCTTGATCCTTCAGCTCTTTGTGGGAAACGGGAGCTTGTTCGATATCCGCTAGATCTGTCGTTTCTGTAGGCTCCTCTTCGTTGGATTCAATTGTCTTGTCAGAATCTATAGTCAAGTCTGGATCTGTAGATTCTTTGGATTTCTCTTCTACTGAAGCCAACAAATCCTGGTTGGATTCTAGGGTGTTATCCGATTCTATGGTCAAGTCTGAATCTGTGGATTCTTTTGCCTTGTCTTCCACAGGGGACAAAGAATCTTGGTTGGATTCAAGGATATTATCCGATTCTATGGTCAAGTCTGAATCTATGGATTCTTTTGCATTGTCTTCCCCTGGAGCTAAGGCTTCCTGAAAGTTCTCTTCAGTGGATATGGACAGATTTTCCACAGTATCGTGAAACTGTTCCTCCTTTTCCTCGGGCAAGCCTTCAACACTTTCTTGGAAATTACCATCCTCTTCTTCAGTACCATTTTCTGGTACTTCAGTACCATTTTCTGGTACTTCAGTACCTTCACTTCCTAACAGCATCTTACTTACGTCCTCGCCACCGAATGTCAGTTTTACAACTGCTGCGCTCTTTTCATTAACCATGAGAGAGAACTCAATTGAGAACAAAGCACTACCTTCAACAATCAATTCCAAGAATTTCCCATTTGCCTTGTCAGACCATTCAGTTTGGTTATCAGGGAGCGGAAGTGCGCAACACTTAGCCAAGGGTAAACTAGTTGCAAGATCTTCGGGCAGTGTTCGAAGTTCGGTGGCCACGGATGAATTTCCAAAGTCTATGAACTCAACTTCGGTTCCTTCCTCAGATTTGGCTACTATACGAGCCCTATACCATTGCTCGTCGTCAACAAACTGTGCAGCACAAAGGTTTCCCACTGTAACTTCCGGCAGGGGCTCGAATTCAGCCGCCATTGCCATGCGATCAGCCATAATTTCGAGACGTTTCGTCAAACGTTCTTGCTGTATCCAGAACTCTGCCGGAGAGTTGGCGTGACTGACGTAGACACTGTTCTCCTCTGCAAACTCAATAACCAGGTCGTCTGCAATCAGGGATGCGGCAAAGCTCTTGTCGCCAGAGAATATGTCAATTATCGGACAATCGCGTTCGGTCACAACCACGGCAAGCAAAGCGTCTTCAGTTTCCGCTACAAGTGCTTCCAAACTTTGTGTAGCCTCTGCACTGAACTCTTTATCAAGTGGCAAAACATTTAATCCGCATTGAATGGCATACGGGTGGATCTTTGCGTACTTTAGAGGAAGAACCTTTAGTGGATTGGTAGCAATGTCCACTAAGTCAGTATTGCCGTAGTCAATGAACCGAACTAATACGCCAGAGTCATTAACCTCGAGAACGGTAGCTCTGTACCATGAGCCATCTTCCGCATACAATGCAGCACAAATGGCATCACAAGCAGGTTCGTTCAGGACCTCAAGCGAATCAACCAAAGCTTGTAGGGCGGCTTGAAGGTCCTCAATGTCAGAACTTGTTTCGTCTCGCTGGATCCAGAAGCTATCTGGAGAGTCTACGTGGGAGACATACACGGAAGCTTGCATGCCGGTAACTAGTTTAGGCAATGTTGTGAGTTCCTCAACAAAAGAGGAGAAAGGGTAGTTTTCCATTAGATCGACATATCCCTCTTCAACTAGTTTGTCTGACAAGGTTTCTTTCTTGGCAACTAGCTCAGAGTACCAGACGCCTCCCTCATCGCGATTGAAAACGGCCACGTATTCCAGTGCCATTGGTTCAATAACATCTGGTTTTAGCTCCGTTTTGATGACAACTGGAAGCGACACATTGACAGCCTGGACATGAGGTGTAACCAACGATGGATCCAAAGCCTTGACGTTCTCAACGGGAACCACTTCGCTATTGCCGTAGTCCAAAAATAGAACTTTAATACCCTCCTCAGAAATTGCAACGATTCTTGCCCTATACCAACCTTCATCGGCTAACGACTTGGCAGCGCACAATATGTTTTCCTTGGGCTCGAGTTCTTTGCTCTGTCCCTCCGTCTCATAGAATGTGAACATAGTATCCACAAGAGTAGTCAATAACTCAAAGTGTTTTGCAGGTTGCAGCCACAAGCTCGTGGGACTGTCCACGTGAGATATGAGAACACTTACTTTCTGGGACAACATCGGAAGTGGCAAAAGCGGCTCGACAACTTGTGCTTCATTTCCAATGTGCTTCACAAACTCCAGCTTTTGGCCGTCCAATGCAAAAACTGTTACATTTAATCTGTAAGTGAAGAAAACTGACATTAAAAAATGTTAATAAGAGCTACAATGTACAATTTGACAAAATTAACTAAATAAATAAAACATGTTTTGTGTTTGTTAATTATAATTAAGAGTAAGACTGTTTGCAGAGCCCAGGCCAACTTTTTTTTACAATGCTCAATGCTCATTTAAAAATACGCTCGATTGTCAAATCCAGCTAATTTCCATTCAGCCTGCGCCTGGATAACTTTTTTATCTTTAATTAATACAAATTAAGTTAATTAACTGTTTGATGGCATAGTTACGGTCAGCTAATAAGAAAAGTGAGCAATATTTGAAAAATGTGCTTTGATTCCGCATATACACGTTCTTACATGACTTTTTGGTGCAAACCACAACCCAATAGGTAAGGGCAAGATTAAATGGTAAATAAAACTTATGAATTTCGTAGAATTAAATTCCTAATTTCGTGTTAAAAATGGACAAAAATATGCATTTCGGTAAATAAAGTACCAATTTTGGTAAAATATTAAATCTTTCAAGCTATACTTAACTTTAATACAGCGTTAGGAGCAGACTTACAATATTGATGCAGTGTGTGTCAGTTAAAAATGCAAATTTAATAACGTTAATTTTCTAATTCAATACGAAAAAATTAATATTTCTTCAGTTGCATTACAATAATGCTTTGGACAAGGTGCTATAACGCGTAATTTCACCATTTGTATTGACAATAAATAGAGTTTTCAGTGAATAATACAGATAGATTTGTATTTTTTGCACTTAAAAATCATTAATTTCGGTATAAAAACCAATTTTATCTTAATTTCGGTAAAAAAAACAAATTTCTCCCAATTTCGTTGTAAAAGCCATTATACCGCCACTTATGAAAAATGCGGGGCTTTACAGGACAAACAATAAAGCTTCCAAGTGATCCAGACTTTACCTATGCGTTCTGCGTAAAAACTTAAACCTATTTTTTATCGAGCTAGGCCACGGTTGCCAGTTGCCACCAAGAAAAAATAAAAATCCTGTTTGAGCACATCAAAAATCCTTAGAGATCCTTTAAATGTACCAATTTCGATATGATATTGTTGTATGAGCGTAGCAAGCGAAGCAAAGATTCCATTCTACTACACTGGAGAAAAAAAATCTGGAATGTTTTTTTTTTGTATTTTTGTGTGTCTGTTAACACGATTCCGGCTAAACCGACACTCCAATTGCGATGACATTTTCTGGAGGCCTTCGAAATCTCTCGCAAGAAATCACAATTTGATGATTTTTTTTCAATTTTTAAACAAATTCTTCGACTTGTAACACCTACATGCTTTATCAGATTGTAACGATTTTTTTACAGAACCATAATTTTACGAATTAATATATTCGTGTGAAATTTGAGCGCAATCGAAAAATGATTTCTTATGAAAATCGCAATTTTACGATTTTTTAAACTTTTAAAACATTCTTCGACTTATAACACCTATCCGATTGTAATGATTTTTTCACAGAACCTTAATTTTATGAATTAATATATTCCTGTGAAATTTGAGGGCAATCAAACAATTATTTCTCTTTGCAATTTTACGATTTTACTTTGATGCTGCGATAATGCTAAGGCTTTTACAATTTTAATTTTTAATTTTTTTTAAAAGTGAAAGGTGTTTTAGATTAAAAAAACAATAGGCCTACATCTAAACATTTAGCAGACGGATTTTATAATTTTTGTTTTGTTTGATAAATGTGATTTTTTTCTTTGCATTGTTGGAAAATGTATGTTTTTGTAACAAATCTATATTTCCCATATTTTGATTAAAAAACTATAAATCTCATCAAAAAAGTGTCTGGTGAATTTGTCAGAATAAGACTTGTGAGCACACTAAAAAAGAAATTATCCTTTTATCTTAAAAACTGTAGAAGAAGTAGGAAACAATGTTAGCAAATGTGCTAGAATAAAAGTTTTGAGATAATAGCATTTAATGTTTATTTATGTTGTTTTTTGGTAAATTTGAGTATAACATAGCCTAAAGGTTCAGTTTATTTATTTAACATGAATTCACTGGGCCTTTATAACCTGTTAATCTAGGCTTCTTTGAAATTGTTATGAATAACACTCTATACAGCCCTAGATTAGGCCTAATATCAGTACCGGTAAGCCATTTTCCCATACAAAATAGCATGCAGCGCTCAAGAAAAAAATTCATTTAATGCTTTTAGCAGAATATCAGCATAAAATAAATTTATGTGGTCAATAAATAAAAAAGTAAACTTTTACGCTCATCCAACAACGCGCCTGAAAAAGCGTTTGCGAAGCTTCCTAGTATGGGCACCGAGATTAGCCACTGAGCGCGCCACTAAAAATACACGCAGCGCTCTGGGCGGCCACTGGGGGAACAAGTTAACTGAATCACATGTAGAATTTGACATTGCTGTAATGGCTATAATGCGAATTGTTGTTAAATGTGGTTTTCAGAAGGTTCATGCAGGATATGAAACCAAATAATCGGTTATTATCTTATTATCATATACCTGAAAAAGTATAGGCCTAAAACACCATTACAAAAATAGTTTTGGTTGCTAAACGTCATGATTAAAAGTGGATGTTTTTGTTTGCAATTCCAAACGAGTCACACCTTGACTAGCCCCTATCCAGAGCTTTAAAACCCTGGCTGACACGTGAAATACGACAGAGAATCGTGATTTCAGTGTAATAACAAGTCAACGAAGATATCACTAGAATAGGAAATAAATACAAAATACCCAAACACTCGCAATATATCACGAAGTTCACTCGCAACACGCCGCAAGGTCTAATGCGTGAATAATTGATTTGAAGTGCATTAGGCCTAGTTACCTACATTTAAAAATGTCCCAGGGGCGTAAAGTTAAACCCTACATGCTACAATTATGCCCAGGCTCTGAGGCTTAGTTTCTTGAAAACAATTTGAGCAGTTTTCTGTCAGGTTTTGTGTTGATTCTTCTGTAGGCCTAGGCCTATGGTTAATTAGCTGCGCGCCTAGACCCTGGCCACTTTGCTTTGTATAATAACCGAATCCAGTAACATCGGCAACAATGCATTATTTAGAAGACACTACTGACTGTCCTGACAGGCATAGGCAAACAGATAAGACCTAGGTCAAACCAAAAAGGTTCCTAGGCCAGAGGCCTACGCCTAGGTAGGGCCTAGGCCTAGTTGCCTTCCTGGTGATATCAAAGCTAAATCTAACCCCAATTTCAGTGAATGTGGGCTAGGCCTGGGCTGGACTATCGAGTTAAGTAGGGTCTATCTATGATGAGTCCGATTTCAAATTTTTGCATGTGCAAAATACCAAAATGAAAACAATACGACTTCGTCTGCTAGGTTCTATCTGCCACATGATCTGTCAACTGTCATAATGGAAACTAGGCCTAGTCAGTCACAACTTCAGACCTTCCACAGATATGCCTAGCTGGACCTAGGACTGTTGGCTATTTCTTATAGGCCAAGGTTCAGTTTTGTGTCTAATTAATACACTGTTTGTATTAGTAAATAAATGTAGGGTTACAGAAAAACTTTCATCTATCTGTTCACTGCTTGGACCAGTCTGCCGCGCCATTCTCTCTCATGGGGTCTGTCAGGAAAACTCTAAAATATAACATATGTTTCTGTGTTGGCTATTCAATTTGAACATCCAACAATGCAACATGACTTCCTGAATATCCTGCAAACATTCTCAACAAAGACGATGACGACCGCGACGTGAGAAACCCCCCTTCCTCCCCTTACCCGTGGCTGGTTCTGACCAGCATGGGCTCCTCCTCCCCACCCCCCTTAGGCTAGAGTGGTGCATTATGACCTAAAAACGGTTGACGCGTCCTTAATCCAAATAAGCCAAAATCTCAACATCCATTTTAGTCCTGCAAAACAGTAAAAACTAAAATATAGAAAAGTGCGCAAGGAAGACGATCATTCAGTCAAGTTGTTCCGAATTCGTCCACGGATTGCGCTAGTTGTATGAACGCTCGGTGCCTATAGGCCTAAATGTAATTGTTGTTAAAAAAAATTGAAAATATAATTTTTTTAAAGAGTAAACCTATTTTTAATGATTTGATGCCTCATACCTGGTTGATAAGGTATCACCGTCCATAAATGCATTTTTTAAAACGATTTTTACAATCTCACAACCGCATTTTATGACCCGGCACCTCCACCATTTGCACCAGCCAGGTTAATTTAATTTAGACTACCTACCCGGCACCTCCACCAAAATTCCAAAAATTTTCATTTTTGGTGTAAATTTTTATATTTATACATAAAAAATATTCCCACTTATATCGATATTGCATTGAAATATAGATTTTTTGTCCAGCCCTAGTTAAAAACGGCGTAAAACGAAAAACTAAAAATAATGTTTTTTTTTTTTAAAATCCGTAAATTGGAATAAAAATTTGTCGATCCGTTTTGCACCCTCAAAATTCGTTCAAACGGACAAAATCCGTAAAAACGGCAACCCTGAGCTAGGCCAACAGTCTTAACCACATAACATAACATAACATTGCTTAACGGTTGCAAATGGGCCCTTCCGCCCGGTGGCAACCACTCACTCCCCCCAGACCTAATTACTGCCCCCCCCTAAAAATGATCTAAATTCCCTTAAAGACCCACTACCTACAATATCCCCCGGCAAGTCATTCCATTCCCTAACAGTCCTTTCCATGAAACCATACCGACCCAGATCCGTTCTTACTACTTGACGCTGGAACTTCCATGAATGATCCCCCCTTCCCCTGTAAAGCCCCTCTTGTAGCCTATTGCGGATGTCCCCCCACCCCCTACTTCCCCTAGCCGCCCTGTACATATTGCACAACCTAACCTCCCTTCTTCTTCCCTCTAATGACTCCCACCCCAACTCTCCTAACATTGCAGTGACACTGTCATATACTCTCTCTACATTCCCCTTATCATCCTCTTCCCACCGCCACCGCCTAACCTTTCCCGTAACCCTTCTTGCCGCCCTACGTTGGACTTTCTCTACTTCCAAAACCTCCCCCAACTTATACGGATCCCATGCCGCCGCCCCATACTCCAGGACAGGTCTAACCACTACCTTATATGCCCGATCTTTAACCTCCCGGCTGGTCCCTCTTAGATTTCTCATAACAAAACCCAGAGCCCTATTTCCCTTCTTAACAACTTCTTGCACCTGATCCCCCCAACCCAAATCCTCTGCCAACATCACCCCTAAGTACTTATACGTTCCTACTTTCTCCATAACAGCCCCCATTAAAGTGTATGTCCTACCTACCTTAATTATTCTTCGCGAGAAACCAACCACCTTACATTTACCTATGTTCAAACCCATCTTATTTGCTGTGACCCATTCCTCTATTACCCCCAGATCTGCCTGCAACAACCTAACATCCTCAATCCCCCTTATTGCTCTATACAAAACACAATCATCTGCAAATAATCTTATTCTTGATGTTATTCCCTGCCCTATGTCATTTATAAACATAATAAACAACAAAGGTCCTAACACTGAGCCCTGCGGTACCCCCGATGTAACCTCTATACTATGTGACAAGGTAGTCCCAACCTTAACCCTCTGAGACCTACCTCTCAAGAAATCTCCAACCCACCTCACCACTCCTTTATCCCCCACCACATTGTTTACCTTCTCCATTAGCAAATCGTGCGAGACTTTATCAAAAAAAACCACAGACAGGTACCAGTAGCCTAGCATTCTTCGAGTTGTGCGTGGCGCCCTGGGTTACGATGCGCAATGCTTTCACTATGCCGATAATGAACCAAAGTTTAATGTTGCCCTCAGATAGTGAATGATCATGTCACGGTGGAGTTGCTTTGAGGCCAGTGAGAGAATAGTCTGAATTGAGTTCTAGTCAACAAGACGTCAACCATCTTGCATATCAAACTAAAACAGCCGACCGGGGAGTCTTCCATGGAGTGGCGTGCTCGAGTCTCGGCTTCAGAGTAACCTCGGAAGCTTCCCCGACTACAACACGCCGTCCCACATCTTTCTATTGCCGCCCCGCCCCCTTGTGAGGCCACCCAGCTAGAGTGTTGGACGGTCCCTACTCAGACCTTCCCGGGGCCAGGTTGGGTAAGATACTACCCCGATTGTGGGCCCCTGGTGCAAGCTTCACACTGGCCTGCTAAGCAACATCATTCTTCCATTGTGTTAATAGTATGTATCATCATTGGGCACAACAAACATGGCATGCTCCAAAAGACAGACCCAACAACACCAATTTCTTTAACACCCTTTCATATCATAAAAAAAAACTACTATAAAAATGTATCACATTTGTTATGCCAAACTTACAAATTTTGCATTTGTGATTTGTCCCCCCCCCCCCCCCCGACCTGACTCATGTTGGAACCAGGTGTTTGATATATTTTTATTTTTGCAAAATGTTAGTTAGTTAGGGCACTCAACAGTAAAGTTATCAGTGCCCATGTCAACCGTATAGGAACCTTCCAAAAAAATTCTAGGTCTATACCCTATGTGTGGATTACCACCATGTATATTTCTTTCAAAGGGGAGAGACGTAAAGGGAGACGCGGGGGAAAAATAATAATGTGTACATCAGTCTTATAATGGGGGTTCCTATATCGAAAAAGTACCAAATTAAATTTTATTCATATTTTTGGTCTAGCATAAGTTATATAGTAGGCTGAGGCCTAAATCAATATGAAAATGTTTAGATTCTTTAGTGCATCATGCCCTATGTACCTAAGAAGTAGGGATGTGCGAATCCTGATTTCAAGTTTAATTTCTGTCCCGATTAATCCGAATCGTAATTTTTTTTTTAAGTTAAAGTTAAAGTTAAAGCCTAGCCCTAGGGGTTAGGCCTAACCTACATTAATTATTAAGGCCCTAGCCAGCGTCCACATTCACACAGTCACAACTCTTGCTGCAGTGTGTATTTCAGTTATGTTTCTCAAAGCAAGTATTTCACAAAGCCACTCAAATAATTATATTACATAAACATGAAACATATTGATACATAATTAGTGTCTCGATTTGGTTGATCGGGAAACACTCCCGTGGGTGTAATTGTTTTTATTTACTACAATTCAGAAATTAAAAAAGTCCGCCCCAACCGGGAATCGAACCACGGATCTCCCACATTCCAGGTGGACTGAATTGTAGTAAATAAAAATAATTAGTGTATGGTAGCAGTGTTGTAAACGCTACTTGATTAAAGTAGCATGCTACCGCTACTGCTATTTTCTCTTTAAAAGTAGCATGCTACCGCTACTGTTACTCTCTCGTGAAAAATAGCGCGCTACTTTTGTGATACTTTTCGTAAGGAGCACGCTACTTTTTGCGCTACTTTCCGAAAAACACAACTTTGATCGCCCAAAGCCACATACAAAAATTACAACGAGCCTTCAAGACTCTGGGCTACACTCCTGGGACGACTTCTTTACGAGGCGGGTATGGCCTACCCGAACACAATACCCACGGGATGACTCGGGTAGTCACAAAAAGAAAGAAATCGGGAATTCTTATAACTGATTAAAAACGAGCTCGTAAATTATTGTAATAGTGTATATGCAATGTAGTCCGTCATCATAGCAATCAATAGTGATGTGTTAATGACCTTCACAATCATGTCGCAGTGTATAAGCAAGATACAGACAAGAGACAGTGCTATTTATTTATAGCCCAGTGTGGGTGGGCGGCCCATAAAGATAACGCTTGCAGAGGAACCAAGAGAATACGACATCTGCTTCTTGTCACTTGAAGTGTTCGTCTGGGGGGAGGGGAGGGGGCATAGTCCTTATCACTGGTGTTTGAATGGCTAATGAAGCAGATAAGATATTAAGAATGGCTTTTGTTAGCAAGATTAAAAAAAAAACTGGACAGCCTCTGCGCTATCTCTATTCTCTAGGTTTTAATAAAACTGTCAACAAATAACAATGGAATTTACTGATTTTTTGTTTGATTTGACTACGAGAACACTTGATGTTATGACCGGTCGATGTCTCGATGACCATATTGACGTCAAACAGTAGGCCTACCACGCTGAAAGATCACGAGAGGCATCAGAACACAGCAATTACTTGTAGGCCTACCTGTCGTGTTCCTTATTTGTCTGTCTGTAGGTCCTACCGAAAATGTATTGGCAGCTTTGCTGTGGAATCGGTTATATTTATCTTTCTTTACTTTTAACTATAAACATATTTTCATTTCGTACGTAGGCCACGGAAGCCCATTCATGGATTCTCTCCGTTATTAAAATTTTCTTCATCACACCAGTTTCTGAACCTTCAAACTATAAGTCAAAACAACGAATGGTAATAGCATGTTTGTCAACCACGTGACGAAATGCAAGGTATAGTCGTCCTCACCATTTTGAGTGCAGTGCCTATTTCGCAGCTCTTCTCTTGGTGGTGGGTCCAAAGTTGTGACGAAGGTATAATTGGTACATGAGTCGGCCTGTTTGTAAATTTATTTTCTTTGAGGGATTAGCACTGCACTCAAAATGGTGAGGACGACTCTAAACAAGGCCATTATGCGATTTTGAGGGATGGGTTGGAAATTTTTTTGTATGTGAAGCAAAGATTAGTCACCTAATCTTTGTGTAAAGTATGCGGCAGCAGGCGGGAAGGGATGTTTACTATACGACTGAGGCGATTGACCTTCGAAGATATTTATGACTTTGTCTGCTTGGGATGTGTGCAGTTGTGTTCAATGGGTGGAAGTCGCGTAATGAAAAAAATGGGGACTGAAAAGAAGTAGCGCGGCATTTTCGCTACTGCTACTTTAAAAATGTAGCATGCTACTCGCTACGCTACCACGTTTTTAAAAGTAGCACGCTACCTTCGCGCTACTGAACGAAAGTAGCATGCTACCAGTAGCGCGCTACTTTACAACACTGTATGGTAGTCTATGCCCTAGCTACTAGATTTTGCGTCTGGCTTTGTGTATGGCATGTTGTTGTTGTAACTAATGCCATGGTCCTCTAGCTAGATACGTATGCTTAGCTGCAGGTATTGGGTATCGACCGGACCAAACATATCATAGTACGTCACAGCTATGGTTCAAGGTCAAATCACCGTTTTTAAAGTAAGCTTTCTATTTATTTTTTATAAAATCCATTTTAACTTTTTAAACTATTTTTTTTTTTTAAATACCAATGAAATCAAAAGAGCTCCTTGGAAAAAGCAAGAAAATTTGTCATGCAAATAGCCTATTGCGATGAATTAATGTTTTAATGGCTTTAAATTGTCTATTTTAAAGTTATTTTGTTTTTGATTTTGGGTGTAGTGTAACTAGCAAGCGCTTATCGGCGCATGGAGTTATAAATAGATCGCCGCGTCCTTGGGTGGTGGGATTTTCAGTTCCCAGCCCAGTCGACCGCAGTCATCTGGCATGGGTGTAGTGTAACTACCGTATCGTTCCGAATATAGTGCGAGTACAGTGGAACTTTGAATTTACGAATTTAACTAGAGGCAAAAAAAATACATAGTCAAGGAATTCGTAAATTCAAAAAACCTTCAAAATTGCCGTCTACTGTACCAACAAAGTGACAACATCAACTTGAGTGCTTCAAACTACTCCTAGGAAGAGCCTATGCTGGATTATGAGCATGGAAGGCTGCAGGAAGTGAGTTTGTTTGCTTATAGGTGGCATCGGATGGTAAGACATCGTTAACTCGGCGCTCGCTTCGTGTTGTGCAATCGCAAGCAGGAGTAACATCAAGCACCGATTACGAAATTGTTTATGTGACACATCTGCGTAGTGTAATTGATATCGGATCGTAGGCAGCTCAAGGTCGATTGCCTCGTCGCTATCTCAGTGCCCCCCCCCCATGCCGAACTTACGTAATCAGTTCATTCATTAGTGCTCGCGCCCGCCCGCTATGTATTTTATCTCCAAATGCTGTCAGTGTCACGTAATAAATATTGGACACTTAAATAACGCCACTGAATCTTTAACACACGCTGAAATTGAACTTCACAGAGACAAGACTTCCGCGAAGAACGACCTTCACCTTCACAAAGACGAGTGTAGTGTAGCCAGCATTGTTTACGCGACATCACGGTGGCCGGTCTCGCGCGGGAAGGAAAGGGGAGGGGTAATTATGATGTGTATTATTCTGTTCCGTGAAATAAATCGCACGAGCGGAAAAAAACATCAAGAGCAGCTGGAAATTCCATAAAATCTTCAAAACGTAAAAATAAACTACAAACAACATTTTAATAACTTATCTCAATTCAATGTGCACACACCAAGTTTATTATGAAGTAAATAAAATGCAGTAAAACCCCTATGGATTGTTCCCGCATCGTCCATTTTCTCGCCATGATCGCTATATTTGAAAAGTTTTTGCAAAAGTCCCATTTACACAATGTTAAAAATTCCCGCATTCACGGTTGTATTTCCTTCCAGCAAGCGCGATCTTTTGTGAAGCTGTGTGTCAGGTTCACTTCCCCACCCCACCCCTCCAGCCGCCGCCTACGAGACCGGTTACCCCTCCCCTCGCACTCGCGCTGCCAGTGGCACAGCTCTCACTCTCCTCTCTCTTCTCTCGGCCGGCCAGCCAGCTCAGACACAGTGACACTTCACATTCTCTCTCAGCAGTGCCGTGTTTTTCTTACGCGATAATAATTAAATAAAATGCCCTAAAATGAATTTGAATATTTAATCGTTAATTCCATGGGCTTTGAACCACATTGTAAAGAGTCCTGTGACCAAACCCCGATCATGCGAACCTGGCTGGCGGAGAATCCGGGTGAACCAGATTGGCATTGCCCTATTGAAATTACTAGGGGTGTGCGAGTACTCGAAATGTCGAGTTTTTTCGAGTTTTTTTTTATACTCGACATCGAGTCGAGTTTGGTTTTAGGCTCGAAGTTTTCGAGTCGAGTTTTAAACATATGAAATCCTATGAAAACTGAAAAGAACCATCATCACAGTAGGGCTAGGCCTATGTACAGAGACCTGGGCCTAGGCTTATTACAACCTAGGCCTACTACGTGTGTACATCGACGGCAAAAAGTAGGCCTTGGCCCTAGAGACTGCGTGCTTTCAAAATTATTACGATAAACAACAACGGAGAATTGGATGCGGGAACCGGGAATAGGACCTAGCCTAGGCCTACACGGCGTCGAAAACAAATATCTTTTATTGGTTTTGTTGCGTCTATATCACTAATATTTCAGATCAACTATCGAGAAGAAAGAATGTCAGTGAACATTCCATTAATGCACTTTTTACGTATTTTAAAATCGTAGTTGGCGTAGTTTGACATGTTTTATGTCTCTTCCTTCAATCTTCCATCTTTGCTTTGATGCCAGTGTTTGATGACGCGAGCGACGCGTGGCGCGCTCCGTCGGCCATCGCTAGAACTAGAGTCGATAAAGAAGGTTAGGTAACTTCTTTATCGACTCTGCTGGAACCATTCAAGGGCGCGGAATATTCAAATGTGCTGAAATAGCATTGGAGATGCCTAGACCGCGAATATTATAATGCGAGTGCGAATTTGGAGGATTTTTTTTTCGGAATAAAACATCGCAGCAGTATTGTTATGGGGCCAGGAACTCTTGATAACATAGTTGTATATAGGTTGAACCAGATAAGCTGGCGGCCGTCAAGGTCAAGCGAGAGCACGGACGCCAACATTTGACAATTTACACACAACTAGCATTAGGTAGGGCCTACCGTATTTGGTCATGTTATCGTGATATGTTATCACATAAATCAACATTTTATAAGCTGTGAATAAAGTAGTTCGTCCCACAGAGTCAGTATTTTAGCGAAATAATGATTTTCAGTAATCACGATTTTTTTGCCTTGTTGGTAATGGTGTGTCCAAAGTTCCAGCTGTTTATAATGCCAACCTCGCCAGATGTGATGTCAATGTTTAGGACCATCAAAATGTCTTGATTTTATTCGTACACTTCATAAATACTTTATTTTTAGGATATATTGGGCAAGGCTTGGCTTTAAAATAGTCGTGTTTTTCTCCGAAAGCAGTTTTAGAGACCGTTATTTTATTTACTTTTTGCCGATCCTGTGGCTATAGTGCGTGGACGACAGTGCTGCGATCCCTCGGCGACCGCCACCTTATCTGAATCAACCTATAATTATCATTTTATTGAAATTGACCAGCACAAAGGGCAGGAAGGCCTCAATAGCCTGATACAAGTACAATGATGTATTTTTTATATGTTTACAACAGAAAAATCGTTGTGTTCCAAGTGGACCGACTAAATAAAAAAATATTTTTTTTAAAATGAATACTCGACTCGACTCGATACTCGAGTATTTAAAGGAATACTCGACTCGAATTCAAAATGTGCTACTCGCACACCCCTAGAAATTACAGTTATTTTCTTTACCCGAACCCAACCCCGCAGACCCCTAGGTAACAGTGACAACACTTCATCTATTGAATATCGACAAGAGCGCGCTGACAATAAGTCACACTCCACGAACATGTTTGGTATCGTCGCTCATGCTGTCATCTAGTCCAAGTTTCATTTAGTAGGGATATGTGGCTAGGCCAAAATTGTGGTTGGGCTTGATGTGCTCGGCCCGAGTTGATAATTATTTAAAATTTAAAATTATAGTTACATATAGGCCTACCTATATTAGTTATTAATACCAAAAACTCTAGTAAACATCCGTAAAAACGGCAGGCCTTGGTTAAGATGTGTCATCCTCATCCCACATGCATGACACCAAACTTGGAATAGGCCTAGGTACAGAAATGCAGCAGTTTGCAGACCTTTGTGCTGGGCACAACTTTGTTGCAACAAACATAACGTTGATTTATGATCGACAATAATGTGTGTGGGGCGATTGGTTGTGAAAGGTGGAACAAAAATGCAAATGTTGCCGGGCAGTGGTAGAAACTGTCAAATTTATTTCTTAGTTATTATAGCCGATCTCAAAGGTTTCATTTTCCATGGCTCCACATGTATTATTTTTACCGTTATGTGCGATTTATTTTAACCCAACTACCAGACTGGACCCCCCACCACCACCACAAAAAAAAAAAAATACAACAGAAGAACAAAATTGGTTACCTTTCTCCGCTGACGCTATCCACATGGATGACAGCATCCAAACCCTCCAGCT
Source organism: Sweltsa coloradensis (assembly GCA_024449915.1). Taxonomy (NCBI): domain Eukaryota; kingdom Metazoa; phylum Arthropoda; class Insecta; order Plecoptera; family Chloroperlidae; genus Sweltsa; species Sweltsa coloradensis. The sequence goes on along the minus strand of JAMZAV010000490.1, from coordinate 211,591 downwards.
TCTCCTTGAACAAATCTTCCGTCTCGGGATCCACCGTGATCTTGTCGCTGCCGGTGAGGAACATTTCCGTCGCTTGAGCCGGGAGGCCAAACAGGCCAAGGTGCTCGGGGAGCTCAATCATCTGAAACATGGTTGAACGTGGGATGAGGGGTGGTAGTCATCTAATCCAAAATTAATTTTTGAATATCAGTTTTTTGTATCTTGTTTCTATCTAGTATACACTTTTATCGACAACCTAATTATAATGGGAAATGGTTCTTGCATTGCAGTTTCAAATTTTGTACCATCCGACGAAAAAGTCGTGCAATGCAAGAAACTAGACAAAAACATTTCGGGTACAAATAAAACCAACAACTAAAAACTGTCTTGAAAACGTTTTGAGATTCATTTCATGTAAACCGAAGTCAAAACTATTTTCAAAACTGCATGTATACGTAGTAATGTGAGATGAGGTGACATAATGGCTCCAGTGAAGTACCTTAAGATTATACTTGAGAGATAAGATAATGGTTTGTTATCTGAAAGAGCCCAGAGCATAACTTAACATCCTCATCAAATAATTATCAGTCACGCATTTCTTTGAAGACCCAGGCTGCCACCCCACCCTTGCATCGATTGATTACAGCCTAGTCCCGTCATGGGACAGGTAAAAGACATTGATTGATTGGATATTGCTTAACGTCTCATATTTATGCAACTTGGCTAATCGAGACGAAGGAAGGGACGTACGGGATGACGCGGGGGGACAAGGGGTGGACAGGCATGTGCTGGTCAGAACCAGCCACAAGCGTATGGCGAGGGCAGGCATTCCCCCACGTCGTGGTCGTCTCCGTCTGTGTCATCATCCGTCCTGTTGTCATTGTCGTCGCCGTCGGGGAGGTAGTCAAAGGGAAGGGGAAAGTTCCCCAAAGACGACCCAGAGCTCGCCATTAGTTTCAGGGTGAAAAACTCCCCTTATCACGGGCCAAACCACGAGAAGGTTGCGAGTTGGATTTTGATATACTACTACTTGCAGTCTATGTGGGAAGGAAGAACAGAACAAGTCTTAAAGACGAAATTGATGCCCTTCCACTTGGCATGAACTATGAGGAAAAAGAAACCCGTCTCTACTGGAAAACCAGAAAATGCATGATGGCCCAGTAAGCCAAAAATGCAGGCATATGAAAAGAAGAAGAAGGTTACTACAGTGGAACCTCAGTCCAACGTTTTTAAGGTACTGAGTAAAACAAATCTTGCAGTCGGGAAATCGTTCCAACGAGGAGCACACAACAAATTAAATTTTGTGATTTACAGTAGCCTAAGCGGTCTATTTTATTGGTGTAGCGCCTATACATGCGTCAGCTGGTAGCGATCAAAACTGGTAAGTAGGTCTCTGCGCAGGTCCAGAGTTCCGTGTGATGATGCAAGACGCGATGTATCAGTCTACAGAGCTATCAAGACAGGCTCGCTCCTGTCTCTTAAACCTCGCCTACTGCGCAGTGGACTAGCAAGTCAGCTGGCTCGTGAGGCGAGGCGGGCCCACCCAGCTTGCATTGGTCGATGCACTTGGGCGGGAGTCGCGTGCGTAATATTTTACGTAAATATTCGGTTTTTCTTTTGTTTTTTAAGAGCCGTTGGAGCGGAGTAGGTACCGTATTGTGCCGAATGTAGGCCGACCCCCTAACTTTGGCCATCAAAATTTAAAAAAGGAATTTTTAACAAAATATTTTATCTTACACGCCGTTATTCCTGCGGTCTGTTTCCGCGGAGCCAGTGCCAAGGTCGTTTTTCCCGCGCGGCCTATTGACGCGGAGCCCGTGATGACGTAGCAGCACTATCTCCAAGGGAACCTGTTCATATCGCTCAGTTATCTGTTCCTCGTCACACTTCACTCGTCAGTAGGCCTGGACATAGCACCGCGTTCTCCGTGCCTGCCGTATTGTTGGCGCAGCGCCAGACAGAAGCAGTGAACTATATGTACGTATTTCCTTGTCACACGGCGATGTAACTTGGTGTTTGAAATTAGCGCGTCAAAAAGCCGATGCTTGCATATAGGCCGAGGGATTTTGACTTTTGAGACCTAAAATAATGAAAAAGGTCGGCCTATATTCGGCACTATACGGTAATAGCTAAATGCAATTTTGATCAGGGGACTTACAAATTGATCGTTTTGAGGCGGGAAATTATTATCTTAGACACTTTAAAAAAACATCAATTGACGGGAAAATTTAACATTGGTTTAAATTAGGGATGTCAACGATAATCGTATATCGATAATTATCGATAATATCGATTATCGATATTATCGCGATATTGGTGGCTGTATCGCGATAATCGTACGATATCAATATTGCTGGCGATATCGCGATAATTATTTATTCAGTAGCGTATCCGCGTAAAACACTTGGCCTAGGCCGAAACAAAACACCAGAGTCAGGACTCCACGTTATGTAAAGGTGCAATTACTGCTCGGCGTTTCGTGCGTTGAGTGCGTCAATGTGTTTACTGTGTTTATTGGCTGCCGCGCCAACTGCGCCGCGTCAAACGCTCGAACAGTCATGCAGCTTTAACTCCGCCCACTCCTTCCGACCTTGCACGGCCAGCGCATGCGCACATGATGACAAGGCAAGGCTGGTACGAACGTTGTATTTTGCGGCGTCGCTTCAATCAAAATATGTGGATCGGGATTCGGGAACAATCTCGTGTGCTAGAAATTGATGGAAACGTATCTCACGGGCGAGCAAGACATTAAATCGGAGGCTATTATCGCGTATTCGGCAGGAAAACGTGACATACGACGGGAACGTTTTACACGGGTAATTTTAAGTTTTTAACATTTTATGGATGTAGTTGTATGTAGGAACAGCATCACCGCTTGCGCTCTCTCTCGCACACTAGCCCGTCGTAGGTGGCGGCCAATCCACCGACCAGCGTTGAGATGGCGCGCACTTCAAATTGACTCAAATTCTAGAAAAGCGAGTTTTATGCCGATATATCGTGATATGATTTCAAATGACCATATCGGCGCGATATTTTTTGGGCACGATATTATCGCGATAAATCGCGATATTATTCTTATTTCGGCGCGATTATCGATATGAATTTTCATATCGTTTGACATCCCTAGTTTAAATGGGAAAAACAAGGGACAGTGAAATTGGCATTGGGGACGGGAAATCGTTGCAGCCGTGATCGTTGGACCAAAATTCCACTGTACTGTACTACTCGAAACTCTTGTTGTTGTTGCTTCTTCTTGTGGGGACTCAACATGTCTTACAAGTTTACAATTTAGCCCAAGTATAGAAGTTGGCCTACGTATGTACTATTCTCACCTTGTCAACAGCTATTTCATCTCCGTCCCCATAATCGAAGAAGGTAATGTAGTACACCCCCTCTGTTTCAGCTGGTTCAACAATCTTAGCTCGGTACCACTGCGTTGAGTCAGCAGTGGCTATACACAATTTGCCCACACTTATTTGGTCAGCTGGTAATGGTGTAACGACCTGTAACCAGAAACACCAAATCTCAGTATTTGAACCCTAAGGCCCAAGCTTTGTGGCGGTCATTTAGTGACAGGTTTAGCTTAGTCTGACTAGAAATGGGGAAACGCAGAGTAGGTACTTCACCATGCATTTTCTCATATTTTTGTACATTTGTTTGGTTAGCTGATAACAAAACAGCCTTAAACATAATAATAATAATCAATGAACACTAAGTTTGATTTGAAAAGTCGGGGAAGGACGGCTATCATTACTAGTGATGACATCGGGTACTCGACTCCTACAAACTCGACTCCTACAAACTCCTTCAAAAATAGATTGCTGTGTCAGATATTGGCGGTTTGTTTGTAGTTGGACTTGGACGCCGCTCATAGTGTAGGATTTCTGACTTCTGTTGAGTTGCACGCATCTGGTGCTATGATCCTTAACCTTCCCCGTCCTCCTCGCCTACGCACTAGCTCGCACTACTTCTTCCTTGATCTGTCTCTCTATGTCTCTCTCCCTCCCTGACTCTTGTCTCGACCTTGGTCTGGACATTGCAGTGTAACTCGAACTGCCAGCTGCTTTGCTGATAAAATGAATGAGATTGCACTTGAGGTCTCGTTATCTTATCTCATAACGTAAACAAAACAAAGCAGAGAGTCTTGGCTGGGAAGACTGACAAGCGAGCTAGCGATACATAGTTGGTGGCGTGGGAGTTCGGACAGCGTTGTGCAACTATAGTGGGCTAAAAATAACTTCCGCGCAGAAATTCGATATCCAAGACCGGGACAAACATTACTTTCGTGTGCGGTATTCGCCTCCGATTTGTCTGTAGTGTACCGTATTGTTTGTAGCGACTATAATCTAGTCTTTCTCTTAACCACCCAGACCGTTGGGTGTATTTTTTTTACATTTTGATATAATATGATTTATGTTGCTTTTGTTTCCATCATTCATGTTGGATACTATCCCAATTCAATAGGCCTACTCAACATTATTGTCTTAACGATTATTTTTATAATTTGGGCCTACATATTTGCAAATTGCAAGAATAAACTTAATCAGCAAGATATTGCATAGACTTATTTCACCTAAGCCTGAGTCCCACTGTAGGCCTACATCCTTGATAGAAATTAAAAAAATATAATTATAATATGGTAAAATACAGTTCAAATATATTAACAAACCTTGAAAATTTTCATGAAATTTTCAAGATTATTATTTTTCATGAAAATTTCCATCACTAGGAGGGTGTTCAACATTGGTGAAGGTCAACTGCTTTTATCTTATCTTTATCGCCGATCGAGGAGTCAACTCCTACTCGATTCCCAAGGCTCCGGAGTCGACTCCAATATTTACTACCCGATGTCATCACTAGTCATTACCACGTGGATGTGCCTATGCTAATATGCGGAAATAAAAAAATCTGTACCCACTCAAGTAGGCATGAACAGTACACTATGTGGTTGCCTTCAGAGGAACGTCAAAAATGAAATACAGTGGTCTGGAGCCTCATTAATTCGAGTTTCCCCATAATTCGGGCCGGGCCAAAATAAAGTTATCATTTTCTCTTAATTTTACGCGCAGTTATTATTGCGGCCTATTTCCACGGAGACCGTGATCGACATACTATTCTTATCGTTAAGTCAGCTGTTCTGCATCACATTTCACTAGTCAGCAGGCCTGGAACTGTTTTATGGAGATAGCATGGCATACTCTCTCCCTAGTCCTAATTCTATTCTTTACAGCATGTCTTAGTTATCTTTCATTGTATGCTTGAGAACAATGAGTGACCTTCAAAAATATTTCAGATTGTTTTATACATAGGTAGTAGGGGTACATAGCAGAGCAATAAAACCACTTTATCTGAGTTCTGCTAAGCTGATTTTCTTTTGTGAATCCGGGCTATGGCTCTAGGCCTATTGTACCGTATTACCAAGACCAGCCTTAAACATCCAGCATCAAGTATTAAACAGTCAAATGAACAATGTTACCCATACAGTTTAGAGTTGTCCTCTGGTTCTAGACTAAAAGGAAGATCCCGATTAAGTAGGGTCTAACTAAACATTCTGGTCAATCAATTTCCCTTTAGATGAAATAGGGCTTCCCAATTTTAAATACAGTAAGATCTCTTTTATCCGATCTCCTCTTATCCGATGTTCCGTGTTAACCGAGCCGCCAAAAAAAAAATTAAAAAAATAAAAAAATAAAAAAGTTTTAAATACGTAAATAAAACATAAAAATAATTACAGACGCCGCGCCGCACTTTTTTAAATGTACTCGCATACCTTTGTAGGCATGCCTTACGAGTGAGTGCAAAGAAGATAGATCGGCGATATATCTCGACTTTCGAGCAGTGTGCATCAGTGTACTGAGCGTATAGAGTTCAGTGGTCAGTGTGCGTCGGGAGCATCGCCAGTAAGCGTCAGTGCCACCCACTGAGCATATAGAGGTCAGTGTGCGTCGCGCGCCTGCGCGTGCGCATACGATCCAGCCATCTCACACACAGCTGTTCAAAGATGGTCGTTGTGGAACTAGATGCAATCATGTTTCAACCGATTCACGAAATTCGTAATCACGACGCATTGAATTGTTATTCATGGGCTTATCTTATTTCTTTCCCAGACTTATCTTGCGTCGTGAGCTTCAGCGCGGGAATAGTAGTGAGAGGTTTTCCCACATGAGAAAGAGAGCTAGGCCTAGGCCTATGTTTGCATTGTAGGCCTAGGCCTACTGCGTCGAGTTTAGGCCTAGGCCTAGGCTTAGACATACGTTTTTATTACGACATGTAGGCCTAATTGTGTACGTGTGTTCGTGAGCTTGAATTACAAGCTATTAAATCATTTAGTATACCCTGTATGAAGTGTATCGTGTGTATTTTATGTTCCTTTATCCATTACATGTGTCATATATCATTTTACCACATCAGGCTATGCTACGAGAGCAAATAAACAATTGATCCGCGCCATCCGAGTTTTTCGCAAATCCGAGGTGCCCCCGGTCTCATCCAACTCGGATAAGAGAGATCTTACTGTAATTAATTCACGTAACGCTTAAACAACTCCACTATAGTCGCGTTTAAACGATTAGGCCCTCCATTTTCCAAACACCAATCAATGGTTTGAAGTCACTAAATTGAGGATTATTTTACTTTGGAAATGGCAAGTGTGAGAAACAGAGTAGTAGCCTGTGAAGAACAATGAGAAAGACCGTGCTAGGATTTGGATTCGACAGTTAGTGTGCGAGCGATTACAAAAACATATAGGGCCTAGGCCTAAAGTACAAATGACTTCGGGTATCTGGAAACCGGTTCGGAACCGGTTCCATTATGATCAAGTTGCCAAGGGCCTAGGCACAGACGAGAATAAATCAACCAGAAACACCCGTGGCCTAATATTACGTCCGCGCACTTTGCATTATTATATAAAAAAAAAAAATCACTTGAATATCGAACTCTCCATCAATGATTGGATATTGCTTAACGTCTCATATTTATGCGCTTTGGCTAATCGAGACGATGAGTGGTGATAGATGAGGATGAAGTATGAACAGAAGGGTGGAGGGGAAACCCGGTACCGGCACGTAGCCTACTCCATTCGAAAAGTACCAAGGGGACCAACGGCTTAACCCTTTCCAGTACGGTTATTTTCCATTTATTTTACCTGGGAATACCTATTTAATTTCCAAGCGGTCAAAAGTAAAGCGAAACCATATACACTTGTGCTTGTAGCTTTGAAAGTTATCAACCAATTAACTTAAAATTTTCAGGATAGGTTTACAATAAAGAAGTTATCAATTAAAAAAATATAACATGTCTGTATAATTATTATCGCGAATCCAATCCCAGCCATTATTTACGCCTAGGCCTACGCCTACACCGGCGCCGTCATGATTAGAAACTCTTGAATCAACATCATCACTGTCAGAATCTCCCATTTCACTTGAACTAGAACTATTATTAGAAATAGAAACAATATCATCGTTGTCAGAATCGCTGTAGTCACTCTCAAAAAGAATATTGTTAACAACATCAACAGTCAACTTCGGTCGCTTAGCAGCCATGACGGAACGATTGACGGCCGGCGTGTTTACAAAACAAACTCGGATGTTTTTCATCGATGTATCAATGCGCGTTTCACGCCGGTAATGCAGTCGCCTCGATATTCTTACGCGCGGAACCTTCTGCTATCTAGCGGTAAGGATTTGAACTCGATAGGACTGCTGGTACCGGAGATATGGCGGGTTATTTGAACTCGCGCACCAACGACGTCCCCAGGACGTCGTTGTACGGAGCGTCACGGCGATCTATCACGTCCCAGAGGCGTTGTTGTACTGGAAAGGGTTAAGGCTGTGTGTTCACCAAAAACCAAAATCCAAAATATACATAAAACCGTAGTTATAGAGGATGATCATTAATCACAGCCTTTTGAAAAGATCAAAAAATATTTTTTTGATTTTTTTGGTCGATGCATTTTTCCTCTATTGCTACTTTTTTGAACGATTTTTGGTGCTAAGTTTTTCCAAAAGTAGGCCTATACTATTTGGATGGCTGATATTTTTATTGTAGCTTACACTCATCTTTGATTATAGAATGTGGTATTTTGAAATGTATAGCTTTCGTATCTTAAGATCTTCCTTTTTTTTCTTTTGACGGTACAAATACCACAAAAGTACCGGAAAATATAATACACTGTAAAATGTAAGGTATTGAAGATACACATTTCAAAATAACACATTCTATAGTCAAAGATGAGTGTAAGCTACAACAAAAATTTCAGCCTTCCAAATGGTATACTTTTAGAAAAACTTAGCACCAAAAATCGTTCAAAAAAGTAGCAATAGAGGAAAAATGCATCGACCAAAAAAATCAAAAAAATATATTTTGATCTTTTCAAAAGACTGTGATTTATGATCTTACTCTATAACTACTGTTTTATGTACATTTTGTTTGGTTTTTGGTTTTTGGTGAACACACAGCCTTAACGTCCCATCCAAAGGACGGTGTAACTTTGACAATCATATAGGTTCCTCCACTAACCCGGACTGCCGAGCAGACGTCGAGGAGAACGAAGCCGTTACATTAGCTCTCGAACCCTCCACTGCTCTAACCAGCGATATACGTGAGTTTCAGGGCAGAGCGGTCACCCACTCTGCCCGTGACCACGCCCGATTCTGCTTAACTTCGGTGTTCAAGTGGGAACCGGTTAAACGATCTTGGCTAAATCGCTGGCTTCTCCATCAATGAAGTCATATTCGGAATTTAAATGTACATTCCTAGTTTTATAGGCAAAGTTAAATAATACGCAAAAAAATGTTTTAAAAATACCACTCCTGAAAAGGTTAAGAGAGGTCAATCTTGAAATAAAATCCAGTGACAAACTTAAGGCTATTCGACCGCGTTTTTCTATTTTCCAAAATATGCTACCAAGTCAAAATATAGTGAATGGCTTTGAAACCTGGCTATTTTAGAAAATCAAATTTTTTTTTCAAATTTTTCTGATCCGGTACACGGCCAATATAGCCACCTCAAAATAATTTACAACTTCAATTCGCCAAGGCACACCATTCAACGTAGGGTGTTGTGTTTTTGTGACATTCATTTTCAACTGTTTTTCTATGGAAAGACTGAGAGAAAAAATATTTATTTTAACAACTGTCTTTCCTGCGAATTTTTTCGTTTGGCGGTATTTTTTACCGATTTGTACCGCCAAACCAAAAAATTTGCAGGAAAGACAGTTGTTAAAATAAATATTTTTTCTCTCTGTCTTTCCATAGAAAAACAGTTGAAAATGAATGTCACAAAAACACAACACCCTACGTTGAATGGTGTGCCTTGGAGAATTGAAGTTGTAAATTATTTTGAGGTGGCTATATTGGCCGTGTACCGGATCAGAAAAATTTGAAAAAAATATTTTTGATTTTCTAAAATAGCCAGGTTTCAAAGCCATTCACTATATTTTGACTTGGTAGCATATTTTGGAAAATAGAAAAACGCGGTCGAATAGTCTTAATAAAGAGGCCACTTGCACACTGAATAGGTCAACCGGACACAGCAGTTCCTCTCGGGAAATGCGAAAACAAATGACGAAATTCAGACGTAGTTTCAGGCCAACTATGGCCGCCACACCACAACCACTTTCTTATATAGGCCTAGAGTAGTTGTGAGAGCAAAGCATAGGTCCAGGGCCCTCTTTCTATAACGTACAGTGACAACTTGTCACGTGAAATGAAGTGAGAACTCCAGTTTGGTATTCTGTTAAGCCATTTTGAAAGTTGTCATTTGATTTCACGTGAGAAATTGTCACTGACAAAAATATTTGTGAGAATTAAAGCTTGTTCAAGCCAAAGAATATTAATTAGACAAAGTTTAAGCTATTAAATGTATTATACTGTGCTGTTTTAACCTTCCTGTTAATTTTTGCATTTTTTAAACGTTTTAAGTTATTTTTTTCCATTGATTTCAAAGAAAAAGTGAGGTTATGTATTTGTTTTGTTTTGCAAAGTGAGGTTATGTGAACTTACGTCTCAATGTAGGGCCTTTGAACATCAATAAAAAATAAAATAAATTGTATTTAGAGTCTACCCACTCAGTTATATAACTGATTTTCAGTGGGGGACTTTAAATCAAAGCGACTAAGCCAACCCTGTAGGCCCCGACGCAATCGGCGATATAAGTAGTTCTTAAAGCTTAGGCCTACATTAGGCCAACCTACATGGGTTCTATGGCCTACTAATTGTATGGCCAACCTACATGGGCTCTAGGGCCTACTAATTGTGTTTCTCGAGCCCTACGACTGTCACAGGATACGCGTAGGCTAGGCCCTAGGCCTAGGCTCACCCAAAGGTAGCAGCCCATCAGAAATTCATCTTTAAAATTATGAATTGGGAAGAAGTGTGTTCAATATGATAATAAAGTATCAAAGCTAGGCCTTAGCACGACCCTGACAGCCTAGGAAAGGCCTAGTCCTAGCCTGACATTTTATATGCTAAGGTAGAACACACAACAAAGAAAACAAAGAAACAACAAACCGCCATTAACATTATTCGCCTATTCTGATTGGTTGAAATACTTTACGTGCTACGGTGGCTCAGTCGCTTTGAAGTTTAACCAAATCCCGGTGCTTGTGACAACTCAACTTCTCACTTGGCCTTCAAAATCGCTCTTTTGAACGTGAAATGATAACTTGTCACAGCGCCTTGAAGTGACAATTATTACATAGTTACAGAATAAGGGTCCAGATGTGGATTTTAATTATTTTTCAAAATTTTCTTTTATCACTTTTGGAGCCTACACAAACACGAACACAGGCTAGGTGCCGGGTCCCAGGCTGTTTAAGGCCGGTCATCAGTACAAAATTACGACTACGCCTACCTAAAATTAATAAATTAAAACAACTTTTTTTTTAGGCCTAAATAGGGCTTAAAAACATTTAAACACCAATTTTGAAAAAGGAAACGTTAAGTTAGGCCTAGGCTATTAAACAAAATTTTTGCCCATCCCTTGAAAGTCAGCCAGTGTTGTTCAAGCTACTTTTTAAAAGTAGCAATGCTACAGCTACAGCTACTGTACCTTTGAAAGTAGCTTAGCTACTTTTTTTCACGAACGCCACTGGCTATCATTTTGGATAGCTAGGAAGAAAAATGATTGAAGGAAGAATCAAGCTTTTGGCATAAGAAGAAAAAAAATCTTTTTAAGCTAAGTACTTTTATTCTTTTAAGTAGCTTGATACTTGTGTGGCTACATTAAAATAGTAGTGACGCTACTTTACAGCTACTTTCTTGTTTTTTTTTTACTTAGGCCTACTACAAACTAGAGCAGGGCTGCCGTTTTAACGGATTTTATCCGTTTTTTACGGATATTAAGGGTGCAAAACGGATAAACGGATTTTTAGTCTTATTTACGGATATTTTGTTAGTTATGTTTTCTATGCTTATTTTCGTATATTTGAATCTGCGCGGGCTAATTTCGATTGTAAACATTGAAGGCGGGGCGATAATCGATTCGACTTTCGATAGGGGGCGGAGCATGGGCGGAGCCATGCCATGTCCCAGGTGTAGTAGGAACTGTTTCCATTGAGAAAAAGCAAGGAAACAGCCAAGCAGTTGCTTTTGGGGAGGATGCAAGTTAAATTGAACAGCCAAGAGCCTACAAAATTGTTTTCTTTCGTTTTTGTTTATAAAGTTTGGATTATGTGATATTAAAAGTGAAAAATAGAATTAGTATGATTAAAATGTTATTATCAAGTTCTGCAATGTTATTATAGAACACAACACATGGGCCAAGGCTAGGCCTAGGTCAAAATTGTGATGCAACATTCATAGGGCCTAGCTAGGCCTAGGGCCTAGGCCTAGACCTAGAATTTTTTAACCAGGTCAGATAATATTATTTTAATGTTTAAAATGGAGTTTCTGTAAATAAATAGCATTTTAAATTTGTATGCAATCTTAATTAAAGCAACCACGGGCGTTTCTGGCTCCTTTCTTCTCATCTGTGCATGGGCCTAGGCCCTTGGCAACTTTTAGGTTAAGATGGTAACAAATATAAACATCACATTTATCCATTTTCATAGTTTGATCAATGAAATCAACGTTTTTAGACTTTTCACGGATATTTGCGGATATTTAACGTCCTCATACAGGATTTGAAAAAAATATCAGTGGCAGCCCTAAACTAGAGTAAAATTTTGTTCATGTTCATTAGGGCGTGTAGGCCCTGGCCAGTTGCAATAAAGCAATAATTAGACAATATGCAACTTATGCTAAACTGCCACTGGCCAATGTAGGAGGTTTGAAAGAATGACCTGACAATTCGATGCTTGGTCTGCAACATTGTTCCCTAATGACGTATGTTTAGGTATGATGGGAAAAGAATGCATATCAGATAACATCTAGCATACTTATTGAGTGCCCGGCTCCCGCGTTCACGATAACATTCTGCACAATGTAAGCCTAAGTGACTCGACGCACGACTCTCAAAGTCAAACAAAGAATGCGCCTGTATTAGCAGGGCGAGCCCAGCAGCCTAGATCTAATATGTTTTCCCCGTCTATTACGTACAAAAATGGGTTATAAAGGAACTTTTGCTACGAAAGATACGTTTCTACCAGCAGTGCACGCGCATTTGTATCAGCCTTCTGTCCGTCGAGTAAACGCTAGATCTGTCATCACATGCCCGAACAAGGTGCGCGCTCGGTCGAACTCCAGCTGGCCGACGAGAAGTATGGGAAAAGAATGTGCGAATTCATATTATTAGGCCTCCGCCTAATTATAATTTATGTTTGCCAAGGTAATGGTTTAATTTCATTAGGACTTATTGCAAAATAAGAGTAGCGTCGATTTTACGCTACAGCTACCTGTTAATAGTAGCTTGCTACTAGCTACTTTACTACATTTTCAAAAGTATCGCGCTACCGTCCTCGCTACTCAAAAAAGTAACATGTTACAAGTAGTGCGCTACTTAACAACACTGAAAGTCACATTGATTTGCGAGTGAATTGGCTAATAGGAAGTTAACATTTGACCTAAGGTGAAAAGATGCCAATTTGTGGATAGCTTACCTCAAGGCTCTGAACATATTCATCCACCAGTGCTTGAACTCGGTTAGCTTCAATCACATTAAAGTGTGCAAAGAAGCTGGATACTCCTTCCACGTAAGTGATGTGGCCCATAAGGGTTTGTCCGCCATAAAGCTCCTTCTTTATGGGTTCTTCTTTAGAGATTATGTCCCCTGTTCCCGCAGTACATGCTAGCCCGCTGACTTGTAGAAGTTCACTAACACTGCCTTCATCATGTGTCAATGTCACAACAAATTTACCTTCTTCAGGCTCGTGGAAGATACACTGATACGAGTCGTTTTGAAATAACTTGTCTATCCTTTCTTCGTCCTTTGGCCATTCTGATCCTACCGGTTTGACGTTAAGGGCACAAAGGATTGCTTGCTTTGGCATGTCAAGGAATCTTGACTCGATTTGCCACAAGTCGGACTTTTTCACAACTTCAAGGTTGCCATAATCTACATAGCGAACAACATAGGAGTAATCTTTCACCTCAGTTACTTCGGCACGGTACAGAACTTTATCCTGAATGTACTTGGCTATCACTGGTGACCCCACTACAACATCTTTGACATTGGCATGTTTGCCACAATATGCACTTTGGATGTCCTTCATTGTTTTTTCTAAATCCTTTTGCTTTGTTTTTATTTGGACAAAGAAGTGTTCAGGATTTGTGAACCAAATAACTACCACATCTGTGGATGTATTTTGTTCGATTATTTCATCACTAAACCTTTGATCTGGTGTGGCAAATATTTGCACAGTTTCAACAACACTGGAGCCTCCCCAAGCATCTGATTTCTGGTCATTACTTCCCCAGCCATCTCCTTTATCTGAGGGGTATCTTTCTTTTTTATCGCCACCACGGTACCCACCTCGGTCGTCATTGTCACCACCAAACCGACTTTCTCTTTTATCACCTCTGTCACCACCAAAACGGTTATTGCCCTGGTCCTTTTGATCGTCTTTGTCACCACCAAATCGACCCTTCTTGTCATCTCTATCACCACCAAAACGATTATTGCTGCGCTCTTCTTTATCACCGCCAAAGCGGTTTCCTCTATTATCATCTTTATCACCCTTATCACCTCCAAAACGGTTTCCTCTATTGTCACTATCACCGCCATATCGTTTATCCCCTCTTTCCTCCTTATCACCACCGTAACGTCCCCCACCCCGTTCTTCTTTGTTGCCCCCATAGCGGTCTTCAGTTTCACTACCTCGCGCTTGGAATCGATCCTTAGTATCTCGATCTTTGCCACGGTTGCTGTCAAACTGGCTTGGACGTTCCTCTTGGTCATCCCTCTTTCGCCAATCTTCTACGTTGGATCTAAGAGCACAAACAATTTAGTTAAGAACTAGGACTACTAGAAGAACAAGGGAGACATATTATTCTATTTGAGCATTGACCAGTGAGTCACTAGGGGGTTTTGAGGGGAGGTCTCAATAATTTCTTCATTTTTCCCTTTTCCCCCAATTAACAACCAACAGTCACAGCTGCATTTTATGCCAATTATCACTACTTAAATAATTTCTGTGACCGAAATGGAGGCGGCAAAGAGACAGCGGGTGCAGGGCGGTGGGCAAGCCTGTATTGGGGGGGGGGGGGGGGGGTACAGGGGCTGTAGACCCTGGCCTTGCTCTGGAGAAGCCTCCAATTTATTCTTCTCACTTTTTGTTTTTTGCTAATCAATCTTTCTTATTCTGCTGCATCATAAACTTTAAAAATAAATAAAAATAATATGCCGAGTGGAGTATTTAATAAATAAGTAGGGGAGAGTGGGGAGGTTTCCGGGGGGTATGAGCCAGTGAAGGTATTAGCTTATCAGTTGACATTATGAAAAAATCAGAATGCAGAATTATGCATTTGTAACAGCTCTTTTCTAGTGGTCATTCATTCTACTGGCTTGCGTTGTCCCAACATAATGAGTACTGTATCATGTACCGGTATGCAAGTTTTTAACTCAATACAAGATTTTAATTGTCCCTTGGATGGACCCTTACGCTCCAAAGAAGTAGCTCTACTTAGTTTTAAAGATGTGTTTGTTTTAACAAGTCAATTTAAAGTCAGAAAGTGGGGGCTCTTTATTCCACAAATAGTTCTTCGTCTACAATGAAAGTAGTAACTATTGACAATTGAAAAGGACACGAGTACGATTGCCAATTTAAAAAGGCATAAAATAAGTTTGGATTAACAACCCATTATTTTATTTGTTATTTTATTCTACAACTAGCCTAAGTAGACAATCATGTAACGTGTAACATGTGTAAATCATGTAACAACATTATGTAGGCCTTGACTTATGTACTACTGGTTCTATAGTAGGTAGGCCTACCTAGATACAAAGTAATGGTACAAAAATTAAAGTTTCAAATAGGCCTGAGAATCATTGTCAGACCATGAAAGACCATCAACAAAGAAAGTGAAACAAGCAAACAAGCAGGTTGGCAGTGTTGGGTCAGTTCTTTTTTAAAATGAACTTTCTAAAAGTTCAGTTCACAGCTCAAATAATAAAATTTTTGAAAAGTTCCAAGTTCTTTTAAAAATAACATTTTTTGAAAAGTTCAAGTTCGTCTAAAATATGAACTAAGTTCTTTTAAAAGTTCTTTTGTAAAAAAATCACTATTTTATTAAAGGTTTGTGAGAAATGAAGAAAAACATTAAGGTCGTGCGAGGACCTATCAGTATCACTTTTTCAAGTCGAGTTCGAGCAGTTAACAAAAATCTTCAAATCTATAAGTTGTTTTTGTATTTATGTAGGCTCTATCTAGGCAATCTAATTACCAAATTAATTTTTTGCTTCAATGCATTAGCATAGCCTTTGCAAGTGACCAAAATAATTCACCATTACCACCCATTTTACTAGGTACAAGCTAGTTAAATTCAAATCTGTCTACACCTACACAAGTCCAATATTAAATCATTTAAATATAGGTACTTGAAGACACAACACATACTAAAGCAACTTGGAGCCCCCCCCCCCCTCCCCCCCAAACATATTAAGGAGCAAGCTACACAACTATTATTGATGATGTTAATAGTTCCATCTAAAATATATTCTTGCATATGCCACTGCAGTCTAACGCGCAAGTGTCAACATAAACATTGGAAGCTTCGAGCTGAGACCTTGCTTGATAGCCTACCAGTGCTAAACTTTATTTCTCAATGGCTAAACTGATGAGCTGACATGTAGAGCGCTTGCACAACCGACCAGCTGCTTGACAGTCGCAAATAAAAAAAACTGCTAGCAACCCGTGAAAACTATTCACATATGTTGTTTTCGGTAACAAAATGTTTGGAATTGATTTATGATAATAATAATAAGAACAATACGACTTACTTCCAAGATTAAATTTTGATGCTAAATTATTACGCACATGGGCTTCATATTTGTCAAAGAAGTTGCACGACCTTCCAGAGCTGCACGATCTCCTCCGCAACCCATTACGGAGTCACCACCACCTATGAGTTCTGCCACTTATGGTATGATCTTGGATATTTGTAAAGCTCTGGCGTCCATGACCACGGACCCAATTATATCTATGATGGTAACCACGATTGCCTCTCTAGTGGAAGGACGCTTCAATGGTCCTTAGACCCCCAGGATTGCACATTCTTACCTGGAATGCTGGTGGAGGAATTAAATCCAAGACACCCGAACTTCTCCTATACATGCGTCAGCATGATATTCATCTAGCACTTTTACAGGAAACCTGGTTAGCTCCTCAAGTATCTTGGAAAGTGGCGAATCACAAGGTCTATCGTGAGGACCGGGTGGTCGCTCCTGGGATTCGACAGTCAGGAGGGACGGCCATTCTTATTAGTACACAGGTCGATCATTTTCAAATACCTATTCCGCCTTTGATCTCACTTGAGGCGGTTGGTGCCAGGTTCATACCCCAGGTGGCCACCTCAGACTTATTTCAGTGTACAAGAGACCAACCACAAGACTTAATGTGGCTGACATTGATATCCTACTTGCCTCCCCCATACCAACCGTCCTCATGGGTGACTTTAATTCTAAACATCCGTCTTGGAATTCCCTGACAGCCAACACAGCAGGAAACGCCTTGCGTGACCACGCTGACCGTAGCACATACGTTGTGGCAGGTCCAGTTGACCCGACGCACTTTCCGCTTGGTGAAGCCGTGGGACGTCCTGACGTCCTTGACATCGCATTGTTGGCCAACATTCGTTGCTCGTACAACCTTGAGGCATACCCAGCTCTCTCTTCAGACCACAATCCCGTGGTCCTCAATCTAGGTGACAGACTCCTTCTTTCCCCGCCGTGTCAACGACCTGATTTTCACAAGGCTGACTGGGATGCTTTCTGCGCTCATCTTGACGCAGGTCTCCCTGAAGATCCGCCACCTTTAACTTCTACGGTTGACGTGGATGCAGCGGTAGAATCTATCACTTCACTGATCCAAGAGGCAATTGCTACCTCGACACCGACCTCTTCTCGTGGCCGCATTACCCTGTATGATTTGCCAGAAGGACTTCGCCGTTCAGTAACCTTCAAAAATCGCCTACGACGTACCTGGCAACGCACTCACTCTGCCTATGACAAGACCGCTTACAACAGAGCATCAACAGCTCTCAAGCGTGATATTGCGGCTTCCGATCTGAACTCTGGGATACTACGGTAGCGGGTCTCGATGTCTCCGGTAAATCTTACTGGCGTATGGCTCGTGCCCTACAACGTATTCCACAGGCGGACCCACCGATTCAGGGACCACAAATCTTGGCATGCAGCTCTGTGGAAAAAGCGAACGTCCTGGCAGACTCGCTGGAGGCCGCATTTACCTTGAACCCACCCACAGCCTCTACACCACAAGTGGAGGAGCAAGTACTCCAGTGGTCACAAACTCACCACGTTCCACTCCCTCTACCAGATGGAGCGGGATGCACATTTGAGGAATTGCTCCAGATTGCAAAGGACCTTCCACACAACAAGGCTCCAGGAGATGATGGCATCACGGCACAAGTTGTTCTCCAATTGTCAATGCGAGCAGCAAACACGATACATGCTATTTTCAATGCAGTTCTTAAACTTCAACATTTCCCAAGCTCTTGGAAAAATGCCAAGGTCATTACATTTCTGAAACCGGGAAAGTCTGCTCGGGACCCTACGAGCTATCGCCCTATCAGCCTCCTGTCTGTGTTATCCAAGATGCTGGAGCGTGTCATCCTAGTCCGTCTACAACGTCACATAGACGACTCGAACGTTTCTCCCGGACGAACAATTTGGATTTCGAGCAAAGCACTCCACAATACAACAGCTAACGAGGATAACTGATAAGATAACAGATGGTTGGAACAGCGGCTGTGCGTCAGCGGCGGTATTCCTTGACGTCTCCAAGGCATTTGATCGTGTGTGGCATGTTGGACTCATTCACAAACTTGTACACTTTCAGTTCCCTGATTATCTAGTCCTGCTTATTCAATCCTTCCTCACTGAGCGTACTTTCTATGTATCAAAAAATTCTGTCTCCTCCTCACAGCGCCCAATTCTTGCCGGAGTACCTCAGGGTTCGGTGCTGAGCCCTGCTCTATTTAATGTCTTCACAGCCGACATGCCACCTCCGCCGGAAGGTGTTACCTCGGCAATGTTTGCTGATGACTTCGTGGCTCTGTCAACTAATCGTCGCCCATGGATCGCAGTTCGCGTTGGATAGCGTTTCGTCGCCCATGGATCGCAGTTCGCGTTGGATTCACGCATGGCCCTCAATGTGGACAAGACTTCAAGTACTCTCTTCTCATGGTCTAGAAAACGGCCTCCTCCTCGGTTACGTCTCAATGATGTCGCCATACCATGGGCACCGACCAATAGATGCCTGGGCATAACTTTAGACCGTAAACTTACGTGGGGCCCACATATCCGGTCAGCAACTCAGAAGGCAACCGGTAAACTCGTCTCTCTGTACCCCCTTCTGCGGAATGCACAGCTCTCGGTAACGGCCAAGCTCCGCCTCTACACGTCTGTAATCCGTTCAGCGGCGTTATACGCATCTCCTGTCTGGGGAGGATGTGCAGCATCCCACCGCAACCGACTACAAGTGGTGCAAAACAAGATTCTTCGTGTGTCCCTTTCTCTCCCTCGCTGGACAGGAATGTCTGAGGTTCATGCTGACCTTGGTCTGCAAACCGTGGACCAATGCATTGCTGCACAAGCTGCCAGATTTTACGCATCTCTAGAAGCGGTACCAAATCCCCAGGTTTCTGCACTTGCCCACATTATTCCGAGAAGAAGCGATGTATTTTTCGCCCCATTGCAGCTCTTGGACCTCGTTTCTTGCCTCCACGTCGTCAGGCACGGCTTCTGCGGGCTCGTCAACGTCTCATCGCCGGTCGTCGTCGAGTGGGTGTAGTGGACCCACGACTAAGACCTCCGTGACGATAAAAATAACTCTCCTTGGATGTCTCTTGTGGGACTTTTCTGCCACGGATGCAAATCCTAGAAGTTTGTTGCCATTTTCAAGTTCCGGCGGTATTTTACCGAAATCAACGGTGCCTGTCACCAATTTACCATGCAGCGCAAGGACGCAGTCCATCGCCCAACTCTGGCACACATCAGATTTTTAGTTATAGGTGCTTCGCACCAGGCACTAAAACTACCAGGGAGAGGCTTCGAGCCCCACGACCATTCCCAAAACAGAAGAAGACTATTACTGTAGTTATGAAATTCGAGCTCTGCTGGTGGTCTAGTAGCAGGGTTTGACGGGGGGGGGGGGGGGGGGGAGCGTGTCATAGATCACGATCTTCCCACTGCTGACGGCGGTCGGACAATAGTTGAGCTGTCTTTGATCGTGTTGATGATTTGTATTACATTCTCGTCGACCAGCTTGTAAAATTACAGCAGATACTTAGCATTTTAGTCTTCTAAAATTGATTTGTTTCCGAATTAGTTGGCGTGCATCTTTTTAACTAAGTTAGACTTCGTTTTCGTGCGTGACCTTGTCAAAATCAGCTGAACGTACGTCAACGTAGGCCAACGATGGAACAACGATTTGTTATTGTTTTTAGTGTCGACAGCGGCGAGTCGACGGCTGCTCGACGCACGGAAAGAACTTTCAAATGAACTTTCTAAAACTGAAAAGTTCGTTCTCGGAAAGAACTTTTAAAAGTTCAAGTTCATTCATTTAAAAAAAGAGTAAGTTCACTGAAAAGTTCACAAAAAATGAACGCATTCGCGAGAACGCGTTCTTTTTAAAAGTTCCTTCCCCAACACTGCAGGTTGGCCTATTTTTACTGTGATTTTAGCATTTTCTGAATCAACTAAAGTTACTAAATGTAAATATACTAGACTAGGCTAGAACATAACAATGGAACTACTAGATATGCATTTTGCAAACTACTAGTTACTATATGAAAACACCATGCTTATGTCTAAAATGTTTTGGACCAGCATATACGGGACATCCAAACTGTGATGTCTGTGTCATGACTAGAGGTAGTGAAAAATGGTGATAACGAAATTTGCGATTTTTTTAAATATCCATTTTATTGCCTAAAATGTAATATTGTCGACGAATTACATCATTTAGAGATGGAAAAAACAAATTTTGAAAACGCGAATTTCACGAAATCTCGTGTATATCGCGAAATAACGAACAAAATTGTATAAAACTGGTCAAAACGGGAATTAACTCGCGAAATTAAGCATTTTAGAGCTCAAAATGTGGGGGGATGGTGGAGGTGCCGGCCCAGAATTTTTGTGAAGTTTGGTAGAGGTGCTGGTCCAGACCGAACATTACTCCCGCAGCGGGCGGTACATCGTTTCGTGACGTCACGGGCTCCACGGAAATAGACCGCCAAAATAACGACGCGTATCACGGACTCCGCGGCAATAGTCCACCAAAATAATGGTGCGTACAAATATTTTTTTTGATTGGGAATCGATTCTGAATCGATTTGTGGGTCACAATGATCGATTCTCTCGAATCGGAATTTGTGTCATCCCTACTTAAAAGGCTTCAAGGACTTTTTTAAATTTTCATTTATTTTTTTATTTTTTTTAGATATATAGGCCTATGTTTTTGACCATTTAAATGAAATCGCAAAAAAAATGCGAAATTTGGGTTTTATAAAACGAAATTTGGATTTTTATATCACCATTTCTCATTACCTCTAGTCATGACACGACTCTTTTAGGAATAAAATCAGTTAAATATGACTGAGTGAGTACTCTAAATAGGTACAAATTTATTTATTTTATTTTAATGAGGGTTTGAATTGAATCTAACAAAAGGCATAAATTGTTGTAATTGTCCTTAATGAGCACCAAATTCATTTTGTATATCGCAAATAATAAACTGCTAGGTAGGCCTGGCTATAACTAAATAAAAGCATAGGCTAGATTAGTAATTAATTATAGTTAAAAAGCTGAGCAAACACAATAGTCAAAACAAATACTTGCAATAATATAGGAAAATAAATAGCCCTACAGTAGTAAAATATATATTGATTGTGCAACACAGAAACTCAGAAAGCATGCTAGTTGTTGGTTTGCTTCACATTTTACCGTGATTTCCAAGGTTGAGATCCACCCTTAGAAGGGCGAGTTTCGTTTTTATTTTGACGCATAAACCTGGGAATAATTGAAAGATGTTTTAATGACACAAGTAAGCTGAAATAGGTAAGGTACTCAGTACTGTATCAAACGACTTCATTAGAAAAATGTACAAGCAGGCCCAGGCCTATAAAATGCTGACCAAGACCACGTTTACATTACTGAAGTTATTACATGGGTAAATAATTACCTGGGTAGTCACTACCGTTCACACGGCACTGGGATTACAGTCGTACCGTATAGTTGATTTACTTCCCGATAGTCAATTAGGGCACCACGTTCAGAGCTAGGAAGCTCGGAAGTTAGGTTATGTAGGTCCATCAAATTACCATAGTAGCTAGTTTCGTGCGCTCACGCTGGACCAACAGAGAGTTACGCGAGAAACCCGCCTAAATTACCCTTATAAAATTTCCTGCCAGCGTAACAACTTTCAAGCGTTCACACACAGAAATTACCCACATAATTAGACCTAGCCGCGTAATATGCTAGGTTAATGTAAACGTGGTATGAGCTAGAGACTAATACAGGTAAATGGTACATCCAGCAAGTAGGGCCTAACTGAACAAACCCTATGATGTGGACTAATTATGAGGTGTTGGAAACCAAAGCATAAATGCAAGGCATCAATCAAGCCCATATTGGGGGTGGGATTAATCGATGTATTACATAAACCTGCCTACCAGCAGAGCTAGGCCCTAGTTCCAATCTTCAGCATCACTCCAATGGATTTAACAAACACATAAATTAGCTTCGGCAAATTAGGGGCCTAGGCTTTCTGCAATCTTTTTACGCCACAAAAATACGTTTGAGTTAATGCTAGTAGGCCTCGCCTACATAGATCATTAACTCAAACAAAAAATGAACATCACTAAAACTAAGTGTAAATAATCTAACTTTCATCTAGGGTTCCCGTTCGATATGAATTTGAATACCGATAATCGGAATCGCATATTGTGTACAGTTGATAAATATCAATTTTTAACATCGATTGATAGTCAAATCCAAATTAGGCCGATACTTTCTCGCATACCGAGGAGGGCCGTGGACTATTTGAGAGTGCATCCTTTGGCTAGGCTAGAGTATAGGCCTATTTGTTCAAAACAGGGTTTTTCTGCACTAGCGATGTCTTTCATGAGTCAGGGGCGGATCCAAGACCTCTCAAGGGGGGGGGGGGGGGCGACTTTTTTTTGGCCTTTTTATCAAAAACGAGTTTTAATGGCTTTAGAGGGTATACACGTGTATTTCAATGTATTTTATATGCAGTTGCTCACTAAAATAGGCCCTGGAGGAAGGTAAAACCGACAAAATAAAAAAAAAAAAAAAGGCCCAAGCCCCCAAGCCCAACAACAAACTGAATTAAGTCCCTTTATAATCGCCATCGCTCATGTGTTTCTATGTGGTCATCACATTTTCAAAATCAGTGTTAAAATTAATGGTTAATATGAACAATTCCGTATTATTGTCAAATTTGAAAAATAACTTTCAAAAAGGCTTTACTAAGCATCACTGGTCAACATATTAATGTTCCACAACGGCGCTTACCTTGGAAATGTGTAAAAAGTTGAAAAACATGAACTATAAGTGGCGAGGAGTGACGCAGCCTAGGCCTATACCGTGCTGAGATGTTGTACTCACTGCAAGTACCTTACAATAACATAATTTAAAAATCCAAAATAGAATCATCACGTTTCTGGTGTTACCTATAGTAACAAAAAACTTTCAAACCGGCCTTTAACGTCACTATTTTAAACGAAAGTCATGTTGCGTTGAAAGTCCTTCATATTTAAAATAGCGACGTTAAAGGTTTTGTAGGTTGAGTATTTTAGTACAAAAGGTTGGTACTACGTAAAAGCAAGATGTTAAATGTCCAACATGGTGAACCAACAACAGTGAAATGTCCCGAGTGTTTACGTGTTCAATCTGTGTTCATTTTTCCATATTCCCGCCTACGTGGGTTGGCATTGTAAAGTTTCACACCACTTGGGCATACAGCTTTGCAGGTGACACTAATGTTTTTCCTACTTTTTACACATTTCTAAGGTAAGCGCCGTTTTGAAACGTTAATTTGTCGACTAGTGATGCTCAGTAAAGCCTTTTTGAAAGTTATTTTTCAAATTTGACAATAATACGGAATTGTTCATAATTACCAAATTAATGTTATTGGATGAGAGTAGTTAAGACTTTAATTTTGCTCCCCTGAAAAAATACCTAAAGTGTTTTTTTCCGTCTGCTTGCGCTCTACTGGTCAAATGGCTACTCTGATCGTGCTGAAATTTTCATGGGACCTTCAAAACCTATGAAGTTATAGATGTGTTACGATTTTGGGTAAAACCCAAGAAAATGCTGTATTCCCCCACCCTCCCACACGTGGCCGGCCGGCCCGATTGTAGAGTGCGCGCCAAGTAGGTCACGTAAACAGACGCTACCTTCGTATGTTGTGTCTTCAGTGTTCAGAAATTTTAGCTCTGTGAAGTTTCATTTCAGCTGTTGTGGTGATAGTCGTTCATTAATTTGAGAGTTATATCAGTTAATCAATGCTCCTATGTTTATTACGTGACGAGATGAATAATATTCGGCATAAGGTAGGCCTACATTGGAAGACGTAGTATCAGCCTGTTGTTATGTATTTGAATATGTGGTCCACCAGGCCGTGGATGTACTTTGTATGAGGTATCCAGCAGGCGGTGGTTGTAACCGTTTTCTGAATGTACCTTGGGCGTGGCACTGTCTGTAGCTTGCCGCCTTTGAATAAACATGTTGACTTGACAATGGCTTAATAACTGATTATCCAAACCTACCAATATAGGCCTAAGAAGTCCATGAGGTATTGGACACAAAATCTGTAACATAATAAGCTAGCACCACTGAATGAAGTGAAGTGATACCAAGTTTGCGAGGGGTTGGGAGACAAGCATCTAGAACTCGATACTAGTGTTGACCTTGAGCGACTTACTAGAATATCGGTTGTGACGAGGCAAGGTTAAGCAGACGGCATGGCAAGTGAAGCTCCCCGGCACCACACCCACACCATGCAAGTTGCCTACACTGCAGGGGCGATGTGCTGTGCTTCGGACTTTGTGCCATACGTGTGCTGTAGATCTTGCAGTGGATGAATTTTTCACAGAATAAAGCGATTTACTGTCTAGATTGGAAATATTTTATAATGTTACCCAGAACGAGCGGTTAATTACTAAATTTCGGACGGACGAGATATTCGATTATCAATAATCGTTTCAATCGATATATCGATTATGAAACGGCAACCCTACTTTCATCGTTTCAACATGAAGAAAATGCACTGGAATCACCATTATCAATTGTTTAATGTAATTTTAGATACTCCTAAAATAATGGCGTTTTCCATTGGCCGCGCCAAATTGCCATCTTTTTTTCATTTTTTCAGTTCTGAAATGTTTAGGGATGTGCGGGTACCCGAAAAACGACCTTGGGTCGGGCCGTCAATTCCTACCCGAAAAAGTCGGGCACTTGTATTATATCCGCGGACTCGACATTTCCAATACTATTTCAGCACGTTTGAATATCACGCGCCCTACGAGTTCTCAGCAATGGCCGACGAGCGCGCCACGCGAACGCTCTCTAGCGTCCTCTATGGCAAACTCGTTTCCTCAAATCACAACGCTCAGTGACGGTGAGTTGACCTTCAGTCAGTGAAATGCAAGCAAAAATGGAAGAAAAATAAAAAATGTCAAACCACGCCAACTACGAGTTTAAAAGACGTTAAAAAAGTGTTCAAATGGAATATTCTCATTTTTTCTTCGGGTTAGTTGATCGGAAATATTAGTGATAACAGAAGCAAGAAAACCAACAAAGGATGTTTATTATCGACGCCGTGTAGCTATTCACGTCTCCCTGTCCTCGCATCCAAGTCCTGTTATTGTTTATCGTAATAAATTACGAAGTAAGCTTTATCATCACAAAAGAAGAATCAGTTAAAAAACTATGAAGTTTCGGAGTTGGATAATAAAATTCTAAGTTAGCACGCAGCCTAGGCCTACTTTTTACACACGTAGGGCCTAGGCCTACATTGTAGACTTGTGAGGGCATAGGCCTAGTCGATGTGATGTTTCGCCTAGGCTTAAGCTCTAGGCTCACACTTTTGCTTGGGCCTAAGCCTAAACTTCAATAATAACTAGTAATAAGGAAAAATACTTGCCAAACTAAGTTATAAAATCAAGTTATAACGTACAAGGCTAGGTATTTTATAACGATTTATTTTTATTTTGTCAGTTTCATTATTTTGAGGCTATCTGCAACCAATGCAAAACTGTTTTGCAGATTTAAAAAAAAAAATCACTACCCGAGTCCGAGCGTACCTTAAATTACCCGACCCGAGTTCAAAATCCACTACCCGCACATCCCTAGTAATGTTATTCAATTAAAAGTCAACAACAATGACATCTTGCACTGACCTAATGCATACCAATGTCAATGCCATTAGTTTACATAAATATCCGCCATTTTGAATTGATATTAGTAGACTAGGCCTACATTACTAATCTTGTATGCTCATCTAAGATTTTACATTTTAGTCCTACACATTATGAAACCTTTTTTCTTGAGCATTCATTGTGATTTGTGTTATAGAGCCTGCTCGATCGGAGATGCTCAAGTCACTGGCGGGCTAGTTCTAGCCAATCAGCAATTTAAAATACTCATTGCTCATTGGCCTGCTGATGCCGCCTGCATCTGCCTTCTTTCGACGGAGCAGCTATATCTTTGTAGCTGTAGACTTGTAGGCCTAGGGCTCAATAGTTGAAATACAAAGCATTCTTTATAAGCAGCTTTCTCAAATGGAACTAACCACCCAATTTACAATAGGCTAGACCTAAACCTAGAAAAAAACTGAAGTATAGAATAGGCTCACCTAGATGCACCAAATTGACTGGGTTTATCTTCATTACGTGTATCACGACTAGTCTTCTCAGGCGCCTTGTATGTATCTGTCGAATGCTTTGAGTCTCGTCTCTCTGAAACAATCAAGCAAATCAAATACCCACTTAAAGGAATTGTCTCGGTTTGCATAACAAGCTCCTTAGAAGGTGCCTTGATTCAATTCAAGAACAATACAACAAAAACCAGGTCGCTGAGACTTATGGAACTCAAATGATCACACTTTTACTAAAGCCCTGCACAGCGCGTAGTCCGCCTATGGTGATGTCATTGCTAGGCTACCTGCGCTCAAGCTCGCTTACGGCACGGCACAATTTCCTAGGGGTGGCATTGCCGCCCTGACATTTCTATAACCGATTTTACATGTTGAAAGAACAAGATAAATACCACCGTTTCTGAATACTAACTAAATTAAAGTTTTTATAGTATAACAAAAATGTAACATTCAACACTTTACCAAACATATGACGTTTCACATGAATCTGTACTCCCGTATTGTCACCTCTCGAACGCAAAAGGCGGCCAAAAGACTCAATCAGATCATGGAAGCTCAAATTTCACATTTTCGATGGTTTATTGTTTGAATTTCTCAATTTTATTAATCGGTAAACACTGCCGTCGGTGCAATTGATTTACCCCGCAGAGATGGATTTCTTAATTTCTGGATTGATTTCCATAGGGCCTAATATTGTTTGACTTAAGTTAATCATTACGAGAGTAATAATATTCTTTCCGAAACTACTGCCGAGTGGGGAGTATAGCTGCCACTCTCCGCCCTCGTGTCGTTTTATCTGTCCAGCAGTGGCGTAGGAACCGGGGGTGGGAGTGGGTGGTAACATAACATATTTAACTTTACGTGCATTTTAAAAGTTTTTAGATCCGAATGCAGGAAGTTTAGTTTTAGTTTTTGAGATATAAATTTAAGTTATTTCAAAAATGTCTTTATTATTGTGCAAAACTTTCCTTTATACGCATGGTGGTTTAGTTAGGCAATCAATAATTGACATTTTTTTACGTCCAAAATCAACTCAGTGTATATCCTTCATAAACAAAACTGAAATCCCTTGACTTGCCATTTTTCAGTTAAAACATGACGAAATAACTGTAGTATGGTGTAATTTTTTTTTTTTTTAAATATCGTTTACCTTTAAATAATTTTGGATGACACCACTGGGGGCGGCCAAATGTAATCTCGCTTATGTTGGCCCCGAGCACAGATATGTAACTATTTACACGCGAGTCATAGTTTGAGTTAGTCAATAAAAAACGAAACTGTAGTTTTGAATGTAAATATGTAATATTACAAGTTACAACTTGCAACTACTCAGGCTGACACAAAGTTAAACATTGCCACTAAAATCTCGCTCAAAATGTCAAATTAAAACACTAGTGCAAATTACTAAAATCACATAACATAAACGATGATCAGCGCTAGTATAAATATAAATATAAAACACGTATGATATGAAACTACAATTCTCATTTACAAAACTTAATGGCAAGCTAAAGAGTTCGGACGTCCGACGTACACACTGAATAGCTCGCTCCGTAGCAGGTAGCAAGAGCGAGGACCGTGCCCAGCACTGACGTCAAAACTATTTTGCGCGGGTTGAAAAGAAAGCCCCATACGACCCACACCACCCTCAATAGGCATTTTTTGCAAATACATTCTTTTCTTAAAATTCTTAAGAGTTATTTAGAAGATACTTGTTGGAAACTCGGACAATGCCTTTAAGATTAGCCCTGGACAGACAATTTTAAGAAGTACAAACAACTAACAAGACCTGCAGGTATTAGGTTTGGAGATGAGAAAATTATTAATGGATATTTATCATTAAACAGATTATTATTATTATTATTATTATTATTATTATTATTATTATTATTATTATTATTTATTAAAACGGCAACATGACATTTAACAATCACATTGCTGGTGGTAAGAATTAGAGCAAGTGTCTTACCACCAGGACAATATATAGGGCTACACAATACAATAGTAGTAATATACAAAACAAATTCAACAATATAAAACACATAATAACAATATAGCCTAGTCAATAATCTCAATATTAGAAATACACAAAAAATCGTAAAAAATACTCGTAGATATAACACACATAAATGTAATAAAAAAATGATGGCGAGTGTGAGTGTGAATTTGAGTGTGAATGTGAATATGAGTGTATGTGTACATGTGAGTGAGTGGTATTCGTGTTAACTGGTATGATCTTGACTGTTCATTTAAGTTATTCCAGGGTCTCTCCGAAATTTATGAAAATCTTGTTCTATGCGGACCTCATAAGACTGAGCATTCCAATCACTAGCAGATCGACAGAAAAAACCTTGCTGATACGTACTGCGTTGTTCTTGCAAAGGGAGGTATCAGAGTAACAGCTCTACCGTATCTGTATCTGCATGAGCGATAACAAAGCTGTATTCTGGTCAATGGTCGGCTAGCCCAACATTTTCTTCAGAAAAACGATTCCAAACTCCTTTAGGTGATTTTCAAGAGTGAGTATATCACAAATCTTCGTTCGTTGTTGCCTATTCAAGTCTTTTCTTTTGGTGATGGATTTTGTCGCTCTATTCTGTATAGATTCTAATTTGTAAGCATTGGCCTTCGAGGTTGGATGCCATGCAGGACAACCATAGCATAGACATCCCATATAATTGGCTAGACTAGCAGTCAGCGGTCCACTTCCGGGACAATGAGAAGCCATCTTGAATGGGTGAGTTTGCATGTTAATTAGATGGGAGCGATTAATCGAAAAAATATTTTTAAAGATGGCCGCCAGTTTGGCAGGTGAGCATATCAGACTTTAATACTAAATTCCCGTATGCAATAACTTTGCATTGTTTCTGTTTGTTCAATACCATGCTGCACAAGCTAAAACCATATCAAAGAATCCAGTAAAATAACTACTTTATTGCATTAAAAAAGCATAAATTAAAACGCCAAACCACCATCTTGAATGGGTGAGATTGACGCTTCAATTTGGTACACTCGCGCCTGTGCGGAGGTATTGGAGACTGCGTATCTAGCCTACTATAGGTGTTAAGATATCTATGAACCATAGGACAGTGTAGGACTAACTAGGCATAAGTACACAGTGCGCTTGACCTGGCTACGTGCACCATGCAAAGTTCTGGATAAAAAGTCTAGAAACAAAACGATGTGATGTGATCAAGATGTGTAGGGAAAGAGGTTCAGCCTATACATAGATAGATACTTACAAAATGGTGCTTTCCTAAATTCCAAATCGTTGCACGGCGCAGTCTGGGGGCTAGCATTACAATTAATAATAAAGTAGGCCTAGTTTCTACATCTGGACATCTGAAA
Organism: Sweltsa coloradensis; assembly: GCA_024449915.1. Lineage (NCBI taxonomy): Eukaryota > Metazoa > Arthropoda > Insecta > Plecoptera > Chloroperlidae > Sweltsa > Sweltsa coloradensis. The sequence goes on along the minus strand of JAMZAV010000490.1, from coordinate 181,749 downwards.
GAGTGCGAGGTAAGTGGTTCAGTCCATATATATACGATTGGCTTTGTGGGAAGTACTACGCATGGTTACCAACGGGGCAGAAAAACATGCTGGCCAACAGAATTCACTAAAAACAGCTGACTAGGAATGGGAAAAATAGATTACGTAGTTTCTTCAACAACTTTAACCCTTTGAAGTTTGAACTAATCACGTTTAACTGCAGCTTTCGGGCCAGTTATTTACACGCAAGTTGTTAAATCAGTTGTTTTGTGCGGTATTGTCGAAGAGCCCGTTTTGACGTAGGCAAAGGTCTACCCGCCGGTCCCCTGATCAAGTTGGTCGGTTATTGCGAAATCGACACCAATTGAAAGTAGGCTATCGGACAAACATAATCAATATCTGAACAGATTTAGGCCTACATACATCAGTTAAAAAACACCTTTTAATGAAATTCATGTTTATTTTTACTTTATTAGCCTGACCTTTTAAAAGGTGAGTTAAAAATTGGTGTTTGCCACCCCTAAAGTAAATTTTTTTCCATATTTAAGACTGGAAGGGAAAAATTGCATTTTTAGGAAGTTAAAAAGTGGAAAAACCATATTCTCGAATTTAAGATGCCCCCCCCCCCCCCCATTTCAGGAAGTTAAAACTAGTTAGTTAGTTAGTTAATGTTGTTTTAGGGCACTCAACAGTAGAGTTATCAGTGCCCATGTCAATTGTATTGGAATCTTCCAAATTTTCTTTTTCCATAATTGTGGATTACCACCATGTTTTCTTCTTTCCAATGTGAGGAACGTTAGAGAAGACGAGGTGGGTTAATGGGAAGGAGTGAGTATGTTGGATAGGATGGGTTAAACTGGGTGGGAACAGAGTGCTCGTTGCAGAGAGGGCCGGCAAGTGTGGAGACGAAAAAAGTGAAAGAAGAAAATAAATATGAGTAAGGTTGTGTGAATGAAGAAAGGTGTGATAAAAAGTTGCGCGAGAGCTCGCTCTGCAAAACTGGAAAAATAATATTTCAACATACTAAAATTAAGAATATTTATTGATAAAAAACATAATAAGTGGAACTTCGATCCAACGATCACAGCTCCAATGATTTCCCGTCCCCAACGACAATTTCACTTAAGTCCCTTCTTTTTCCCATTAAAACCAATGTTAAATTTTCCCACCTTAATGTCTTTTAAAAGCGCCAAAAATAACGATTTCCCGCCTCGAACGACGAATTTTTAAGTCCCCTGATCAAAATTGCATTAGTTATTACTCCGCTGCAACGACTCTCGAAAAAACAAAAAGAAAAACGGAACATTGACATCAAATATTACGCGCTCGACTCCCGCCCTAATGCATTGACCACGCCGGGCGGGCCGGCCTTGCCTTATGAGCCAGCCGGCTTGCTAGTCCAAGGTGCAGGAGCACGGCGCAGTAGGCGAGGCCTGAGTGCAGACGCCGATTCTCCGCTGTACGCCGTACCTCGAAAACATCGCCCGCCAGATTTCTCGCTGATTTTCTTGATATGCGAATTTAAGACGACCTCCCATTTTTGAATTATCAAAAATGGAAATAAATATTGTCTTAAATTTGGATAAATACGGTAATGAAGGCCTAGGCTAGGCCTATTTGCAAATTGCAGGAATAAACTTAGTCAGCAAGATATATTGCATATTAGACTTACTTCACCTCAGCCCGAGTCCCACTGTAGCCTACACCCTTGATAGAAATATTTTATTTCATAATATGGTTAGGGTTGCCAACTCTGACCACGGGAAAAACCGGTCTTCCATGTAAATTCGTGGGAAAGGGACCAAGCACGGGGGGTTGAAACTGGAAAACCACCAAAAATAAAAAAGTCACTGAGGTAATAAGCCTAGATTATAATATTACATCCGCTGATATGCCGAGTATTCATAATTCGAGTAGGCAATGGGCATATTTTTATTCATAAGTAATTTAGGCCTAAGGATAATAAATTCCAAATAAACCACGAATAATTTTTTTTGTCTTAGTTTCAATTTGTCATATCACGATTCTCAAAGCAGTAAATTAATATTACGTAAACAGCATTAACAGATTTAAAGGAATTATGATCAATTAACAAGTTTACTTCTTAATCGTGAATGAGTATTTAGCAGTTGATCTTGCTGCTTGAAGGAGAGTCTTGTTGGACTTTATTTTTTCGCGGAGAGTCAATTTCATTGTTGGATTCGTGCACAAACTTCCCGTATGAACGGCATTGACAGTGGACTGCAGTGCAGTGTGGCAGTCTTTGGCCAGCCTACTGCCTTGTTCGCTGTCTGGTGAGGGGGTTGGCGGGTTAGGTCAAGGGGAAGTGGACAAGAGCAATGTTTACTAATTAAGTGGGATTTGGGAAACGATGATTAGGATGGTTTTTAAATATTTATTTTAGTTTTTTTGTGTATATTTAGTAATATTTTTAGTATAATGGGTTGTTTAAGTAAAAAAACCGGCAACACTATTGCCGGTCGAAGGGACTGACCGGCAACCGGCCAAGTGGGGCAAAACCGGCGTGTTGGTCAAAAACCGGCCGGTTGGCAACCCTAAATATGGTAGGCCTAGGCTTAGCCTAATACAATTCAAATAACAGATTAACAAACATTGAAATTTTTTCAGATTATTTATTTTCATGAAGGCCAATCGCCCCTCTTTCTTTTTACTTTTGGCAAAACTACTTTTCGATTGAAAGTCCTTTTCAACAACGATTTTTTGCTGTTAAATTAACAAAAAAAACTTCAAAACCTTTAACGTCGCTATTTTAAACGAAAGTCCTTTGGCGTTTAAAGTATTTCATATTTAAAATAGCAACGTTAAAGGTTTAGTAGGTAGAGTATTTTTTTGAAAACGTTGCAAAAAACGTTGTTGAAAAGTTGGACCCCCCAGGTATAGAAGTGCCGAAAGTCCTTTAGGCCCTATACGCCTATTTAAAATAGAAACGTTACATTTTTTTCCATTTTTTTTTTCAAAGTCAAATTGTGTATTTTGGAGTAGGGCTTACTATTTTAGTGAAAGAAACTATTATTTTATTTTATTCCCAACGTAAAGGCCTACTAGGCCTAGGTCTATTTGTATGTAGGTCTACATCGTTGATACGTTGAGAACCCGATCAATAGCAAGAATCCAGCGTATGAATTAATTTGCGATTTCGTACGTCCAACGTATCAATATAGGGGTAGACGGGGAATAAACATTTTTGGATATGATAGTTGATTAGAATGGATTACAAAGGAAAGTAACTTGGGAGAGAAAGATGTACATCTAGATATGGAAATTTAAATTAGGTCTCATGGAGGGTATAATCTTAATTTGACGGGAATGTTATTTTACATTAAATTTAGGCCTATGATTTTCCTTTTTCTAATTGAATATTATTATGTGTTTACTTGGTTTTTGGGCGCGGAAAGTAGTTTCTGGACTTATTTAATCACTTTTAGTTTGATTGAATAACACACGCAATCCCTACCCCTGAGCCCTACACAACACTCGCACATGTCACTGTCACTTCATGGTACGCTATGTTATGTTGTTTGTTACATTAAATTTATTATCGTTTTTTAAATGAATATAATTATGTATTTATTTGGCGCGGAAAGTACCTTTTGGATTTATTTGATCACTTTTAGTTTGCTTGAATTGCTCACAGATTGTACTCAAACACTCGCACATTTCACTAGTCACTTGTCGGTCAGCCATGTTATGTTGAGGCCTACCATCCCTTTTCGCAAAAATACTCCACCTACAAAACCTTTAACGTCGTTATTTAAAAAAAAGGACTTTTATTACAATAGGATTTTCGTTTAAAATAGCGACGTTAAAGGTTTTGAAGTTTTTTTTGTTACTATAACAGTAAAACGTGATGATTCTATTTTGGATTTTTTATTATGTTCTTGTAAGGTTACTCGCAGCAGAGTCGATAAAGAAGTTTCCCCGTTGGGGAGGTCCCCTTACTCCCAAGTCAAAACGGAATCTAACGCTCTGCGCGCTTAGGGCGGCTCAAATGTGAAACTAAAAAGCACTGCACGCTAAATACGGTCATTAGATTATCGATGTGCAGTGACGCTGAAATCAACAAATAACAGAAAAACGTCAACTTCAATTATTTCAATCATATTAGCCCCGGCCTAGCTTTTAAAAAAATTTTTTTTTTTTTGTGTATTTTTAGTGGGGGGATGTCAAACGTTTAAAATTTATAACGATACAAATTCATTTCACCTCCATTCGATTTTAATCGATTTTAATCTTTTAGTACAATGGGGTATAGTAGCCAGTTTCTTTCAAACTTCGGGTCTGGTTTCGGTTAGTTTGAATCGCCCGCGCAAGGCATGAGCTCGCATCGGCGCCGTGGCGGGGACTGAGCACTCACAACAATCTCGAAGAAGACAGTCGGGAGCATAATCAAGAGGAATGGCGGGGTAGATGAAGCATACGAGATGAAATTGGCATCAATGCTGTGATCAAATTCAATTGTTTGATGCCATGTTGTCGAAACTCTGGCCTAGGCCGAAACCAACACCAGAGCAATCACTTTTGTCACACTCAAGACGCCATGTTACGTAAAGGTGCAACTACTGCTCGGCGTTTCAGGCGCGTTGAGTGCGTTACTGTCTTATTGACTGCCGCGCCAACTACGCCGCGTGGAACGCTTAAACAGAATGCAGCTTTAACTCCGCCACTCCTTCCGACCTTGCACGGCCAGCGCATGCGCACATGATGACAAGGCAAGGCTGGTACGAACGATGTATTTTGCGACGTCGCTTCAATCAAATGTGGATCGGGAACAATCTCGCGTGCTAGAAATTGTTGGTAACGTATCTCACGGGCGAGCAAGACATTAAATCGGCGGTTATCACGGCGTATTTGGCGGGAAACGTAACGTACGGGAACGTTTCTCGGCACTCTTGTCGCTAAGCGGGTCCAACTTTCAACCACACTTTTTTCCCAATAAAATCAATGGAAAACAACTACAAATTAGAAATAAGTTAATATTAAGTACGTATAGTGAGTAATTAATAGTAAATACTCTCGAATTACACGAATAATGTCAAATAATTTACATTATTGAACATGAACGTCGTCTCACTCTGATCAACGCGCCATTTTGGATGTTGGCTATGTAGGTGTACCAACCTTTTTGCGATATTGTGGTTATTGTAATAAGTAATTTATAAATATGTTATTGTTATGTTAAGTAAACAATTAAATAGTCGAATAGCACGGGGGTTTGGGTGCGGAGCCCCGACGGGGTCCAGGGGCGGAGCCCCGGCGGGTCGGGGGCTGGTCCCCCAGAACAGAATGAGGTACAAACAAACAAACACGACAGGGACCGCAGGACAAACAAAAACGGACCGAATTAAACGTAAGTTTGGTGTGTTTTTGGTTGGTACGTCGGAGAATCGAGAGACTTTGCTAAAATGGCCGCCGTGATCAACTAATAACAGTGAAATTAGTCGGTGAGTAATATTGTGTTCACCTATACGTATAATTGTTAATTTTGCAAAGTGGTAATTGATAATAAATTGTTGATATTGAATTTTTACACATTTATTTCTAATTTGTAGTTGTTTTCCATTGATTTTATTGGGAAAAAAGTGTGGTTGAAAGTTGGACCCGCTTAGCGACAAGAGTTCCCGTTTCTCGCGGGTAATATCTTGAATTAATCTTGAAAACTAAATTTAAAAAATCGCAAAAATTTAAAATCGATTTTTTTTTAAAAATCGATTAATCGTTTTCAATTAATAATCGATTATCGAATCGATTTAATCGTAATTGTTGACACCCCTAATATTTAGTAATATTTTTAGTATAATGGGTTATTTAAGTAAAAAAAACGGCAACACTATTGCCGGTCGAAGGGACTGACCAGCAACCGGCCAAGTGGGGCAAAACCGGCGTGTTGGTCAAAAACCGTCCGGTTGGCAACCCTAAATATGGTAGGCCTCCGCCTAGGCTTAGCCTAATACAATTCAAATAACAGATTAACAAACATTGAAATTTTTTCAGATTATTTATTTTCATGAAGGCCAATTGCCCCTCTTTCTTTTTACTTTTGGCAAAACTACTTTTCGATTGAAAGTCCTTTAGGCCCTATACGTATTTAAAATAGAAACGTTACATTTTTTTCCATTTTTTTTTTCAAAGTCAAATTGTGTATTTTGGAGTAGGGCTTACTATTTTAGTGAAAGAAACTATTATTTTATTTTGTTCCCAACGTAAAGGCCTACTAGGCCTACCTAGGTCTATTTGTATGTAGGTCTACATCGTTGATACGTTGAGAACCCGATCAATAGCAAGAATCCAGCGTATGAATTAATTTGCGATTTCGTACGTCCAACGTATCAATATAGGGGTAGACGGGGAATAAACATTTTTGGATATGATAGTTGATTAGAATGGATTACAAAGGAAAGTAACTTGGGAGAGAAAGATGTAGGCCCTACATCTAGATATGGAAATTTAAATTAGGTCTCATGGAGTGTGGGGCTAGTGAGGGAGTGGTATGAGACGAGAGATTTTGCCAAGTGAAACTCAATTGGAGAAATATTAAACTAAAACTATGTGCATACGTACCATCAGAAACAGAAATTGTCTGTTTGACTATTTTGGCTGGGGCTGCAGCTGGTTCAGGAACTTTTAGCTGTACTGGTTGCTTGGGTGCTCTCAAAGCTGCACCAATGTTGATGGGCATAGTGTTAGTCATATCGTGTAGTTCAACCACTAATCGACCATCAGGAAGCCGACTAAGAACTTCCATGGTTAAACTCTTATCGTCAGTAAGAACAGCAAACTTGTCCATCAATTCATCGCTAACCTCGGCATTTTGCAATTTGTTTAGACAGCAAGCAATGGCTTGAGACTTCATTACTGTTACCAATTCTGGAGAAATTTTTCTGAGCGAGTTGAGCTGAACGGGCTCAGTGTTCCCGTAATCAACATAGTCTACTATGATACCTTTGTCGGTGACCTTTTTTACCTGTGCCCGATACCATAATTCATCGCCACTATATAATGAGCAACAAGGAAGGTCCTCTGTTATTTCTTGTTTGCTAAGCTGTGCTGCAGTTTCACAATGTGTTGCTAACTCCTCCATCACAGACTCCAAAGCCATCAGGTTATCTTGCTTTTGAACAAAGAAATTACCAAGGCTCTCAACATAAGCTACAGCAACTATTTCGCTCGAGCCGGTTTCTGGAAGGGCAATGGGAGAATAGTGAACCTGATGAGATTTCAATTTATCTTTCAGAATATCAAGGATGCTCCTTCCTTCATCATAAAGGATTCCATATTGACGTAGAGGGGGGCCTTCTGGCGGAACAACACGGAGCAAAAATTGCCGGTTATTCACAAGATCACAGAACACTTCCTTAACTTGCTTGGTAATTGTCATGTTAGCTAGGCCCGACAGAGTAATTCTTATGGCCATAACTTGCGGCTCAACAACATAACGCTGTGGTAAATCATAGATCTCAGAAAAAGGCAGTTCTTCTGAATTGCCGAAGTCCACATAATAAACATGGCAGGTATCGTTATGAACAGACATAACAACTGCTCTGCACAAAGTGTGATCCAAAGTGTATCGTCCCAGACAAGTGGATCCAGGCATAAGAGGCTGAGTCAAGGGAGCAGGCTCATCTCGATTTATCTCGTCGAGAAGTTTTCCCAACTTATCTTCCAATGTTGATAATTGAACTGCAAACCCATTTGGGCCATCCTCTGCAAACGATACAAAGACTGCATGATCAGTATTAAGTTCCAAAACATTACTTTGAAAAACATGTGCAGGACCAGCTTCCTTCGAATTGTGAAAACCACCATGATCTATAGACACACTAGCATTTAGTCGTACAGGTGGGGTAGACTTAGATGTTTGTACAGGAGGTGGGGTTGTATAATGGTGTTCGACGGGACCTGGATGTACCGGTATTTGAGACCCACTAGTGTATTGTTGGTCGACAGGTTGCTGCAACCTCATTCGAGCATTGTTTGCAGCAGAACGGTCATAATATGTTTGTTGTGCAGCTTGCATTTGAGCCACATCTATGCGATTCTGGTTGATTGCCTCCTGTTGTCTTTGGCGTGCCTGTTCAAGTCGCAGCTGAGCACTGTTAGGCTGGTAATTGTGTTCAGGTACTTGTTGAAATTGTGGCGGGGCAGGAGCAGAGTATGCAGGATCAGCATAACTGGCTTTTGGTTTAACCAAACGCCGTTGAGCACTACTACTTCCATAACCTTGGTTGTCTGCTTGAATCTGCGCTGGCACTTGTTCGGCAATTCGTTTTACATGAGTTTCAGCAACTGCTATTTGAGCTGCATTGGCTAAAGACAGAGGGACCATCATTTGAGACCCAGGAGGGGGTTCCGATGGGTTGAATGGGGGCCACAATGTTAGTGGTGGCAACGGTTTATTTTCCAAGATGTGGGCAAGCATCTGTTTTTGAGTATCAACCATGATAGCAATACCCATTTTCTTTGCTATCAAAATAGCAGCAAAATCCTGATGTTCGAACATAAGTTGGATAAAATTTTTCCTTAGATTAGGCTTATTGGGAACTGGCAATTCCGCGACGAGTATAAAGCCCAAGTCAGAATAACAAATCGCTTCCCTGATAAAACCCAGTAGTTCTGAGCTCCATTCTCCAGACAACGGATAGACACCGCCTAGGTAGAAGTCAGACGCTTGATCGGCAAGTTGCGCTAATGGTCCTACACCTGGGTCTAGTATTCTCATATTGTCCAGTGGGATAAATTCATGGTTGCCATAATCGGCGAACTGCACTGCCACTTCGCCGGCGGCTATATTGGAAAGACTTGTAACTCTTGCCCTGTAGTACGAGCCGTCACTGTACTTCGCACAGCAAAGTTGCCGAATTTTTAGAGCAGAGGGGTTGTTTATTTTATAAGTTGGTCCGTCAAAGTCTGGAGCGAGTTGAAGGATTGTCTTTTCAATATAGGTTGGAACTTTACGATCCAGTTGAGCCCATACCTTCAACAAGGGGCCCTCTCTCTCCACATGGGTAACAAAACACTCGACTATACGTGGTTCCATCTTCTTGATTGTGGAATAAATATGTTTCAAAACATTATACAATGGTTGAAAAACACTTCCAAAACACCACTATCACTCAATTTTATAATCCAATCTGAACAATTGCATAAAATCGCTATTAACATGCGTCTTTCGCAAGGCAACAAAACACGAGAAAGGAAGTGAATGCCTAGGACTTCCCCTAGACCAAATAAACCGGATGAGAATAACACTAATGGGGTCAAGAAGGCTGTGCTAAATAAAATTCAATATCTTTTAATCCGTTTGTAAGTTATTCTCATTACAAAGATAGATGTAAATAAATAACATAAAACGTATAACAATACGTAAAAAGTCATGCTCAAATTATAACGCACATAATTACTAAAAATTCCGACTTGGGACATAGAAACTTGTAAAGTTGTTTCTTATATAGTTATGTACAGTCAATGCAAATGAAGTCACGAACCCGCCAAAAATAAATCCATGCAGGTGCTGCGATCTTTCGAATGTTGAACCAAGTATTTCAAATATCTTTGCGCCATGTCATATCAACACACAAATCGAGCATTTCTACAAAGGTAAATTATTATAATATTTCGCTCATTAACATCTTGCTGGTCTGAAATAATTATCCATTATTTGTCATTGGATGAGCGAAGCGAAGATTCCATTTCACTACACTGGAGAAAAAATCCGGAATGTTTTTTTTCTTTCTTCTTTTGTATTTTTGTCTGTCCCGATCACCGCCTGCTCGAATGGGATGAACCGGTGGTCCCGATCATATGGTCCCGATACTCCGACGATTGCGATGAAATTTTATGGAGGCCTTTGAAATCTCTGAACTTAGAACTGCCACGTTTTTGAGCGCAATCTGAAAATTGTTTCTCATGAAAATCGCAATTTTAAGATTTTTTTCGATTTAAAAAAAAATACTTCGACTTATAACACCGACAAGCTTTATTCGATTGTAATGTTTTTTTAACAGAACCTTAATTTTATGAATTAATATATTCGTGTGAAATTTGAGCGTAATCTAAAAATTATTTCTCATGAAAATCACAATTTTTCACTTTTTTCGGTTCGGGAATATTTCGGCTTATAACACCTACATGCTTTATCCGATTGCAATGATTTTTTCACAGAACCTTAATTTTATGAATTATTATATAAATGTGAAATTTGAGCGCAATCAAAAAATTGTTTCTCATGAAAATCGCAATTTCACATTTTTTCGTTTAAAAAAAAATACACTCATCCAACAACGCGCCTGAAAAGGCGTTTGCGAAGCTTCCTAGTGGTTAACATCTCTGCTTTCAATTTAGAAGGTCCAGGGTTCGATTCCCGCTAAAGTCAGCAGTTTTTTAACTTCTGATTTGGGGTTGGACTCGAGTTCTTCTGTTCTTGTATTGGGAATTTGTAAACCGTGACTATGAAGACGTTTAGCAACGAGGCTAAAATTTGTGTTTTCTCCAGTCCCTGTCCTCCAAAATGCATTGCGTCTGAGGTACATGTCAAATTTCCTTTTTTAAAAAAAACGGCAACATTTCCGGATATATTTCCCGGAAATATTCCGGAACAATTCCATCCGGAATTTTTTTCCGGGGGAGTTCTACGAAAAAATAAAATACCTGCAAATAGGTTACTGAGGTAGTAGGCAATTCCAAGCTTCATTTGAATTTTCATACTTCATCAAGATCAAATAATAGTTGCCGCCTGGCGGAGGCTTGTCTAACTCGTTCATGTGGCCACTAGGTAGATGATCCTCCGCTAGGCGGAGATCTAGTAGACCTTGGTTCATACTGCCTTGGTAAGTAATCTTTGAAATTTAATGCGGGAAAATTTTAATGTGCAAATAGTATGAGTTGTAGGCAGCAGTCAGTACTGTCCCATACAGTAATAAAATAAGAGTACACCTGTTCATCTTAACATGTTTACTTTATTTCTCGATTTGTTTAGTCGGGAAACACTCCCGTAGGTGTAATTGATATTATTTACTACTAGGAAAACGCTTAAGTCCCGCCGCGTTGTTGGATGAGCGTAATTGGTGCATTGAGCTGCCATGTGTTATGCGGATTTTCAGTTGTTATGTGAAAAAATCATTACCTAGTTGGAAGATTTTTTAAAATTATATTAAATTAAATAAAAAATTAACTTAAATTTATTTATTTTTTAATTGATCGTAATTTTAAAAGGAAAAAGTCGTAATTTTGAAATTTTCATGAGAAATAGTTATTCGATTGCGCACAAATTTTACACGAATGTTATATTCATAAAATTAAGGTTCTGTGAAAAAATCATTCCACTAGGATAAAGCATGTAGGTGTTATAAGTCAAAGATTTGTTTTAAAAAAGAAGAAAAAAGGTAAAATTTCGATTTTCATAAGAAATAGTTTTTCGATTGCGCTCAAATTTTACACGAATACCTAGATTCATAAAATTAAGGTTATGTGAAAAAATCATTAAAATCGGATAAAGCATGTAGGTGTTATAAGCTGAAGAATTTTTTTAAAATTCGAAAAAAATCGTAAAGTTGCAATTCTAATGAGAAATAATTTTCCGATTGCGCTAAAAAAACGTGGCAGTTCTAAGTTCAGAGATTTCGAAGGCCTCCATAAAATTTCATTGTAATTGGAGTATCGGTTTAGCCGGAATCGTGTTAACAAACACACAAAAATACATACAGAAAAAAAAGAAAAAAAGATAAACATTCCGGATTTTTTTCTCCAGTGTAGTGAAATGAAATCTTCGCTTCGCTCGCTACGCTCGCTACGCTCATCCAACAATTCAGAGATTAAAAATGATCCGTGGTTCGATTCCTGGTTGGGGCGGACTTTTTAATCTCTGAATTGTAGTAAACTAGGAAAACGCTTAAGTCCCGCCGCGTTTGTTGGATGAGCGTAATTGGTGCATTGACCTGCCATGTGTTATGCAGATTTTCTGTTGTTTTGTGAAAAAATTATTGCTTAGTCGATTTTTTTAAATTAAATTAAATAAAATAAAAAATTAACTTTATTCTTTTATTTTTTCTTAATCGTAATTTTAAAAAAGAAAAAAATCGTTAAATTGCTATTTTCATAACAAATAATTATTCTATTGCGCTCAAATTTTACACGAATATAATAATTCATAAAATTAAGGTTCTGCCAAAAAATCATTACAATAGGATTAAGCATGTAGGTGTTATAAGTGAAAGAATTGTTTAAAAAAAGAAAAAACCCGTAAAATTTTGATTTTCATGAGAAATAATTTTTCGATTGTTCTCAATTTCACACGAATATCTTAATTCATAAAATTAAGGTTCTGTAAAAAAATCATTAAAATCGGATTAAGCATGTAGATGTTATAAGTCGAAGAAATTTTTTAAAAATCGAAAAAAAAATCGTAAATTTGCGATTTTCATTAGAAATAATTTTTTGATTGCGCTCAAAAACGTGGCAGTTCTAAGTTCAGAGATTTCGAAGGCCCCCATAAAATTTCATCGCAATTGGAGTATTGGTTTAGCCGGAATCGTGTTAACAAACAGCCAAAAATACAGAAAAAAAACATTCCGGATTTTTTTCTCCAGTGTAGTGAAATGGAATCTTCGCTTCGCTCGCTACGCTCGCTACGCTCATCCAATAATGTTTACTTTATTGTGTATTTTTTTTTCCCCGGAAATATTTTCGATTTACATCTCTACATCCAAGTGTGGTTCAAGTTTCATAGTTCTAAGATGTACCGTTTTCTCTGGAGGCTCTTATAACTTTCCGCGGAGAATTATCCCCCCAGCCAGGCGAAAGGATTTCAACGATGTTGAGGCACTTTTTTTTACACAAATGGGTTATCAGATCGGGGTGATTTTTTTTTTGTAGGTCATGGACCACATATCAGGTCATATACCGAGTTTCAAGATTGGAAATCTTTTGGGGCGGCGTGTACAGATAGCTGAAAACCCCAAAACTCGGGTGGCTGTAAATAGTGCGGAGTTCGTTGTCCCCTAAGCAGTCGCGTGGCGCTTGGCTGCGGGCGAACGACCATTGCCATTTGCCGTAAATTACAAATAATTTAATATTCTGCATCCTCCAACACCCCCAAACCATTGAAAATCCCTCTATACTCATTTCATTTCATTTAATTTTATTGTCTTGTTTTGTATACCTAATACTAGCATATAATGTTACAATGTTATGACAAGATAAACAAGTTAAACAATACATTATAAGCTAGCTAGCTATTAAACACGTCTTTTCAAAAGACTAAGACTTGAATTAGGATGTATAGAAAATACTAAAACTAATTTACATTAATTACAAAATACACTTTTACAACAATACAATAATACACAATAAAAATATATACTTTTACACTAATACAAGATAGGCTACTAGATAATATAAGTCTAGGCATTATATAATATGTAAAATAAATTGTATTTTCAAGACATATTATCATTGTTCGCCAAGAAATCCTCAATATCGTAGTATTCTTTTTCAACAAGAAATGTCCTAAGATCTTTCTTAAATGTATCAGTTGGTTTGTTTTTGATAATGGCAGGTACCGAAGCTAAGCAACATCGGGTGTGGTCAGTACTTGGATGGGTGAGAGTGACCACTTGGAAACACCACGTGCCATTGGAAAATTGGGTGATGCAGATTGCCAAAGTGTGCCATGATAGAAAACGATCATTGCATTGTCGCCCGTAGCCACTTGCAGAGAACAATGTAATAACAAGTTGATGGTGTTGGCAAAAGATTGCATATTATATAAATTAGTTTTCCATTCTAAAATTCTAAAATTTTCTCAATTTGTTAATAGGTGTAATTAATGTTTCTGAATTAATTTTAAGTTGGCACAGTTTAAACTTTCAACTAAAAAAATAAAATAGAAATGTTAAAGGTTTTGCCAACACTACGCAAACCAACATGGCGGACTACAAACATACACAGAGACAGCACAATTTTCATCGGTAAAACCACGAAAAACAATAGTAACAATAAAAAGTTGGTAGTGAGCCAATTAGAAATTAATTCAGAAACATTAATTACACCTATATTAACAAGTTGAGAAAATTTGAGGCCCCTTTTCATGGAAAACTGTAATCCATATAATTACAAAAAAATTATCACCAAACCCTGAATTGTTACATTTTAAACACTTAACTTAAGTAGGCAACAACAACATTAGAGCTGTCTTCTGTTAGTATTATGTCATAACATTAAACTAACAAATACAATTCATAGCAATTTATTTTATACTGACAGTGTTGCTAAGCGCGAGACTCTTGATTCGGGAGGTCCCGGGTTCAAATCTTGCCAAGACAGGTAATCCTGCCTGAAGGTTTTCCTCAGGTGTTAATGAGGATGAAAGGGATTGAGTCCTCTTAAACAGCCCTCTGACTATCATCCTTTCATTCAAACATAGTTAAGACACCTGAAGATGGGCATACATAGCACCCTATAACAGGTGTACCACAAAAATTATTTTTATTGTTATAATAACAATTAGCATTGTCCCATGGTTTGAGCCCCAACAGGGGTAGATATTACAATTGCTTTCAATCACTAACTATATGAATTTAAGCTTTTGCAGACTGGAATATTAACATTACAATAATCATTGTTCGGGACATTTCGTCAAGTTGATTATTTATTTACTTTTGACGTTTCGGTCTTACTATGTGGGCTATCACCATCACCAGAAAACAAAACCAGATTACAAAATTTGGAAGGATACATAAACAGGATACAGTGACTAGATAAACAGCTACACTGCATCCTGGAGCCTCCAGCATAATTGTATTGGGTTCATTTTGTGCACTGAATGGGTACGATGACGACGACGACGACGACGTGAGAAACTAGGGCGCTTCAACCGGTTAGGTCATATTGCGCCGCCTGTGAATGAAAGGAAATGAGAAGAGTGAATGCAGGTATGTTTGATGATTAGATTGTTTTCTAAGTGTATAAATAACAAAATAAATTGATGATGAAGAAAGTAATAGCAAAATAAAAGTTATGTATGTAAATGAAATAAAGAAAAGAAACAAATGTGTAAGATGTGAATTAAATTTTGTTAAATAGATTACAATGGATGAGAAATTTAGAAAGTTTGTCGCCGTTATCATATGATAGAAGTTCTTCATATGATTGGGAGAGATCAAATTGCGTGCGCAATGCATCATATTTGGCACATTCTGCTAGCATATGATGCACGGTTAAAGGTACATCACATGTGTCACATATGGGAAAATAACCTTTTCTCTTGGTTAAGAGATATCCGTGTGTTAGGCGTGTATGGCCTATACGAATTCTAGACAATACCACCTCTTCTCTACGTGAGAGTCGAGACGTAGGTGGACGAATTTTGTTAGTCAATGTGGGCATCACACTATGCAATTTGTTATTTGCAACACATCCCACGATGCTTGTCGCAAATCCAACAATCTTTGCTTGTATCCACTCTTGACATCTGGAACGGGAACTAGATTGAAATCAACGTCGCGACGCTGGGAAGCTTCCTTAGCAGCCCGATCAGCGTGTTCATTTCCCTCTATGCCCACGTGTCCAGGTATCCAGCAAAACTCTTTTATATATCCCTTAGATGTTAGTTTGTCTAAATAGAATTGGATGTCTTGTACCAAATGATGACTAGAATACATTAGTTTTATAGCTTGAAGTGGCCTTAAGCTATTTGAACACAAAAGGTATTCTCCACAACGACATCGTAGAATGTATTTAAGAGCTTCATGGATGGCGAATAACTCTGCAGTGGAAAACTGAACACACGTCGCTTAGCCTGAAACGTTCAGTTAAGGTGGAGCAATAAAAGGCACTTCCAACCTTGTTGTCAATTTTGGAGCCATCTGTGAATACCAAAGTAAACCTTTGATGTTCATGGCAAATCTTTCTAAAGTTAATTTTGAATACACTATCGCAAGTAGAGTTTTTATCAAAACGACAAAGGTCAAATATAATAATCGGCTCTGGTGTAAACCAGGGCGGGTTATTGCTAAATACAAAATTAAAAACTTTTGGCAGATGAAATTCTATAAGATTAAACAAAAGTTTACATCTTAATCCCGTTGGAAGAGATGCCTTGGGTTTGTTATCAAAGTGTCTGACATATGTCGTGTTAAAAACATTCCGATTTGCTGGATGGTTAGGCATAGCTTTAATTTTCATTACATACGTACCCATCAAGAGGTTTCTCCGTTCTGCTAAGGAGGACACACCTGACTCGGCATACAAGCTGACTACCGGGCTTGTTCGAAATGCACCAAGAGCAATACGAAGACCACAATGGTGGACAGTGTCTAGAAGTTTAAGGGTTGTGTTACTTGCTGAAGAGTATACGAAACATCCATAGTCCATCTTGGAGCAAACTAGAGATCCGTAAATTCTCAACATGCAAGTCCTATCTGCACCCCACGATGTATTACTGAGAACTTTCAATAGGTTGATTTTCAACATGCATTTTTTGCGTAACTCAACAACGTGGTCTTTCCAATTTAGCTTTTTGTCAAACACCATGCCGAGAAGACGGACATTTGTTTTGAATAGAAGTTCTACATTGTTAAACGATAGTTGTGGGTCATTTTGGATTCCTTGAAGACGGCAAAAGTGAATGCACTGAGTTTTTTCGGGAGAGAATCGTGTCCCCCGCTTTCGAGCCCATTCACTTATATTGTTCAATCCAATTTGCACGTGTCTTTGAGCTGTTGATAAATTTACCGATCTGTAGAAGATTCCCAGGTCATCTACAAATAGGCACGACATTAGGCTCTTTGGGATACAATCCACCACACTGTTTATTCCAATAGCAAACAGTGATACCGACAAGACCGAGCCTTGTGGTACACCTGTTTCCAGTGAGAACGAGTCTGACAAAACATTGTTAACACGCACTTTGAAAGTTCTATCTTTTAAAAAGTTTTCTAAAAATTTTGGCATGTGCCCTCGAAAACCCCACTCGTGAATCTGTTGAAGAATATTATATCTCCATGTTGTATCGTATGCTTTTTCAATGTCAAAAAGCACACCAACAACATGTTGTTTTGCAACAAACCCTTCTTGAATAAACGTCTCTAATCGAACCAAGTGGTCGATGGTGCAACGACGTTGACGAAATCCACATTGGACGTTCGCCAATAAACTGCGTGTCTCCAGCATCCACATTAGTCGTTTGTTGATCATCTTTTCGAACAATTTGCAAAAGCAACTTGTCAGAGAAATAGGACGATGGCATGCACTCACATCCGATGCAGTAGGGATGATGCCTCAGCCTTTCTGTACGTAGACTGTCGCAGTTGTCTTAAATACTCAGATTTATGAGTGGAGCCCACGACCCGCTCATCTTAAACCCAAAAGCTGAGCGGGTCATGATTTTAACGTTTTTATCTTTTTAATATTGCTCGTCATTTTTGCAATTTCAACAGGCACAGTTCTTTGCATAGTATTTTTTTTATTTATTTTTGTTTATTATAATGCATATTACAACAGAGTACAAATACTCCACAAGTGCAAATGATAGCATAATGGATAGAAAACATTATAGACATTAAAATATACAATATACACAAAATAATAAATGTAACTCTAAATTAAAATAAAATTATGTATGTATAAATGTAAATTATTAACAATGAAAATTAATAATAAGAGATATTCTTGAAAGAAAAGAAAAGAAAAATGGATATGAACCAATGTAATAAGCATTTTCTTGTGAATAAACATTTTTCTGATTGATTGATTGATTGATTGAAGAGACAAATGGAAATAAGCTAGTGAGTAAATTATAATGTTAATATCCTAAAGCTAGAGTGCGTCTGTCAAGTTGTCTCTGGGTGTGCTGCAAATATCTACCCTCGGTTCATAGTTTAAAGGCAAGAGAAAATAAATATTTTCAACAAATTTCTTTTACCGGTACTAATATTGAGCAAGGCAGACAAGAAATGTTTAAAAGTTGAGTAAAAAATTGTAAAAGTTTTAAAATTGAGTCTTGAAAGTTTGAAACCATGCCTTTTGCACAGACTTTCTCATTATCCACCACTTCAAAATGAGGCATTAAATTTTCCTAGTTTTTACCACTACATATATTGCAGATTAATCATGAGAAATATTTTTAAAATAGATTTATAATGGTTTTTAACTTTTAGTGCCAGGTCATTTATTCATGTCTTTTGGGAATAATTTGTGCATGCAATTCAATTCCACGGATCTCCAAACATTATCGGTGACATAACAATTTGACCATCATTGCGTACGCAACTTATACCCGCGAGTCTTTTGTGTATGAGGGGGGATCCCTCTTCTATACCCTGTGTATGATATCCATATTTACTCAATTATAGGCCGCCATCGAGTGAGCCTAATGACTGCACCCCTATTTTGACCAATACAAATTTAAAGCATAGGATATAAATATTATTGACAAATTGCTTCACACAATGGCTGCTACACACTTTTTTTACCGTTTTTTTTAAATATACCTGGTGCCTATATGTATTGAAATTGTCCAATGTAGGGCATGTTTGGCCCTCTTTGGTCAAATACAAGTACAATTATTTAATTTTTTAAATGTTAACACAGAAAATTTGTTCAGTCAATCGACAGACAGTGAGAGACAGAGAGAACAAATATGACAGTCAGAGTCAGTTGACGGAGAGGGCAAAAGGGGTGTAGGGGTACTTGAAGCAGGGGCAAGGCCGAAATATACGTGGGCCCGAGAGAAGGTCAAGAAGCTCATCTTGCCAGTTTGCGTGAAGACGTTGCACGTAAGCCCCTGCGAGAGTATCAAGTCAGATGCCGAGACCCCCGACGTCAGTTTGGTGCCTATACAGTATTCCATAAAACAGTACTATTTAAAGGAATAAAATATGCTGAAAAAAAGTCTTGTAATGTTTCTTTTCTTTCTCCCATTTTGTGGGGATTGGAGAGTGGGGTTGATGGGCACACCGTACAAGAGTTTGCAGATGACGTCACACCGACTGTCATGGCCGACTGCGACTGGTGGGCAAAAATTACATTGGCGCCATATAGACACATTGTCAAAATGTGGATATAAGTTTTTAATGCAGATTCCTCCAAGCTGCAAAGCATTTGGCAGTTCAAACCAATCAAATATGTACTATTCTAATATCTGTTATAAATGTTTTAGCAAGGAAACAATGGAAATTGATGCTCTGTTTTATCAAAAAACAATTAAAAGTGGGACCCTGTAAAAGCAGGTCTAAGAGATTCCAGCTGGCCACTTTCGACGTTTTAGAAGTAAACCTACCGTTTTGTGGCTGAACAAAAAGTATTTACCTAAATATTAGGCCTATTTTTAAAATCTGTAGGTGATGAAAAACACATATTTTCTTTCTATCCGCCTAATTGTAGCCATGCTAAAATTACATTTGTTGCTCACCAGTCTCCCAAAGTTAGTATAGATACTAGATCCTGGGCCACCAAAGCCTTCCTAAAACTCTCGTATAGATATGACATCTCATTCCAGAGTCCTAAATAATATGTAAATTGTACTGACATTATCCTCCTATACCTTAATTTCTCCTACAAGTCAAGAATAAACTTTAAAACAAAATTTTCCTTAAAGGGGCTATTAACTCAAAAAAATATTTTTTACCGAGATCTAAGCACAATATAACAAAACGACAGTTTAAAAAAATATATCTTGTAACTGAGTTTAACGAATTTTTCTTTTTTTTGGATCCAGAAATTTGAAAAAATTGGTTTTTTGGGAAATTTCTTAAATCGGCTTTAACCTGCTTCCTTTTTTGCCCAAATAGATACGGAGCTAATACAAACTAAAATGCCAATTTTTTTACATCGTTCTTGAAACTGTGCCCAAATATACCCCCCAAAAACGAAAAATATGTTCCCAAAACACACCCCATCTTTGGTAACAGCATATTTTGACCGAACTACTTGCCCCAATTAAAAAACAAAATATAAAATTTTCAGAATGGCTGTAGAGTACGTCAAAAAAAGGCCAAAATTTTTTTGGGTCAAAAACCCCCAAGGTCACGGGGGATAAAATCGTCCCCCTTTTTTTTCTTTTTGGGGGGATTTTTGCCCATGGGACCCAGCTCGAAAAATGTCATGTTGACATTTTTTTTTGGGGGGTCATGGTGGCCCCCAAATTTTTCTGGCTTGCTAAAATTTATTTCTAGTTAGCCTGAATGAAATATATTTTTTGAGTGAAGTGGTTAAATACCCCTTTAATGATATTGTTATTGATAGGCCTAAACAGAGGGCCACACTTGCCCTGCATTAGCTATGGGCAGGTAAAATTCAATAAAATAAAAAAATGTATTACATAAGGGCTGGGCAAAGAAGTCTATGATTATTTTGATATGTCGATGTCGACAATGACGATTTGTCGTAATAAAACCCCCCCCCAATACAAAAATTTGGGGAAAAAAAACGGGAGCCCAAACTCTCCTTCAAAAGTCCCTTTTACAGTGAAAATTGTGAGATTTAAAAATTTGAGCCAATCTTTTCATTCTTTCCCCCCTATTTTGCATTTAAAAGAAGTAAGATCATTTCGCCTGTTACGAGCGCCAAACAACCATTTTCGTGGGAAAAAAAATATAAATTTTTAAAATCAAAAACTAAAAAATTTCTTTTCCCTTGAATTTGGTTCATTATGAGAACTTTAAAAAGTCAATGGCCAACTAATTTTTTTTATGATTTTGAGTTTAAAATTTTTACTTTTTTACCACAAAAATGGTTGGCTTGGCGCTCGTCAACAGGCGAAATGATCTTACTTCTTTTCAATGCGAAACTAGAGAGGAAGTATGAAAAGATTGGCTCAAATTCTATATCTCACAACATTCAATGCCAAAGACTTTTGAAGGAGAGCTTGGCTGCCGTTTTTTTTTTTGACAAATTTTTGTATTTGGGGGGGATATCATATCTTTTTACTGTTTGTTTCATATCAAGGCGTGAAATACTTGTAAACGAAATCTCAAAGAAAGAGGGAAACTTCAAATGTAATTTTCCATCTAAATTGCTCGGATGTACGGCTTAGACGGAGTTTGATTCACTTTATAAATTTTTGTAAGAATTAAATTGGTGGCTGCATAGCTCAGTTGGTAAGAGCATAGCCCGGACGGCTAAGGTCATGCCAAATTTCATGCTGATAACTAATTAGGTGCCTTCATGGTGAATGCTGGAAATCAAGGTAAAAATAATATAAACTACTAGGGATGGGGGTTGAAAAAATGTGGTTTAGGAAATAAAAAATAAGCCGATTGGGTAAAAAAAAATGCATTAAAACATAATTTTAATAACTAATTTGAATAAAAATTCAATTTCGGATTAGGGCTATGAATTATTCCAATTTTAGGGGATGATTTAGGGAGTGTTGGGGTGGAATATCGCTTGCCTCTCGGCGGATTATTTTTCATATTATTATGTACCATCATGCCAAATTTCATGCTGATAATTCATTAGGTGCCTTCATTGTGAATGCTGGAAAAGGTATAATATTATAAACTATTAGGGATGGGGGTTGAAAAAATGTGGTTTAGGAAATGAGAATATGCCAATTGGTTTAAAACACATTTAAACATAATTTTAATAACTAATTTGAATCAAAATTCAATTTTGGGTTAGAGCTATGAATTATTCCAATTTTAGGGGATGATTTATGGGGTGTTGGGGGTGGAATATCGCTTGCCTCTCGGCAGATTATTAATTCTGATATTTTTATCCACTCCCATGCCAAATTTTGCACTTGGAGCCCATGTGTTAGATATTTATTAAATAGTTTTGAATTTAAATGGTTTTGGTTTTGAAAGCAAAAGTGCATGAGTCTGAGGTATATCTAAGTGTGGTCCAAGTTTCATGGTTCTAAGATGTACCGTTTTCTCTGTAGGCTCTTATTCCTCTCTTTGGCAGAATCCACATCCAGCCAGCCAGCCACCCACCCAGTCAGCCGGAATTTTTTTGACTATTTTGAGACACTTTTTTAACACAGAACGGGTTATCGGATCGGGCTGATTTTTTTTTTGTAGGTCATGGACCACATAGGCCTATCAGGTCATAAACCGAGTTTCAAGATTGTAAATATTTTGGGACGGCGTGTGCAGATAGCTGAAAACCCCCCAACTCGGGTAGGAGTAAACAGGGTCGAGTTAGTCATCGCCTTCTAGCAGTCGCGTGCGCTTGGCTGCGGGCGAACTACCGTCGCCCTAGATAATCTTAACTCAGTTCCAACTACTGTATCGGATTGAGTGGTGGTTTGGTTTTCCACCAATATCCAGGGCATGAAACTGTAGATACTAAGCTTGCCAGACTCAGGGTTTCTTCCTCATCATCTAACTCCTTCCTCTCTACCAATTTACTCCAGTCCTCCCACAACTTTACTTTTGCTACATGCTCCCACACTTCATCTCATATATCGGATATCGAACATTGTTCGTATCGTCGTGTATGTTTATAGTATTGATATTCGTACTCAATATCCAAATATCAAATTTAATTTCTTTTAAATTAAATTCCAAACTAAAAAAGCATGAAAAAATTAACATATATATATACAGTAGAAAGAAAAGTACCACTATAGGCATCACTTTTCTGTCCGTCCGTGTGTGTAAAAAGTAAAAACCGAACAAGACCCAATGGACATTATTTCTTGTCATTACCCTTCAACAAGGATGATACAGAAAGTTCTTGGTGACCTTGGGGGTCTGGGGGGTGGGGCTAGCATCACCCAAACTTTACATATAAATATTCGGCTCCTCCACCAACAATGAAATTTGAGCAATGAAAAGAAGCCACGGGATATCTTCTACAAGTGGCACACGACGCATTGACATAATCGGCAATCGCCATTAACGGTGAAAAAAAAGAAGGCTTCATTTTAGACCCAACGGTGAGATTTGAAAACCACAAGGGACAAGCAGAGGAAGTGGATCTCGAGAAAAGAGGCATCTATGAACCGACGGTGAACTATTACAAAGAGCATTATGATTTAAACACAATAAGTGTAATAGGGCTAATGATAGGAGCAAGGGGGATTCCAGTATTTTTTTAAACTTTCAGGAAAAGATTTTGTATAACACATAGTCTAAGGGATGAGATTGTTGTATGTGTTCTTCGATGGTCCATTCGTATTTTTAGAAACCACTTATATAGTAAGTAGGTTATATTTTAGATGTTTGTTGAATGTTAATTTTTAATTTCAATGTATTATTTATTAATTGATTGTTATTCTGTGTCGCAAGGCAACAGCGCTGGCTGCAGAGACCAATAAAGGTTCATTATATTTATATACACTTGTTTACATGAAAATAATAAGGTTCTAGATAGTTTACTTATCTTCATCGTTTTAATGATTCATCAGAGTCTTTTCTTGAGGAATTATAAGTACTTTTTGATCTTACAGTAGAAACAGAGTTGGAAGGAGAGCTTAATTTTGAAATTTTGTTGTTCAACAATATGCTGTCATATGAAAGGGCTTCTTGCACCTCCATGCCTGTCTTACTCCCATGTCTTTGTCTCATGTTTTCGGTTGAACTGAACACATGGAACATACTTCTAGCTCTTGCCAGTACTTCATTATCTGGGCACCACTCGTGTGTGGGTCTGATAACATTGCCAAGTTCCTAAAACAGAGGAAAGAGGTGACAGTTACAAAAATATGATTTAAGTAGGCTACTCATTTGAGCAAAAAGATTTTAAGTACCTAGGACCTATTGATGTTTGTTATTTGAGTTACATATGATGCTGTTATGTTAATACAACGGAACTCAAACGTGACTTCATCTGTGTTTATGTCATCTGTTTACCACTGAACCAATTGCGCTGAAATTTTAAACAAATACGCCTGTATCCGGAAACAAATTTGTGAGTACCATTAACATTTCCCGCAAAATTTGTTGCTATTCAAACATAGTACAAGAAATACCGTATTTACTCGCTTATAGGCCGCCCTCGAGTAAAGGCCGCACCCTTATTTTGACCACTCAGATTTTAAAGATTTGGATATAAATACTATTGATAAATGGCTTCACATAATGGCCGCACCCCACTTTTTGAACTTGACTATTTCAAATATACCCGAGTAGTCCGGTCGAGGGAAGTAAGTCCGTGCGTTTTTGAGAGGGAACCGATTTTTTATGATTGAAATGTATTACCAGGATGTTATTGATGAAATTTAGCTGGGAGTCTTTTTTTCTAATTCTGGCGTTTGGCCGCCATCTTGGAAAGTGTCCGCCAAATTGTGTTTGTCAGATGTCTTTTTTTGAATAAATCGAAAATGGTAAGAGATAGACGAAAAGTTTAAATAGCAAAAGTATTCACCATACAATTTCCTACAAAATAGTGCTAACCATATTTTTAGAAGGAGCAACGGTGACGTCACAGAAACGTTTTATATCAGTTACTACCAAAAGTAGCTGTTTTTGTATACACAGCACAGAACAATCGCAGGTAACTGCGTTTTAAACACTTATTTTTATAGAAACTCTTTTTCAATTTTATAAAGAATTCTTCCGTCATAATAAAAAATCATATAAGCATCGAAATTGGTTATTGCATTTACTCGGGATTCGGAATTTCCCAATGATGATATGAATTTTCCACAAAAAAGTCAGGTTGAGAGAAGTAATTCTTTGTGTTTTTGTGAGGGGACCTTTTTTATGATTGAAATATATTACTTGGATGTTAAGGATGAAATTTAGCCTGGGAGTCTTTTTTCTAAAATTTTCGTTTGGCCGCCATCTTGGAAAATGTCCGCCAAATCGTTTGTGACAAATGTCAGTAAAAATCCAAAATGGCTGGAGATAGACAAAAAGTTTAAATGGCGAAAATTTGCATCATACGATTGCCTACAAAATAGTGCAAATTATATTTTGGGTATGGGCAACGGTGACGTCACAGAACCGTTTTATATTAATTACTAGCAAAAACCAGCTGTGTCCGGTCAAGAAAAGTTAGTACGTGCGTTTTGGTGAGGGGACCTTTTTTATGATTGAAATGTATTACCAGAATGTTCAGGATGAAATTTGGCACGGAGTCTTTTTTCGAATTTTGACGTTTGGCCGCCATCTTGGAAAATGTCCGTTGCTCCTTCTAAAAATATGGTTAGCACTATTTTGTAGGGAAATTGTATGGTGAATACTTTTGCTATTTAAACTTTTCGTCTATCTCTTACCATTTTCGATTTATTCAAAAAAAGACATCTGACAAACACATTTGGCGGACACTTTCCAAGATGGCGGCCAAACGCCAGAATTAGAAAAAAGACTCCCCAGCTAAATTTCATCAATAACATCCTGGTAATACATTTCAATCATAAAAAATCGGTTCCCTCTCAAAAACGCACGGACTGGCCTACTTCCCTCAACCGGACTCGAGGCCTATACTCGCATAAATACAGTAATAAGCTGAAAATAAGTTGAAGGTGGTGAATGGATGGCAGTGACCAAGGTGTACCGAATCTCCTTGCTCAAGGTTCCCCAAATCTTTGCGTCCCTGGGGATCTTGGGTCGTGCCCCACACATTAAGAAACAAAACAACTAGTCTAGAACATTCTTTTCAAGCAGCCCTACTTGCGTAACTCTCATGCAATGTAAACTATTTGGAGAACAGCCGGTAGTTATCGCCGAAGCTTGCCGAGAAGGTCCGAACTACATTGCTCGAACGGCAGGTCGAAGCGAGGCGATAAAAGTTAAAACACGTTATTTTTCATTAAATAATTGCCAAGCCGCTAAAAGGAATAATTCTAGCCTGTTTTCAGCACACTGTGCTTGAATATTCTGTTGAATAACCTGCCAATCACTGCCAACAAGATATTATGAAGAACGTTTACTGCCATACGGCATTACATGACCGCCTTGGATCATCTTCGAGTGGCCTAACTTGTATGTCGTTATGTTAGTCGATGGAAAGGCGAGCGTCAAATTGACCATCTCAAGTCAGTCGTACTTTAACCCTGCATTATTCACGTGAGGTATGTTACCTCAGTGCTGAAAATCTCATGTTTCTCAGTAGTGTTCAAACTTAATACTGCCGTCTCCTTTTATGTATTCTCACGTTACTCCATCTTTAATGTTTTTCAACAACTAAATGTTATGCAGGGTTTTTAGTTTTAGTAGGAAAAAATATTAAAGTTGGTTTGGTGGCCTACTAAAAAATAAATAAAAATTGTATCAACAAAATGGTACTAATGAAATTCGATTTTACCAATAAAATAGTATAAGATACGTCAACAAATGAAAAAAATATTCTCATACTATTTAGATTTTGAATTTTTCAATATGATATGTAATGTATAAAGTTAAAGTTCAATAAAAAAACAATTTCAGCCACATAAATTCCTTAATTAATTGGTGCTTTTTAAGCGAGCGAAGCGAGCGTTTTCCATTTGACTCTGCCGGAAAAATTAGTCACTTTTTTTTTTTTTGTTTGTTTGTTTGTTTGTTTGTTTGTTTGTTTGTTTGTTTTTTTTTTTTTTTTTTTATGTCTCGCCATAACGTTCGAACGGAGGCTCGGATCGAGTTGAAATTTTCACCATCCGCAAACTTCGTTCTCGATTGAATGCCATTAGTTTTGTGGCAAAATCGTTCAAAAAGTTAAAAAGTTACATTAAAGTTAATCGAATTTTTTTTTTTCAAACTTCATGGCGACAAAATCTGAGATGGCCAAATCATTTAGAATGTCCATCCGGTCACGAATATGTTAATTTTATTTTGATCCGATAAGTAGTGTAGATGAAAATTACATTATAACAAAGTACGGTTACCATGGCAACGGAAAGTCGTGCAGCTTTTTTGGCTCATGATAGCGGTGAATGGAGGCTCGGATCGAGTTGAAATTTTACCATCCGCAAGCTTCGTTCTCGATTGAATGCCATTAGTTTTGTGGCAAAATCGTCCAAAAAGTTACAAAGTTACATTAAAGTTAATCGAAAGTTTTTTTTTTCAAACTTAACGGCGACAAAATCTGAGGTGGCAATATTATTTAGAATGTCCGTCCGGTCACGAATATGTTAATTTGATTTTGATCCGATAAGTAGTGTAGATGGAAATTACATAATAACAAAAGTATCGTTACCATGGCAACGAAAATTCGCACTATGTACTGCCACCTAGAAGTAATAAAATACTATCGAGGAAGCTGTGTATTATTTGTAACTAAAGAGTTAAAATAGTTTTCCCAAGGAAACGATGTCAAGGTCTTCTAGATGGCGGTGGATGTAAAGGTTAACCCACGGGTTTACCCAAATACCTTGGCAATAATAAATAATATTGGAAACGTGGACAGCAAACGTCGCAAATTTTAAAATTTACAAAAAATGTGCAATGTGGGTCTAGCTATAGCACGTGCTCGCTTATCAACGCGTCCAACATGAGCGTTTCCTATTATCCTAAAACAGTAGTCAAGTAGGCCTACCTATATTCAAATTAGGTTTAGTTAAAATATGTGAACCCGATAATTATCATTTATCATGACTCTTAAATACCAGGTAATTAAATTTTTTGTGGGGAAAAATAGTGTGTACATTTTGTGATTACTAAATTTCTTACCCCATTTAAGTAGTATTTGACAGCTTGATAAATGCCCACTACCAGCACTATGACCACAGCTGCCCAGCAGGAGAGCCAGCCCAGAACCACAGCATACAGTGGCATTTCAATATGATGAGAGGTTGCAGAACTAAACTCCAGAGCGCATTGCAGCATGACAATCTGAAACAAAATAACAAGTATTTCTCAAACTTCTACACTTGTAGTCGTAGGCTTATTCTACGTTTAGTGTGCACCAGGTTTTGTTAAAGTACATCCAAAAAGGCCAACAACCAGGTCTACAAACAGAGAGGAGAAAAAAATGTTTAATTGTTTAATTTAACAAATAAACATCAATACACTTTTTTTAATAAATTAACTTTTTAAGAATATATTATATAGACTGGCTGAACAGCTGGGTTAAGTGATCGAGTGGGGAGATGAGAAAGGATTCCAACAGCTTAACATTCAGGTAAGCTGTTTGAATCCTTTCTCCTTTCCCACTCATTCACTGAAACTTTTTTACGTAAGGCTTAATTTTTTAAAATGTTCAAACTCAAATGTTGTTTTGATAAATGTTAGAAAATTTTATGTACTTTCATGAAAGTAATTTTTTTTGGGGGGGGGAGGGGGCAATTGTGTAATTCTCCCTAGCAATCCTTAAATGTAGAACGTTCATACGCATTTAAAGGTTTAGTTATTTAGCCTCTATTCAAAAAGGTTAAAAAAAGGGTCATTTAAAGCACTGAACATAATACAAGCCAGTGTTAGATAAATCCCAGTTAAAATAAATTTGTATTTTTTATTCTTATCTACTAAGCCACAGAAATGATTTTCAAAAAAAGACTTTAATTAAAGGAATTAAAGCCATTCTAAAACAAACCCCGTTAATGCCAATACCATCTGAACTTATTACATTTTTAAATTAGGGTACCAGTTTAAAAAAAGACGATTAATTATCAAATAAAGCAACTTTAAAGTTTGGATGAAACCTAATTTGAATTGAAAAGTTACACATCTGCAAATTTGATAGGAAACTTTGTGAATGGAGAGAGAGTTATCATGTCAGACTATTAATTACTTAATTAAATACTTGATTAATAATTTCATGTTCAACTTGGAATTATGGATAAGATTAGTTAGCCACATTCAATTATGTTTAAACTTGTGAACATACACTGAGAAATATGGGGCAAACAACCCATAGGACTTTCCAAATTATGCTCGGTTTGGAACCTAGCATGAAGTGCACATCTTCAGAAAACCGATGCACTCCGTAGATTCCGGTGACGAATATTGCTTCCAAGACGCCGATGCAAACTAAACCCATT
Organism: Sweltsa coloradensis; assembly: GCA_024449915.1. NCBI lineage: Eukaryota > Metazoa > Arthropoda > Insecta > Plecoptera > Chloroperlidae > Sweltsa > Sweltsa coloradensis. The sequence continues at coordinate 152,909 of JAMZAV010000490.1, read as the reverse complement.
GCAGCACCGATGTCATCCATTAGTGTGATCACATATATACCACTCTGAAAATAAGAAAACTATATGGTTATACAATCTTAACACTGGTACATAGTGATGCAAGTCCTAGTGAGTTTACCTGACCAACAAAGATAACCCTTCAGCAACCGCAGCATAATATTATCAAATTTATCGTCTTGAATATAATTTTACAGTCAAGATTTTCACTTGTAAAATTACACAAATTTTAATTTTAAAACATAAAAATTACCAAATTTACCATAATCCACTGTAAATTTACCGGTAAATTACCAGACCCCACCCCACCTCACCCATTAGGCCAAGCAACGAAGGAACGAAGGGCAAGCTGAAGTTTTGCACAGACCTTCCAGAAAGAAATCCTCAATAGGTCTGGAGCGCTGGCCGCCATCATGGAAAATATCTGCACGAAAGTGGTTGTTTTAGTAAGCCTATATCTTTAAAATGGATAGACAAAAAGTTTCAACAGCAAAAATATTCACCTGTAATTTCCTACAAAAATAATGATATGATGATGATGATGATAAAATAAAATATTTTTGGTAGAGACAATGTTTAGGTCACAAAATCATGGTTTATATGTTGTTTATTGGAGGACCAGCTGATTTCTTCTTTTTCGCGCCCAGTATCAAACAATGCCCTATAAATCCGCGAGAAATCGATTTAAACACAAAAGGACTTTTGTACGGTGTTCATGAAAGCTACCATTAGTATTTGAAAAAATCAGGTCTGCAAAATCGAATTTTGCATTTACCCGTAATTTTGTTTTTTCCATTGTTGGTATTTCCACAAAAATACCATATTTTATTTGACTGTCCATTATAAACACTAAATTGCATTTGAGCAAAAAAATTTAGTTTTAATTTAATCCAATATGGCTGCTAATTTCTAATGTCTACAACATCAAAGTTAATGATGTAACAAAAAGAGTGTAAAAGCAGCACGAAAACAGTATTCATATTGTGAATATTAGGAATTAGCAGCCATATTGGATTAAAACTTTGGTTGTAATCGGATCGTTATTAGTCATTTCAATGTGCATAGAAAGAATTTTTCCACCAATGCAATTCAGTGCTTAAAAATGGACAGTTAAATATGATTTTTTGAGGAAATACCAACAATGGAAAAACCAAAATTCTGGGTAAATGCAAAATCCGATTTTGCAGACCTGACTATTTTAAATACTAATGGAAGCTTTCATGAACACCGTACAAAAGCCCTTTTGGGTTTAACTTTAAATCGATTTCTTACGGATTTACCGAGCATTGTTTGATACTGGGCGCAAAAATGAGGAAATCAGCTGGTACTCCAATAAGCAACATATTATTATAAACCACGATTTTGTGACCTAAGCATTGTCTCTACCGAAAATATGGTAGACATTTGTTTTGCAGGAAATTATAAGGGGAATATTCTTGCCGCTGAAACGTTTCGTCTATATTCCGCCATTTTGAAGATATGGACGAAAATAGCCACTTTTGTGTAGACTGTTTCCAAGATGGCGGCTAACGCTCCAGCCCAATTTTTAAGGATTTTTTAGTTTATTTTCCTTTATTAAGACACCTTTGGAAGGTATGTGCAAAATTCAGCTTGCCTGGAATTTTTGTTCTAAATCAACGTATAAAACAAGACAAATGCCAGCAACATAAAATAAGCTACCCTATGTTGAGTAGGTTTCTATGAACCTCGATCGCCGAGAACCGTCCGCGAGGACAATGTTCCCTCCGTGCGCACCACTTGATCGCGGCCTTCGTCAGCAAGAGGCTGGAACCTCCCCCCACGGACTTGTGCTCCCATTTATTTCTATGTATAAGTAAAGGACTGTATTAATTCTAAATTTAATTCATTTCATTACATTATTCTTCCTCAGACTAGTCTATATAATTATGTGTTCATTGCACACAATAATTGTAGAATCGGAATCGGAATCGGTCAAATTTGGTATCAGCCCATTTCTCATAAATATTAATCAGGTAGTACATGTTTTATGTACAAACACTAGCTACTTAAAGGGGTATTCACCCGCTAAACTAAAAAAATATCATTTCATTCAGGCTAACTAGTTATGAATTAAGAAATTAACAGAAAATTATTGGGTTTACCATGACCCCCCCCCCCCAAAAAAAAAATGTCAAACTGGGTATTTTTCGAGCTAGGTCCCATCGGCAAAAATCTCCATTTAAGAAATAACATGGAGACGATCTTTACACCCCGTGACCTTGGAGGATTTTGATCTAAAAAATTTTTTGGCCATGGTTGACGTATTTGACAGCCTTTTCTGTAAATTCTATATAATTATTTTGTTTTGTAATTTGGGCAAGTGGCTTGGTAAACATGCTGATTACCAACAAGGGGTGTGATTTTGGAATGCATATTTTTGTGTGTTTGAGTGTATTTGTGCACAGTTTCAAGATACAATGTTACAAAGGGCCATTTTAAATTGGTACAATGCTCTAGTATCTTGTTGGAACAAAAAAAGAAGCAGGTTAAAGCCGATTTAAGAAATTTCCCAAAACACTATTTTTTTTTTTACTTTTTTTGCAAATTTCTGGATCAAAAAAATTGAAAATTTGTTTAAAACCACAGTAACACGATATCATTTTTTAAGCAGTCATTTTAGTGTAGTTTTAGGCTATAGATTATGTAGTAAAAAATAATTTTGGGGGTAATAGCCCCACTGCATGCAGCCTTACTTGTGTGACGCAAGGTATTCCCAATAAGAACAGACTGAAGCACAGAACTGCTGTAGTTATTGTTTCCTTGGTTTTAAGTTTGGGGAAGAATCCAAATAAAGTTGAAAACACTGGATCCAAACAGCAAAACTGCAAAGAAGCAAATGCATTAGAAATAAGTTAACTAAATATAGGCCTATAGTGTGGCTCGTTGGACTTGTGGTTAGCGTCTCTGCTTCCAATGCAGAAGGTCCAGGGTTCGATTCCCGCTAAAGCCAGAAGTTTTTTAACTTCTGATATGGACTTAAATCCATCAGTTCTTGTCTTAGGAATTTGTTAACGGTGACGACGACGACGACGACGACGTGAGAAACTAGGGCGCTTCAACCGGTTAGGTCATATTGTGCCGCCTGTGATAATGAAAGTTGATGAGATGAGTTAATGGTGTGTTTGATGATTAGATTGTTTTCTAAGTGTATAAATAACAAAATAAATTGATGATGATGAAAGGAATAGCAAAATAAAAGTTATGTAGGTATGCGAATGAAAATAAATAAAATAAATAAATGTGTATGATGTGAATTAAATTTGGGTAAATAGATTACTATGGATGAGAAATTTAGAAAGTTTGTCGCCGTTATCATTTGATAGAAGTTCTTCATATGAATGGGAGATCTCAAATTGTGTGCGCAAGGCATCATATTTGGTACATTCTGCTAGCATATGCTGTACGGTTAAAGATACATCACATGAGTCACATATGGGAATAACTTTGGAGCCGTCCTAGCAACGAGGCACATAATAAATTTAAAGATGTTCAGAATCTGCCTTGTTGATTCTGGCGTTGATCCGCGGGTGTTCGCACTGTCCATACCACTGATTGCTGTATATTGTACTAGGAAATGCTCAGTTGGACGCGTTGATAAGCGAGCACGTGCTATAGCTAGACCCACATTGCACATTTTTTTTTAATTTTAAAATTTGCGACGTTTGCTGTCCACGGGGCCATGTTGCCAATATTATTTATTATTGACAAGGTATTTGGGTAAACCTTTACTTTGTGGATAAAATCCACCGCCATCTAGAGGACCTTGAGATCATTTCCTTGGGAAAACTATTTTAACTCTTTGGTAACAAATAATACACTGCTTCCTCAATAGTATTTTGATTACTTCTAGGTGGCAGTGCATAGTGACCAGAAACCTCGTGCGCCTTTTCGTTGTCATGGTAACGTTACTTTTGTTAAAATGTAATTTCCATCTACAGTACTTATCGGATCAAAATAAAATTAACATATTCGTGACCGGACGGACATTCTACTTGATTTGACCACCTCAGATTTTGTCGCCGTTTAGTTTGAATTTTTTTTTTTCGATTAACTTTAATGTAACTTTGTAACTTTTTGAACGATTTTGCCACAAAACTAATGGCATTCAATCCACATCGAAATTTGTTGATGGTCCAAATTTCAACCTAATCTGAATCTTCGTGCGACCGCTATCATGAGCCAAAAAAGCTCTAGCTTCGTGCTACTTTTCGTTGCCATAGTAACGTTATTTTTGTTAAAATGTAATTTCCATCTACACTGCTTATTGGATAAAAATAAAATTAACATATTCGTGACCGGACGGACATTCTAAATGATTTGGCCACCTCAGATTTTGTCGCCGTTTAGTTTGAAAAAAAACCTTTCGATTAACTTTAATGTAACTTTGTACTTTTTGAACGATTTTGCCACAAAACTAATGACATTCAATCCAGATCGAAGCTTGCGGATGGTCCAAATTTCAACTCGATCCGAATCTCCGTTCAAACGTTATGGCGAGACATAAAAAAAAAAAAAAAGTGACTATTTTTTCCGGCAGAGTCAAATGGAAAGTGGAAACGCTTGCTTAATTAAATAATATCGGTCTTTGGTTGGTTATCGCTCACTCCTCAATTGCGTCGGGGCCTACAGGGTTGTCTTGGTCGCTTTGGTTTAATGTCCTCCACTGAAAATCAGTTATATGACTGAGTGAGTAGACTCTAAATACAAATTTATTTATTTATTTATAACCACAAACTGTATTCTGCCTGGTACCAATAAGATAGAAAGAGAGGTTCTATTCTAACTCATTGCCTGGTACAACGGGGGGTCTGAGGGACATCCCCCCCAACTAGAGCGAGTCTGGCAGTGGAGGCTTTTCAACTCATTATCAGGTGTGCAATGGTGTCGTCAAAAATGTAGTTATGGGCGTACGATCTTTCCTGAGTAAAGTTCGTAATTTAGTGCAACGGGGGATCTGGGGGGAAGGCCCCCTAGCTAGTGCGGGTCAGGGGCGCACAGCTCCGGAAAAGTTTCCGTTTCTAAGAGTGTGATTAAAGAATTTTAACGAGTTTCAGCAAGTTTTATAAATAATTTTGTTAGATGTGTTTTTGTTACGGTTGTTTGTAGGCTTTTTTGTTTTTTGTTACTGATGATATTGTGATTGCAAAATTAGATTATGTGCTTGACATGGATTTCTTCATTTCTTCTATGAGAATACTATTAATATTTTGCACCGTATACAGCGCATACCCTGATTTGTTTTAGGTTTACTCAGGGGTATGTATTTGATTTTAGGTTTAAACTCAGGGGTATATATTTAATTTTCACCAACTGCTTTTTCTAAGCATTATTTGACCATGGATTTACAAGAAGTCCATGATTTGACCAATTAGTGAATATGCGTGATCTCTTGTCTTTGTCACTGGACTTTCTCTCAAGGTCAACTGAAATATTAATGAATGATATTGATTTGCTATGTGCTAGAATTTTGAACGGGTTTCATTTTTAAACATTTATACACTGTTAGTTTAGTATTGTTAATTTAACATTCAAGTTGGTGTAATTTTTATGATTTAAAAACAAAAAATTGCCAATAAAATAAAACAAAATCAACTTATTTACCTGTGTTTCCAGGCATACAAAGTAGAGGCAGGAAAATATAACGAAGTTCCAGAATCTTGCACCCGGCATTCGTACAATAATCTCGCTGAAACCTATGAAGATTAGGCCTGCACCTGGAGATACAAATTTACACCAAAAGCTAAATTATTTAGGGTTGAGGTTTGATTATAAATTTGTAATTGATGTCAAACCAATAATTTCGACCTAACATCGAAAAATATTTTGACATCAAAATATAAAAAGGGGGGGGGGGATGGAATTGTTTTATTTTCTTCTTCTTCTTTTTTCTTTGAAAATAGGTAATGCCATTAATTAATTGAACTTAACACTGCTCTTAGGAAGGAAAATAATTTCTTACTATTTAGCAATATTTTGAAAAGTTTCACTTTTCTTTGACTGGCTGACATTATTTACAAAAATACAAACATCTGACAAAACAACAACCACAGCTATGTGGATGATAAAATAATTGAAAAGAAGTTTCAAATAAAGGCTATTACAAAAATTGTTTGTATGATAGGTAATTGTTAAGTTGCACCCCAGATTTAGCCTTTAAATTTTCAATTAAATGTGCAACCTTCAATCGAGTAAATATGGTAGATCTAGATTTTATTGTCAATATAATAGGGCATCTTATTCATATCCTTACCTGTCTTGGAGCAAAAATAGAAGTCAATATTTGTTTCATACGACAATGCTCCTAAAATGGAGAACACTATAGCCCCCGATGCAACGCTCACAATGAGATCCAACGTGGTTACGATCAACACATCTTTGAGGGACGAGCTTCGAAATTCGCAGCACGCACCATACATAATCAGGTTTCCTGTTGCTACATCAAGCGAGTAGAACATTTGTTCAACTGCCCGCCGCCAAGTCTTAAATCAAACCAAATAGCAATGAATTATCAATATGGATGAATGAATACACAACCTATTTTGAACAGATTCATAAATACCCAGGTCCCATTGCAAATTAAAATTACCCATGAAAGACCCATTTACAAATTTTGAAATCATGAAAGATGTCAAAGCTAGGGGGGCAGACCCGTACTAAACAGATCCAGCCACAGACATACCGTTCATTCATTTGTTAAGGGCGCGCCAACCGTTAGGTCACATAATGTGCTACTCAGCCTAGGCAGTATAGTGCTAGTTGTGAATAAATATTAAATATGGATAGTAAAATCAAATAATTTTCATAATAATGATTCATTTGAGAGTGAAAAACACTTACGAAAGTGCACGAGTAGTATCAGGAAAGACAACTTTGAATTAAAACAACTGACTGATATATGTTTGTAGTTGCCTACCTATTTATAATATTACCATGTTTGTAATTTATAATATGCAATACGATTTAGAGTCTTACAGGACATTCATATGTATTTTCTCGCTCGAAGTATCACATCAATTTGTAAATTAATATTTATTTCAAAACTGTACCATGATCGTATATAAAGTTGCACACTCATAGAAGTTAGAAAAGGCCATAGCCCTCACAATGTTCTACTTTATGCTAACCTTTTAAACCACATTATAAAATAAATGCTCTGGAGAAAAATTTAAAACTCTAAAATGCACAAAACACTGACATTTCTATACAGACGACATATAAAAAACAGAATTGCTTAACATAATAAACACTCCCATAGCCTACACCATTTTAATCATAAAGTCGACGCATCTGGAGCACGCAACGGGAGCTTCCGGTGAATCGACTTTATGCTTAACCACTTGCCATACTACCACATCTGCCAGACAAGTGCGCCACCCGTGCCTCGCCATACTACCACGTCTGCCAGACGGGCGTCAGGAGTGTACTTTGTCAAAAATGGTAGCATGTAACATACTTTAGGAAATCAATAATAAGTTGTTTTAAAATAAATGTGGATTTTTTTTTAGTAAAAATTTGGAAATATCTGTGGAAAGACCAAGTGGGGCAAGAGAGAATTTTGTTATTATACCGAACCGTAGTCATAAGCACACTCTAGCCATAAGGAGTCGGAGAGGGCCCATGCTGTCAGAATCAGAGCGGAAAGTAGGAGCGAACGGGGGGGGTTTCCGTGCGGCGTATCGTTTATGCATACCTTGCCATCTACTGTTCTTGTCAGACATCGTCGCCCGGTGGCTCGCCATGGAAGCGGGCAGCCCGGACAACGATTGCGAGCTCGCCTTGTTCAAGGGATAGAGTAACATGCTTCTTGAGTGAAGTATCAAGTATTTTTATTGAATGTGCTTTTTACGATTTAAAATTGGGGATGTTTTTTTAGCAAATTTTGGGACATCCTGTGGAAGTAGGGCAGGGGGGGGGGGGAGAAAATGTCAAGAATGAAACCAATCAAATTAACCTAAAAGCTTGGCTAAAGACCTAAAATAGTTTTTTATTTTTTTAGAATTACATTCAAAAAAGGGGGGGGGGGGGGGAAGAAAAGGGGGAGGATAATAAACAGTGGGGAGGGAGGGGGGGGGAAGAATTACTTGGGGGTTTTAGGTGGAATTTCAGCTTAATAAAATCATAAAAAAAGACTTCATTATCATTTTTTTTTTTGATGGAGGGGAATTTTTAATTTTGGGGTTGGAAAAAGGGGCGGTTTTTGGTTTATTTGGATTAAGGACGCGTCAACCTTTAGGTCATAATGCACCACTCTAACCTAGGGGGGGGGGGGGGGGGGGCCCATGCTGATCAGAACCAGCCACGGGTAAGCACGGGGTTCTCACGTCGCGGTCGTCATTGTCTTCGTCATTGTTCGTGGTGTCATTGTCGTCATCGTCGTCGGGGGGTCGTCAAGGGATGGGGGGATGGGCAGAGGGGTAGTAGTCTGTAAGGGGTTGGTGATGTCAAGGCTGGAAAGAATCAACAGATGGAAAAAAAAAATCATTTTCATTTGTTTACTTTTTTGGAATGATAAAAATATGGGGGGGGGGGGGGGTGAGTCCCAACATGCTTTACTTGGGGAGGGGGGGTGGTGGTTATGGAGACTTATGTCAATATCGGATGAAATCTGCCAAAAATTTTCATTTAGGGAAATAAAATACCTACTAAACTTGGGCCTATATTTGAAGATTTACAAAAATGTAACGAAACATTATGGGGGGATGGGGGATACAGGGGGGAAGAAAAAATTCGGTGGGTGCTGAAATGTCAATGTGGGATAAAATTGAAAAAAAAACGAAAAAGGGGAAGAAAATTTAGAATTCATTTTTTCCCCCATAATTTTGATTTTAAATGGTATTTCATGGCAAAACAAGTATGTATTAATGGTATGCTAAGGGGTTAACATGGTGTTAGTAGTGTTCATTTATTAGCAATTCTGTTTTTGTATGTATACTGTATTATATGTATGTACACTGTACTGTATACTCAATGGAATGGTACTGCCAGATTGAGCCCCTGAAGCTGAGAATGGAAATGCACGCCATTCATCTTCATGAAAAATAGGCACGCCTCGACCCTGGTATCTGGCTGAATCCGACCACCTCTAAGAAAAAGGCCCATGCAAACTTTGCCGAGACTGACATCAAACTAACAGAGGCAGTCTGTCCGGATTTTCTGGTAGTTACACGACCACCCTTTGAAGCCCCACCTCCAGCCAGTTTGCCTGACACATCTAATCATCTTACACCTAATCTAAACATTTATGGAATTGAGAAAAAGAAGATCTGGACCTAAAAGAGCTGAAAATTCTGTCGATGGCACACTTGAAAAAGCACTTCCCTCTCAAGGAATGGGTGCACGTCTTCACAGATGGCTCCAAAGATCAAACCACCAATCGCTCCGGTTACCGCGTATACTGCCTCTTTTTAGAGGAGGCCATCCCTCTTGGCGCAGGGGCAACACACTTTGATGCTGAAGTCGCAGCACTCGCCAGGGCAGCCCAGAAAATTGCAGAAATGCCAACCTTTCCGCTCAACAAACATAAATTTGTCATCCTCTGCGACAGGATCTCAGCCATACAGTTTGTCACAAAAGCAGCAAATTACCACCCTGATGTGCTGCTCTACAAGAGCTCTCTAACTAGCATCCCTCAACAAGACAGAACGCTTAAAGTTCAGTGGATCCCCAGCCACTGTCAAATTCTGCCAAAAAGCTGACTTTTTAGCCAAAAGCGGCACCAATAAAGATCCCCCACCAGCTCTTTCTATGACATTTCACCATGTAAAAAAAGAGAGATTGACTTGAACATGAAAGAGGTCTTCAAAGACACCACAGAAGAGGCTGCAATAATGAAATCTTGGTGGGATGAGATCAAAACAGGACCAGACAAAAACTGGTCTCGTAAAACTGCCACAGCTCAGTTCCGACTTGCAACTGGCCATGACATTCTGCAACACCATCTGAACAGATTCAACATCACCACCGAACCGACCACTTGTAAACTATGTAACTTTGAATCCCAAGACAGAGCACACCTTTTCAGGTGCGCCGCACTTCAGAATGACATTGACTCCCTGCCCAATGATATGAGCAGAGTCGATAAAGAAGTTTCCCCGTTGGGGAGGTCCCCTAACTCTCAAGTCAAAACGGATTCTAATGTCCTGCATGCTGAGGGCGGCTACAATGTGAAACTAATAAAAGCACTGCACGCTAAATACGGTCAGTAGATTATCGATGTGCAGTGACGCTGAAATCAACAAATGACAGACGAAACGTCGAACTTCAATTCTATTTCAATCATATTAGCCCTGGGCCCTAGTCTTTTAAAACGATTTACTTTTGATTTATTATTGAACTATAAAGTGTTGTGCAGGCGTCTGACATTTTCGTGCGAAATAAATTGAGATATGCCTTGTTTAAGCCTTACGGACGTAAGTGTAGCCTAGCCTAAGGCCACAATACAGTTTTCAGACGTAAGTACGCCCTTGGCATTCAAATCGAAACCTTAAGCAATCCTGATTGTCGGCCTAGGTCCTAATTAATTAATTAATTAATTTATTTATTGTATTTTACCCTGCCCATAGGGCAGGAAGGCTAATGCAGGGCAAGTGTGCCCTCTGTAGCCTGACACAGTGATAACAGAGTTACAAATTAAACATTACATGAAAAAAACAAGAGAACATGACATTTATAAAGTTAGACAAATTGAAAGGTAAAGGCGGATAAGGGTACTTGAATCGCGGTAGAGGTCTGAAGACTCGAGGACGCGAAACGAGGTCGTGAAGCTCATTCCTGCCGCCTGCTTGAAGACGTTGCACGTAAGCCCTGTGAGGGTGTCGAGTCGAGCGCTGATACCACCGACGCCGGTTTGGGCATACACGTCTTCATTCCGCGTCATCGGAGGAAGCCGCGCGATGCGGCGAAGGATTCTTCGCTCCAGCGAGAAGTATTGCTGGAGACATCCTCCAAAGACGGGTGTCAGCGCGGGGCGCGTATTCAAAGAGGGGACGAATGAAAGTTTTATAAGTGTGCCGTAGAGTACGGAAACTGCATCCAGAAAGTCGCCCACGAAGCATCACGAGTAAATTTAGTCTCGACCCGCGGACGGTTGATGACGTCCCGGCGGTGAGCACCCCAGTTCAGAATGTCTGTAAAGGTTACTCCAAGGTACTTGGCAGACCGACTAGGGTACACCGTAGCGCCCCAAAGTGAGATGGACTGACGGAGTGGTCGTTGAGACATTTTCTGCCTAGGCTTAAGTCTACTACATCAGAATATCCTCATCAATAAAGAGAGTTTGCTTTATTGGAAAACATTCGCCAACATTCGATCGTATTTAATATTTTGACGTTTCACGCCATTTGTCGTCAACGACTGTCAACTACTAGTAGAAAAGTGACGTAGTTTTATTGAAGTAGTTCCATCAATCGTCACACAGTCGCGCAGAACGTTAGATTCCAAACGTCAAAAACCGACTTTTTTTTAACCCAGGGTGGTATAGGGAGTTGGAGGACCTCCTCAACGGGGAAACTTCTTTATCGACTCTGATATGAGTAAGACAAAGAAAGAAGCCATTTTTTTAGTGTTGTAGTGGTTTTGTTTCATCCTAGAGTCTCAATATTTAAAAAAAATAAAAAATGTATCACACAATATCTAAATAAAAGCTCACAAAATAAAAATATGTTAGTCCCAAATTTAAACCTTTTGAAAAGTTTGCCCGTATATATACGTGCGCGCCCGAGCGCCCTGCCAGAGTATTCCCGTATATGTACGTTCGATGTTTTTGGGTCCCACAGTAATTCAAGGCAGGGTGCATCGAGCTGGAGCTCGGCCATGCAGTAGTGCTACCTATTGACAAAATCTTGAACTATTTGGTGAAACATTTGGACGAGATTGATCTATTTTTAGCATGTTTTGGAATACGTGCCGTTGCCGGTGCGTGTGACGGCAGGCCTCGTGCGTGCTAGTGGGTAGCAAAAAGTGTTATCGGTAGCTATGGCAAGGCGCGTAGATATGAATGTAGACGAAATCTCGGAAATTATTATGAATATTGTGTACAAAAAAACATTTACTACACAAGAAAAATTGGTATTAATCTCATTAAGAATTTTTCCCTGATTCTAAAATACCGGGAAAAAACTCACTTTAGGGTGGAACCCCAATCTGAACTCACTTTTAAAAGGTTAAAAGGAGTAGATATAGTAATTTAAATAGCATGATGACTGGGCAATGATGACAATACCTAGACCTAAATATGATTTCTAAAGAATGCAGTTAAGACATTTCGAAAGTGGTAAAGTGAAAGAGGGACTTAATATAAGAGCAGATAATTTTGTTGAAATTTTATGGATGGGACATATGGTGAATAACCTCAAAATCAACCATTATTATATTCAAATTCCCCGAAACAATCCAGCTAGTTCAAAATTGAATTTTGAGCAGCGGTTTTTTTGTATATTGTTTCTACACTCCCATATCTACAACCAAAATACAAGGACCACCACCGTCGGGATTACAACAAACGGCTCCTATTTTCTCATGTTAAATGATTGACATGCAAAAGTAGAGCTTTGTCGGTTTGCCACTAGGTAGGGTTAGTTAAGCACGTGGAAGTGGAGAGTGTCTCTAGGCGGAAGTAGATTTATTTCAAGTTTAGGATTGGGCCTTATGGGCATTTAATTAATAAATAATAAAGGTAATATTATAATGATATAGAACGTTTTATATTGAACAACTGTTTACTTTCCATGCATTATGACAACAAACAAACTTAAGTATAGGTGAAGGAAGTTTCACAGATTTAGTTCCAGATTTGCACCATGGATTTGTAGGTAGGTGTAGGAACTTTTTTAATCGACTGAAAGTCATGACCGAATTTTGTGGAGTTGTGACAAGCAGTCTATTTTTTGTACCTTTACATATACCCAGAAGGCAGTGATAAGGACTAGGCCTAATGGTTTTCTATCATTTCTTGTGCTGCACAATTTTTTTGCCTGCTGGTACAATTTCAAATTATGTACCGTTTAACGAAAAAATCTTGCAATACCAGAAACTACAGACAACCAGTTTCCCTTATATTAAGGTTGTAGATAACGGAGTGTAGAAACAATATACATAAACCCGCTGCTCAAAATTCAATTTTGAAGTAGCTAGATTGATTCGGTAAATTTGAATATAATTTTTGATTCTGAGTTCTGACGTTATGTCTGGTCAAAAATTTTTCAAAAAAATAATCTACTCATTTATTAAATCCTTCTTTCATTCTGCTAACTTTTCAATGTCTTAACTAACTGCATTCTTTAGAAATCATATTTTGGTCTAAAGGATTCCCCTTTGATTGATGATGAAGAAAAGTAAGTTTTATAATAATGATACCATAGTGGTAAATTGTTAAACCATGGTAAATTAATGATTATTGAATTACCGAAATGTCCGGCATTTCCAATTTGGTAATGTTGAAGAGTTTTTTTAGGCCAATATATGCACCTTTCTGTTGGACTGCTACAATCACCAGTATAAAGAGCATTAACACCGGAGCAACACTTGCAATAAATGTGACCTAGAACAGAACAATATCATTATTTATTTTAGATGTTTAGGGTATGACAAAGCCAGATAGACATAGACAAGGGTGAAAAAGTTTAGTTTTGTGTAAGCAAAACTTGTATTTTATCAATTCATAATTAATAAAGAACTTACGGTACATATATTTTATTTTTACGATTAAAAGTACTGCAGCTTACTTAATGTATGCATTGGTAGTGGTTTAATTGAAATTTAATATAGGCCTACCCTACATTAATAAATTATTATATTTGCACACACCCATTGAAGTCCCTTGCCTTTTCCTTTTATCAGGCAGACAAAAATGATAAACCAAGTGATTCCAAGATGCACCAGTAAATTCTCATTGATTCCTCCAAGTCCTTCGTAGAGGACGTTCTTATCCAAGCGAAGCACATAGGTACTGAAAAAAAGGAAGACTAGTTAGGCCTACAAGTTAGGCTACAACTGGATGCAGCTTCAGACCAAATATTCTGGGGCACATCATCACATCTCCAGCGTATCTTCGCCCCGCAAGAGCGGTAAATTTGTTGTCCGACACAAACCAGCCGCAGCTCATTATACAATTTTCCTTCAAGTTGAAGCTCCTAACTTTCACCTCAAGTCTGATATGGCAGGCTGCCAAATTTGTGATATCAACCCAGAATTTATCAATGCTTGTATGTTCAACGTGATTACATCCTTAAAAGCTTAATTAAAAATTGAAATGCATAGTCTAAAACATTTTATTGCAACCTATCACTGCTAACTTACTTTAGTTTGAAAAAAATCTCTTGATTTTGAGGCATGTTGTTTAGAGTGAATTTGTTGCTGAACTAAAACTAATGTTAACATTGGACTTAATTATCTTAAATCCTATTTAAAACTACAATACTTTGGCTTCTTTTAACAAAAATAGTTGGTCGAGACAAAAATATATCAGGTGGCTGGACAACGAAAACATCTATTTCTTCAGTGAAAATGTCTGTTAATGTTTTATTTTCACAGCAAAATTAAGGCATTCATTATAATGTTTGAGAGACCATGGGGTACACAATACACATGGCTGAAGAGTAGGGTGACCATAATTTAAAAAAGAATCAGACAGGACAGAACAACATTAGGATTTAGAAGGCAAACAAGTAATGTGATGAAACTCATGAAAGTAGTAATAAAAGATCAGACAAATTATGGAAATGGCAGATTAACTGGAAGATGACTTTGGTAGTAAAAATAAAATGATACAGTATATGGAATGATGAAGGAGAAACGCAAGGACAAGGAAAAGCAGAGTTTCACGAAATACGAGGGTGGAGTGACCAACGATCCGGAGACAATAAAGTTCATGGAAATCGTCATGGGCGCGGGGGGGGGGGGGGGGGGGCAGGGGGGGGCGCTTGCCCCCCCCCCCTGGATTTCAGGAAAAATAAATTTTAACTAGTGATATGCGTTTATTACATATAAATTAATGTTTTTGTGAAACCGAAATTCAATTGAAAATTAATATTAATAATAATAATAATATATTTAATGATTGATCGGGAGCAGAGTTGTTGCTAGTTGTTTGTTTTTAGTATTATAATGTATTGAAATTTCGCATTCCTTTTAATAGCAATCACGCCTGTTTTTCCAATTAATTTATGGTTGGACAAATATATCAGTGGTCTGGATCTACTGAAAAAATATATTACTTAGTGAACAATGTCGTAATGTTTCTTATTTTCAGCTAGAAATTAAGTGATGTACTTATAAAGTGTTTGAGATACCCATGGCGTTGCACATACACATGGTGAGAGATTAGGTTGACATTATTTAAAAAAAGAAATCGTGATCAGCACAGACACACACATTAGATTTAGCAAGTCAAAAAAAGTTATTTGATGTATGAAACTCATGAATTAGTAGTATAAAAGATAGACAAATGATTGGAACTTGGCAGTATTACTGGAAGATGACTTTGGTAGTAAAGTAATATGATACGTATATTGAATGATGAAGGAGAACACGCAAGGACAAGGAAAAGCAGAGTTTCACGAAATACGAGGGTGGAGTGACCAACGATCCGGAGACAATAAAGTTCATGGAAATCGTACTTTCAGAACCTATTCAATAATATTTAATACAATTCAGAAATTAAAAAATCCATTTCGACCGGGGTTCAAATATATTAACAATTCCACCTTCAGGAGTGTTTCCTGAATAACCAAATATCGAGAAATAAACCTATTCAATGTTACATATCAGAAATGTGTGCAAGACAAGAAGTGACGGAGAGCACGGTAACAAAGGAGGAAGCAGTCGCAGCAATAACAGGAATGAAAAATGGAAAGGCCCCAGGGGCTGACGAGTTTTCTATCGACATGATTAAGGCAGGAGGAACAACTGGGGTTAACTGGATGTACAGGGTTGTGAAAGCAGCGTGGGACCAAAATCAAGTGTCAAATGATTGGTTAAGAGGAGTATTAGTGCCTATACAATTTTAAAAAGGGCCGGAAAGAATGTAAAAACTACAAAGGAATCACCCTTCAAAGTCAAGGAGCAAAACAATATGAGAGGATGATGTAAAGGAGAGTGCGAGCGGGAAAGTAGAGCCAAAGAAGGGGAAGGTCCACAATCAACCTAATATAACTTTACGGCAAATAATGGCAAAGAGGTAGTCAGAGGGGAAGGGTATGTGGCCTGGCCTACATACTAGGTGGTTTTCTTAGATTTGGAAAAGACATGTTACATATTATATTTTACTTGTTTGTAGTAATGTACAGGTAGGCCTACCCATAATATTAAATTAATATTAATATTGGGTCAGATAGATTATTTGGGCGTCGACTAATAGTCAAAACAAGTTCTCAATTTCTAGGGAGAAATACAAAAATAATTTGGATGGTGGAGGGGCCCGTCCAAATTTTATTTTGCTTAGTATAAATGTTTAATGTTTATAAGTGTGGATCGAGTTTGTTCAGGTTCAGTTTGAAATTTTATACAAGTTCGAAGTTTGATGGTCCAACCCACGGAAAGTTTGAGTTAGATTCAAAATTCAGTTTTGTACAACCCTAGTTTCCACTTTAGCCACATGATATTGATTTGTAGTATGCACCAGTATGAAGACAATGCATATCTATGGGGGGGAAATCATTTCATCCTGCAATTTAAAACGAGGTTGGGGGGTTCGGAAAAGATTTTGACACAATATAAAAAAGTTGGATCAAGTAAACATAAATGTTTCTACGAAGAAATAAATATTAAATCATTGGAAATAAAATTGAAAGATGAAAAACAAATTAGAACCAATGAAATTGTATAATATGGGGCAAATGATAAACAATAACAATACAATAGTAGAACATATAAAATAAAGTATAAACATAAAATAAACTAACTTATAAAAATCCTCTGACGGCATCATCAATTCGCTTCCCGTTGTGTCGCTGACGTTAATGGGGATTCGTTCCCAGCACATTGGACTCGAGTCCCACTTCGTTGTGCACGAGGTCCAGGGTAGCTCCGTGTAAAACGAAATCAAAATGTAGGTCATACAGTGGGTCATGAGTGCACCGTAGTAAATCACCGTGAGAATGGAGATGTAGCCCATTGCCGCGGCAATACCTGTTGAAGAATATAACATTTTAATAATTTATTAAAAACAAAGTCCTTAGTAACTAGGCAGTAGTCTGCAGCCTGTGTACAACCTTTCCCCCATCGTTACCTCCCCTGCTTAAGTCCTCCCAACAATTATTAAGCGAGCGTTTCCATTTGACTCTGCCGGAAAAAATAGTCACTGGTTTTGTTTGTTTTTTTTGTTTGAATGTCTCGCCATAACGTTAGAATGGAGGTTCGGATCGAGTTGAAATTTGAACATCCGCAAGCTTCGATCTGGATTGAATGCCATTAGTTTTGTGGCAAAATCGTTCAAAAAGTTAGTACAAAGTTACATTAAAGTTAATCGAAAGTTTTTTCCAAACTAAACGGCGACAAAATCTGGGGTGGCCAAATCAAGTAGAATGTCTGTCCGGTCACGAATATGTTAATTTTATTTTGATCCGATAAGTAGTGTAGATGGAAATTACATTTTAACAAAAGTAACGTTACCATGGCAACGAAAAGTCGCACAAGGTTTCTGGCCACTATGCACTGCTACCTAGAAGTAATCAAAATACTATCGAGGAAGCAGTGTATTATTTGTTACCAAAGAGTTAAAATAGTTTTCCCAAGGAAATGATGTCAAGGTCCTCTAGATGGCAGTGGATTTTATCCACAAAGTAAAGGTTTACCCATGGGTTTACTCAAATACCTTGGCAGTAATAAATAATATTGGAAACATGGCCCCGAGGACAGCGAACGTCGCAAATTTTAAAATTTTAAAAAAATGTGCAATGTGGGTCTAGCTATAGCACGTGCTCGTTTATCAACGCGTCCAACTGAGCGTTTCCTAGTTATTATAAATATAATTCATATTTATAATGCAATTTATAAGAGAAAAGGATCAGTTTCAGCACATCTCGGATTTGGGTAATCTGAATCCGCCCACGTTTAAATGGGACTGTGAATGTCTCACAATTTTTGACACAAACAAAAGGCTACTACAAATTTAATTGGAACCAGTGAGCCTTTGACATTATTTACTTGTGCTATATAATTAAAGGGGTAAGCCTACTCACCCGCTAAACTAAAAAAACTATATTTCATTCAGGCTAACTAGTTACCTATGAATTTAGAAAGTACTACAGAAAAATTATTGGGTCCATCATATCCCGAAAATAAAATTGTCAAACTTGGTAATTTTTTAGCACAACAATCTCCCTTAAGAAATAACATGGGGACTATCTTCATGCCCCGGGCCCTTGGAGGATTTTGATCCCCAAAAAATAATGGCTATTATTGACGTAGGCTAATCTACACTTACAGCCTTTTCTGTAAATCTGATATATGTTTTGTTTTTGTTATTTGGCCAAGTGATTCGGTCAAAACATGCTCATTACCAAGAAGAGGTGTGATTTTGGGATACATATTTTTGTGTGTTTTGAGTATATATTTGTGCACAGTTTCAAGACACAGTGTTGTAATGGGCCATTTTAGATTGGTAGGCCTACGATGCTCTAGTATCTACAGTATGTGGAACAAAAATAAGCAGGTTAAACCAGAGTTAAGAAATTCCCCAAAACACAAATTTTGCAAATTTCATGATAAAAAATACTTAAAATCTTAGTGTAAAATCACAGTTAAGGTCTACGTATAATTTTTTAAACAGTCATTTTAGTGTAGCCCTAGTATTATGTTGTAGGCCTATATAATGTTAATGTAGTAAAAAATCATTTTTGGGGTAGGCCTGATAGCCCCTTTAAGCTAAAATAAATAAATACAATCTTTACCTTTTCCCAGGGGAACCATTTTCCCAAGAATCAAGGGTCCACAGCCTGCATACTGTCCAATAGCCACTTCCAAAAAGAATAATGGATTTCCAGTTAATACAACTAAAATTGCATATGGTACTAGGAAGTTTACTGAAACAAACAAAATCATAATCACAACATATTAATGTTACACATAGTAGGTATTAGTTATCTCGCAAAATGTAGATAGGCCTACTATGACAATTACCATTTATTATTACTAGGAAGCTTCACAAACGCTTTTTCAGGCGTATGTTTTTTAGACGAAAAAAGTGTAGAAATTGCGATTTTCATGAGAAATTATTTTTCGAATGCGCTCAAATTTTACACAAATATAGAAATTCATAAATTTGAGGTTCTGTGAAAATATCATTACAATCAAATAAAGCATGAAGATGTTATAAGTCGATTTTTGTTATTTTTATTGAAAAATGCGTAAAATTGCGATTTTCATAAGAAATTATTTTTTGATTGCGCTCAAATTTCACACCAATATATTGATTCATAAAATTAAGGTTCTGTAAAAAAATCATTACAATCGGATAAAGCATGTAGGTATTATAAGTCGAAGAATGTTGAAAATCTAAAAAAAAAATCGTAAATTGCGATTTTTGGATGAGCGTAGCGAGCGAAGCGAAGATTACATTTCACTACACTGGAGAAAAAATCCGGAATGTTTTTTATTTTTTTTATTTTTGTGTGTTTGTCCACACGATTCCGGCTAAACCGATACTCCAAATGCGATGAAATTTTATGGAGGCCTTTGAAATCTTTGAACTTAGAACTGCCACGTTTTTGAGCACAATCGAAAAATTATTTCTCGTTAAAATCGCAATTTTACGATTTTTTTTATTTTTAAAAAATTTCTTCGACTTATAACACCTACATGCTTTATCCGATTATTATGATTTTTTCACAAAACCTAATTTTATGAATTAATATATTCGTGTGAAATTTGAGCGCGATCGAAAAATTATTTCTTTTAAATTTCAATATTCGATTTTTTCCTTTTTTAAAATTATTACGATTAATTAAAAAAATTAAGATTTTTAGTTAATTTTTTATTTTATTTTATTTAATTTAAAAAAAAATCTTCAACTTAGTAATGATTTTTTCACAGAACAACAGAAAATCCGCATAACACATGGCAGCTCAATGCACCAATTAGGCTCATCCAACAACGCGGCGAGATTTAAGCGTTTTCCTAGTCATAAGAAATAGTTTTTTGATTGCGCTCAAATTGCACAGGAATATATTAATTCATAAAATTAAGGTTCTGTAAAAAAATCATTACAATCGGATAAAGCATGTAGGTATTACAAATCGAAGAATGTTTAAAAACTAAAAAAAAATCGTAAAATTGCGATTTTCATAAGAAATAGTTTTTTGATTGCGCTCAAATTTCACAGGAATATATTAATTCATAAAATTCAGATTTTGTGAAAAAATCATAACAATCGGATAAGCATGTAGGTGTTATAAGTCGAAGAAATTTTTTAAAAATCGAAAAAATCGTAAAATTGCGATTTTAATGAGAAATAATTTTTCGATTGCGCTCAAAAACGTGGCAGTTCTAAGTTCAAAAATTTCAAAGGCCTCCATAAAATTTCATCGCAATTGGAGTATCGGTTTAGCTGGAATCGTGTGGACAAACACAAAAATAATAATAATAAAAATAAAAAAAAAACATTCCGGATTTTTTTCTCCAGTGTAGTGAAATGGAATCTTCGCTACGCTCATCCAATTATTATTATATGCATAGTTAATGATACGCATAAGCCTACTTACTCCCTTTATTCTCGTAAGCCAAATTAGGGAATCTCCAAATGTTTCCTAAGCCCACAGCTAAGTTGACGCAATGAAGTAAGAAGGATAGACGCGTCTTTAGGAACCCTCGATGCATATTTTTTGAATGCTAGAACAAAATATACACATTAGTTTACGAGATAGTAGATCTAGGCGCCTAGGTCCACCACATAAAAGGTAGTACGTAATAGAATTTAGAACAACCAACTTACAATCAATGATGGTCTATGAGTATTGTTGGATAGATTATCTTCAAACTCCCATACTTTTCTGGAAGTTATCGGCACCTGCATAAATAGACAACATAATTAATGCAAAAAGAACTATTTTGAAAAACCAAGATTGCATTCTAAAATTCTAAAATTCACTAATCACTATTTAGATGATGCTATACAGGGGTCTAGGGCACAAAATGTAGCTGGGTTGCCATCTTTTGTAAATCAAGGACAAGAAGTCAGGGAGCCAAATTTGAGATAGTACACATTTGATTTTAAAAATTTAAGACATTTTGTCAGTTATTTTTAAAGTTCATAATTTCAGATAATTTTGTTAAATTTGAGTTTGTGGGTGCAGGGGCATAGAAGTGGGGTGGAAGACATACAATTAAAAAATAGGCCTAGGGTGTGTGCTGGCTTGTGGCTAAGTTGTGCAGAAGCATGCAGTAGCAAACAAATGCTCATCATAAGGCCTATCAGCATGATACGTCCCCTCCTCATTTGAAGAGATGCACCTGTGTAGGTGCTAGCTTGCTTAAGATTCCCCTACAAAATAAAATACATATTGATACCTAGCCTGATATATTGGCAATCTCAAGATGAAAAACTATCTGCATTAATGCAGTGTTCTCCCCAGAAAAAAATGTTCACTGGGTATTTCATAAACATTGCCGGTTAGGGCCAAAAATAGTGGGGGTCCGGGGACTTGCCCCCGGAAAAAATTTGAGATCCTAGATTCGATTTGGTGAGTTTTAGAAGTTTTCGAAGCCCTTTTAAAGTAGCTTACTGAAGTTGGTTTAGGGTTAGTGGTATGAAGTATGAACATTTCAAATTTGATTGAAATCATAGTCTAAGTCTATTTTCTCCTTTGTAATGTAGGCTATGTGAATTACTGTAGTGCTATTGCTACAATGAGTTCAATAGGCCCTTATAAAAGTGATGATGTTATTCTTTCTAAGTGGTTATCATCTAAGATTTGTAGGTTTACAACTACCTACAACTTGAAACATTGTTATATTTGATGACTTCATTTTTATTACTTTAAAATTCGCCCTAGCAATCAATAAACTTGGGAAATTGCTATAATTGTTCACTTGTGTGTGCTCCTTGTGTGCAGTTAATGTTCACGATCATAGCGATGATTGCCATTTTACCAACTTATGTGTTTCGTTCAAATGCATTCCTTGTCGGGTTCTATAGTGATCAGCGAGATTAGCCTCCACGATTTTGCTTACAATCTGCGCTGCAGTTTAGGGATGGGACGTTTAAACGTTTAGTGGACGGTTAATTTATTAAATTCGCAAATCGTTTAGTAAAAAATTCAAAAATTCAAATTTTTTTTTTTTTTTAAATTTCCAAGTTTAAAAAAAAAAAAATTTCAAAAATTTGCCGCCCGGCCTGCCGCGGCGTCCGGGCCTGGGGAGAACACTGATTAATGTAAGATACATAATGGCTTTAGGCCTATAGGCCTACTGTAGCCAACAATATATAGGAACTCATCTGTAACTGCGCTTTAAGGAACTTGGCCCCAAATGCAAAAATGTAGAGTTTTAGGGAGTTCCTGTATGACAATTTTTTTAAATCTATGTTTTCCTGTACGACCACTGAAACTATAGGCCTACCTAGACTAGCTAAAGCATCATCCACAACTAGTTCTAAGGCATAAGGCGCAAAGTTTAAGGCATAATATTTTGTATTGCCAAGTATGTGTTTCAATTAGAACGTAGGTACACAACACGTCCCAAGGTGTACGGTGTATGTCATAACGAATTGACCAAAATCCAATTCTTATGACAAGAGCTGTGTGTGTGCAATTGAGAAAAGAGAGAGAAGAGAGCATCTAATACGTAGTCTGTTGAAAACGACTCACAATTCTTACGACTTATAGGCCCTACTACCAGCTAGGTGTAGCCTAAATGATGCTTAACATACGGAGAAAGAAGGCTGAACGTAGCTACAGTTAAATAGCCACGGGGTTAAAAATATCAAGTAGTAAATGATAAAATAAGATCATTAAAAAATAAGTCATTCACACTTACCAATCTGTCCGAGTCCGCTCTGCTAAACCAAGAACTTCTTACCAAGTTTCCATACATCCTGACTATCCTAAGTATTCACAGCTTTTAAAAACAAATTTAATTACCAATAGGTATAAAATGTACATCTATCTCCAAGTTCAATTACTTAACTAGAGACCTAACCATACAAAATAAGCATAATATCACAATTGGTTCCTTCCTAAAACCAGTTTGTTTATGACGAACAAGAACTTTACCAAAAGTCAAAACAAATCAAAACAAAGGCAACAATCACAGCCGTATGGATGTAAGTGAAGGTACTATTTGTACAGGTGGCGGTGACAACACTGCTCACTTGATAATTTGAAAGACCTTGGTTGTTTCTCAATTTAATTTATCGGAAAACACTACAGTAGATGCAATTGTAATTTGATATACAGAAATCAATCATCCAGGAATTACAAAATTCATTTCAGAGGGGTATCGAACACCCGATTGCTGGTTGGATGCTTTACCCCTAAGCTACTGAAACAGTTAACTTTATTTTCTTTATTTGACGTTTATCCTATTCAGTTATAAAAACTGATTTATAAAGGAGGACAACTAAATAAATAAAATTACATAAATGCAGATGCAAATAATAATAACAAATAATAAGTTCTGGATTGTTGTTCTGCATTTTATAGCATTCCGGCAAGTGTGGCACAATAGAAGCGCAATGTAAGTAAAAACGAAGCATAGCATAAAAAGAAACTAAAGTCTATGCCAAGTTTAGAAGTTATGTTGTTATATCAGCTGTCTGGTATGTCGTCTGCACGGGCTCTTATTTTGGCACTGGTGTAGTGAATCACACCTGATTGAATATTATTGACATTGTGGTTTGATCTTGATGGGATTATAGCCAAATATATAATTATATTATGTACTATGTATATATAGGTCTACTTAGTCATTATTGCGGTATTATCTAATGCCTGTTAATCTTTTATGTTTGTTTAAAACTTTAAACCAGGAAATTATGTTGGATTCTTAAATTTTACATTGTTATAATTTTTAGCACTTTATCACCAGGGCAGGTGTAATACGAGTTTCAGAAGACGTCACACCGATTGTCATGGCCGACTAGTGGGAAAAATTACCAAAGCTCCATCTAAACACATGTTAAAAGGGTGCATTTAACTCGAGATTCCTCAAAGTTATAGCATTTGGCAGTGCAAATCAATCAAACATGAATTCTAATATCTGTTATTAATGTTTCAACAAGGAAACAGTGATAATTGAAGTTCTAGTTTCTTAAAAATCAATTAAAAGCTGAAACCCTGTAAAAATAAATTAAGGGTTTTGCCAGGTGACCACTTTAGAAGTAGACCTACCATTTCGTGGCTGCCAAAAAGTTTTGCAATATTATTAGAAAAACCTTAGCTACAGTATCTATTTATATATTGAGATTTTGTATCGTACACCATTTTTATCAGAGAAGACGATGAAAAATACTCGATTTCTTCCTCTTTGCCTATGCCAATGTTAAAATTGCATACGTTGCCCACCAGTTGGCCAAAGTTGGTAGATAGTGCGCCACCAAAACCTTCCTGAAACTCTCATATACAGTTGTACAAGGATTATGTGTGCAATATTGTTACCTGCTATTACTTTATATTCTTATATTCTTCTTTTAATTGTGCAATTGATATTTGTTATGAAAAGTTTGAATCATTGGAGGCTTATAGGAATAAATGTAAACTTTAACCTTGAAGCGTTATTATTGAACCCATGCTCTCTGCTATGGTTACTATTGTCATTTTTTATTTGTGGGAATTAGTTGTGTTGTGTTAGGAGCTGAATTGTTACATTTCAGCTATTGACTTGTTCCATACAATGTATGTATTGTGATTGTTATACGGAATTAATAAAACGAAATGACAAACCTTATAGCCAGATGATAATTACTAATTAGTAATTAGTAATTGCAGACTCATAAGAAAAAGTAAGAGTTGGAAGAATAATCAAAACCAATTACTATGCAACCTTTCTAAGATCATTTAGAGTTTTGTTGTTAAATGCAGTTTCACTGAGCATTAGTGTTAAATGGATCTTTCTCTGATTTTGCGTGTTTGGCGTACACAGATACCTTGAACCAAATTTTGACAACATCTGGGATGAAGACAACATGGACAGCAAAATCCATCAATATGCCAATCTACAAATAATTTTAAAAACACTCAGATTAATTTTAAATTTTAATGTTTTCAATGGAAAAAATAATATTTATAGACACAATATTTGCTTGATTAATACCGATGTCATAAAAGTGTCATAAAAGTTTCATAAAAGTTTCTTCACTTTATCTTACACATCCACCTTGCACGTAAACAAAGTTGAGTTTATTCATAGAATTTGACTCAAAAGACCTACGTTTAAACTTCAAACCATTACGTCTACTATATCAGTGAAAATAAACTTTAATAGAGCCCCTGATAAAAGAAATCAAGCCCATCAAACATCCAAGAACCAACTAACTGTAAAGTATTTTAAATTTGTTTCATGTAAAAACACTGCACTATGTTTGTACAATGTTCAATTTGAAGTTAACCTGGGCACAGAGTATATAGAATAGGTCAGGGTAATAATATGGTCTTTATTATGGTCGTATGGTCGTCAAATAAAAAGGCCATAACAACAAACTATAGTCTAAGGGTCTGAAATATTACGTTGTTGAAAACCTAATTTTTAGTATTTTGTGATGAAATAATAATATAATGAAGAATAAAGAAGCTTGTAGGATTGCCAAAATATCAATTCATGACTCACCTCAGTTTCCAGTTTCTGCTAAATAGTGAGACTCTCTCACCTGGGCCAACAGATAAATAATTCGTGAGAAGTAGGATGGCTTTTCAATCCAACCACCGGTGACAGACAGCTGGGCAGGTACGAATTTAGGCGAAGACTCACACTGCAGCAATCTTCAACAAATGGCATATCCCTCTTTGCAGGCAGTTTCATAAGTACATAGAATATAGTAGTGTTGTCAATGGCCATAATAAATAAATAAATAAATTGTATTTAGAGTAGCCATGTCTTAGTATAATGTTGATTGATTTGAAATCTTACGACCCTTTAAATAAGGGATGCACATCAAAACTTTTTTATTATCAATTATCAAAATGGTTAGGCCTATGTCATTACTCATTAATATTATCAATATTATCGATATCACCAACAAAGCCTACTCCGACCCATAAGTTGAACCTCACGTGTGGCAAGTGCAAGTCGAAACAATACAATCGCATTCCGTTTGCTGCCTCGCTGTTTTCGATGTGTGTTTGGCTTCCGTTATCAAATAGAGAGTTTGGTTCGTGCCACTTTTGAAGAATTATTTGATATTTTGATAATCGATCATGAATTTTGGTTATCGATTATTGAAATTATGTCCGTTATTGATTATCGATCGATAATATCGATTATCGTGTGCATCCCTACTTTAAACACATCCGTTGATCAGCACTGTGATAATGAGCCTGTTGCTACGTCTATATCAGCTTGGATTGATCCTCTTTATATTCGTAAAAGTATCGAACAGTCAGTGATCATTTTGTAAGTATCATAGGGACTTTATTGAAGTTGGCAAATGATATGCTAGTGAGTGAAATTGAGAATTCTAATGGTGTGTCACTGTAAATGATTGGCAATTTATAGGTCTGTGGTCCGTGCCCCTTCAATTTTGAATATTGATTTTATTGGACAAGTCAAAATGCACAAGAGTAGTTAGCAAGTAGCCTACAGCAAATGTTTTGTTTTCAATCCAAGCTAGTATTGTGAACAACGACGATTAGGAAGACCAGTTAGCTAGGAAGTGATAATATGTGACACTAACAAAATTACATGACTCTTCTGTTAACTTACACTGGTGCAGCACTAAACAGGCCAAGGCAGGCCTGACCTCACCATTCGAATAAAAATCCATAAGCCTATCTGGTAAGCTGTGTTACCGACCTTACTCCGGCTAACAGCAATGCCTGGCTGGCTCAGTGGAGGAGGGGTGGTCCGGTTAGCCGGCAGGCTGCGACTCGAGGCTAAGGGAAGGTACTTCCCAAGATCTAGGGATGAGGTGTCAATGCCGGGGAAAATGGGCGCCACTTAATTTTGGGTTAGGGTTAAAATTAAGAAAACACCCTTGCTAAATTAATAAAATAGTCATAAATGGATATAAATATATTGATAAATATATAACAACATTAATAAATAATGAAATTACATAACCACTGGCAAGACTGTCCCCTGTCTAGCTAACTGTACTGTGGGACACAAACTGTGTGCCGGGTCACCGTACTGTTTATGTACCCTTGCATAACACAATGAGTGGTAGCAGATAGTAACCAATTAAATATAGATAAATATAATAACATTAATAAATAATGAAATTAAATGATCACTGGCAAGACTGTCCACTGTCTAGCTAACTGTACTGTCCGTGCATAATTGCGTGCTGTGTCACCGTACTGTTTATGTACTGGTACCCTTGCATAACACAATGAGTGGTAGCAGCTAAGAACCAATTAAATATACTCAAGCAAATAAAGCTAGCACTGACACGATGGTCTAATGCCTAGCTAGCCGGACTGTTTATGTACACTTGTACCACCACCTGGTACTTAAACATAACTCTATCAGAGGGCTTATTATAATAATGAATACAACATAACATATGACTATATAGGGGATCGATCCCTGAAAAAAAAAACGCAGAGACGTGGAGGTCAAATACTATAGTCAATTCCCGAAAGGAGGGTACCGCGAAATTACAACCTTGTAATTTTGAAACGGTTATCGACCTCCAGGCCTCCACATAACAATGGGTTATTAGCTTAAATTTACTACTTATCGTAATTGTATCGATGTCCTCCCGAGAAATGGTTCGGCAGGGTAGGCCGAACTTGAGTCTGGTCCTCAGGTACTGCCGATCGGCAAGAGCAGGATCGCTCTTGGCGTCTTGGTGTGCGGAAGCACACCACAGACACGACGCGATGACAGACGCTGTCTAGGGCATCTAATCCAGATCCTCTCCGTGGCGTCTAATTGTCCAAACAATTGTCCAAACAAATGGGCCTACAATAATGTCGGCTATTGGCCGTTCTTAGTTCCCGTGGTTCCTCCAGGGTTCCCAATGTCCGCAACCTGACCCTCGAATATTCTCGTCGTCCTCACCGGTAGAACAGCTCAACCTCACAACAGCTACACTCGGGCGACCGTCCTCTGTCAGCGATCACTCCACAATCACAGTCTGCGATGCATTCACTGCATCTCTCCCGCCCCTCTTACCCCTCCAATACAACTGATAAGATACTGGTTTCTGTGGCAGGTATAGTTTGTTCCAAAGTGGACGGAATGAAATGAACGTTACAGCTGTAAGAAGACAATAATTATTTTTTATCACTGCTAATTAGCTTTTTGCTAAATCACTATGAAGAAAGTTTAGACCTAGAACAATAACAGGAAATGTGCAAATTTTAATAGGTAAGCCTACTCTCAATATTCAAAGATATACAAAAAAGAAAAACAAAAAACTATCCTATCTAGACTAGCCCACGTATTTCAAAGTAGGCAATGCCCGCATTTAAACAAGGCACAAGCAAAAATTACTATTTAGGATCATTTTTCATTTCTAAAAAAGCAAATTGCAGTGTTAACGGTTTAATCGCCTGGATACTACAGAATTATGGAATTATTTGAAAAGACTTCCACAAATAGTACAGTATTGAGCATAAAATAAGTGATGGGTATCGTGAAAAGGGGAAGATGGTCGATTTGAAGGTTTTATGTGCATTTAAAAGAGGATAAAGTTACGAAAAAATTATACAAATTTTAAGTAGGCCTAAATCGAACTTGAATTGTAGAAATAACATCGTTTTGATATTTATTAGTAATTGAAAACACATAATTTTGAGAAAACTTAATTTAAAAACGGCATAACATTAATAACCCCTTGTTTTGCCATAAGTAACTATTTAAAATAAAAATTTTGGAAGAAAAAAACAAAATTCCAATTTTTATCTCCTTTTTGGAGATTTTACCTGATCTTATCCCACATTGACATTTAAGTGCCCACTGCATTTTTTTAGTGATGACATCGGGTCCAAAAAGTTCAAACCGGTTCTTAAAGGTCAATTTTTGTTCAATGTATCAGCCTTACAAGCATGGTTTTTGGAAGGGACTGTACGACCGGGAATGAGCTGGCTTTGGCGCCCGCGCTTTGTTACGTACGACTGCCGACGGCGACAGTCAAGTGTCATGTAGCAGCCTCGCACATCAAGACCGTTCCGAGTGCTTGATAATCAGCTAGCGAGGAAGGATAGATAGCTGGCTACGTCATCACGGGCTCCGTGGAAATAGACCGCACAAGAAACGGTGCATAGAATTACCATTTTTGCGGGAAAACGTGTCACTGAAGTATAGTAGAACTTGAAAAACGAAACCAGTTTGTAAAGTCGGAACCGGGTCGCTATAAAACCGGTTTCCGGGTACCCGATGTCATCACTAATTTTTTTCGCCTGAAAGTAGACTTTTTTTACACATTCCACTAAAAAACAAGCTCTACAGCAAAACAGGTTACATAACCCAGAGGTCCCTTTTCACTTAGCGCATCACATAGTTAAAATCCAATTACAGTAGCCTAGTTTAAATTTAGGGATGGGATTTGACCGGTCAAATTCAAATTTGGTCAATTGACTGGTCAATTGACGGTCAAATGTAAAAAATCATAAATTTTATTTTATTAAATAATTAGTATATTTATTTTTTAAATGTTGTGGTGACAAAAGCTTTTTTTATTTAAAAGCTTGTTAAATGCATATTAAGTGGCATATCATCATCGTCATCATCATTGTCGATGCTGTCATCAGTCCCTTTCTCCGATTCAGCTTCAGCTTACCCAGAAGCTATTATATTCTATTTGTCTATTATAATTCATAATATAACTACATAATAAATAATAATTAAAATAAAATATTACCTAATTAAAACTTTTTAATTGAAAAATAAAGAAAGCAATGTTATCGTTTACATAACAATTCAAATTCAAATATAAAAATTCAAATAATTTTAAGTTTTAAATGCAATATACACATGTTATCTTTAAGTCAATTGACCAAAAGTAATTGACCAAAAGTATTTGACCAGTCAATTGACCGGTCAATTGACATTGTGCAACCCTATTTAAATTGAATCGGTTTTCAAGCGGAATTTGGCCATGTCCTTGTTAGGTTTAGCATTTTTAGATTTGATTGAAAATTACGTAACAAACGCATGTATAAATTAAAACACACAAAACAATTTCAGTTAAATACTTAGTGAATTTATTATACTAAAAACGTTAAATTTCTATTAGTACAGTTCTAATACTAGACCACAATAAAATATTCAAAACCAAGTCCACTGCCATATTTTGAAGGTAGATGATTGATTAATGTTCAAGGATTGTTGGCAACAATTATTACTCAATGCAAATTATCAACAGTGCATACAAAAGTCCCACAATTTAAACAAATCAAAGTGTTATAAAATGCTACTGTACACTAAGTATATTGTTTATGGTAATTCGTAATCTCAGAAAACATTATGCAATATTTAGGCTACCAAGAAATTTAAGTTTTGAATTTTCCCATGGAAAAGTATATTATCTACTATATTTTTTAAATTTATAGGCCCACTAAACACATTATAGAAAGACTTAGTTCTTCAAAACATATTCTTGACACATTCATTGCCATCAAGATATATTGCGTCATACCATACCTTCGAGTCTTATCACTTATCAGCTTGGTCTACTTCCGAATTTAGATCTGCACTGCACGATACCCTTGCATAGAACTAGGCCTACATTGCAATGTAGAAATAAACTATAGTTGGAGATAACAGGAGTTGACAACTAAGCCTTTCACTTTCAGTGAACAGACTTTTTATTTCATAGTCAGAATTTATTCTTTCATTCAA
This sequence comes from Sweltsa coloradensis, assembly GCA_024449915.1. Classification (NCBI taxonomy): domain Eukaryota; kingdom Metazoa; phylum Arthropoda; class Insecta; order Plecoptera; family Chloroperlidae; genus Sweltsa; species Sweltsa coloradensis. The sequence continues at coordinate 121,958 of JAMZAV010000490.1, read as the reverse complement.
TTTTTTCCAGTCATTTGTTTAAAATTTCATTTTTTTTTAAAACCAATTTGCTAGGCCTAGGCTACTTATATATATTTTTTTCATTTTGATAAGCCAATATTTGATATTTTGTACAAAATTTTATAAAGTGTACACCAAATTTTTTATTTGTCAACTCCTTGGAGATTAATTAAACATTATGTTAGGCAGGCCTAATTTGTTTATAAAATAGAACAATTTTAAAGCTAGTCACAGCTTCTTCTTCAGGTTCTTGTTTGATTTTAATTATACATAGGCCTCTACCTATTATATTCTTCTTGTTCAATTATAAATCTTAATATTGTGGGTCATTTCTACGAGTGATTTAATGAAAAAATATAAATTATCGATTATGGAAATGGTAACAACGTTAACAATGTGAACAATGTTAGTAAAATTGAAGCCACTTGTATGGTTAAGAACTTAAGACGCCTGCCTGGAATGCGGGAGACCCGTGGTTGAATCCCGGTTGGGGCGGACTTTTTTAATTTCTGAATTGTAGTAAATAATACCACTTGTATTGGCCTATGGACATGTTTAAAAATTGAAGATTGCAATTCAAAATCAATTTTTTAAATTCAGAAATGGGGTATTTATGTGAGATTATGAGTCAACTTTGGACCTCCGTGATTGCGAAATTATTATCATTCACATTTGAATAGCAGTGTTACGTATATGTTGTCGAAAGTGCGGGAAATTGCACGTTTTTGATAGGCTAATATGCTAATTAGGCCTATTGTGTTGACCTACCACATCGAAGACTGACCCCGATAATGGTTCGCAATCATATTAAAACATTGGGAGTAAAATTGGGTAATTTCTCAATTATGTAGCCTATTTTAGGCTGTGAAAGTCAAAAGTACCAAATGTGTGTGTATCAAATAAGAATTATGTTTCCCTACATTTATGTTTAATTAATCTAGACCTATACTCCAATTATTTTTTCGGTGAATAAGTAGGCTACCCACTAAAGTACGTTTTAATAAAAAATTAAATTGTCTTATCACAAGTGGTCTTCGTCAAAGGACAACGGATTATCCTCCTCTTCGCTGTCGGACGCAGCGTTGCGCAAACACAGCGACCGGATCTGTTCCATGGCCTGGTGGATTGACTCCCGTCTGTCCGGGGTGGTGTCCCCGCTCACGTTGCCCCCGGCCGGTGTCTGGGGGGTGTTGGTGGGGGGGATGGGGGTGGTGGAACCGTCCCCAGTGCTCGAGGTGGTCGACACGCTCGAGGGACTCTTGGCTCGGGGAGGGGGTTCCTCGACCGACGATCCTTCCAGCCGTAGCCCAGCGACGCCCTTCTTGGGAATAGTGGCAAGGTCGCGCTTAATACGCCGGCGTCGTGTGAGCTCGCTGCGACGCAGTTGGAGCATCGCGTCAAAGTCGGCGACGTAGAGGAAACCGGCTATTAGGAGTTCGCACGTTCGTTCTCCTTTCTTGTAGGAGTTTTCTAGCTCACGACTTGTTCGCTCGTCGTACTGCCACCAGCCTGCGAACAGCAGTAATTACGTGGGGCCTAAATATAGGCTAAAAATGTTGAAATTATATTACATTTATAAGAGGTCGACTGTGACTGTGATCAAAATAATGTAGGACTACCGTACTGCTCATTGAGTAAGAGCCCTGCTGAAAAATCTTGTCAGAACTTGCAAGATCTTGCCAAGAACTTGTTTATGGTAAGAACTTGTCAAGAACTTGGTTTGAAACAAGATCTTGTGAATATCTTTGATACAAACAAGATATTGTCAACGTCTTACCAAGATCTTGGATTCTAAACAAGATCTTGTCAAAATCTTGTAAGATTTCAAACTTAACTTCCACCTGGTGTTAGCATCTAAAACCTCATCAAACAGCTACATGGCAGCAAACAAGCTAAGCCTACATTTGTGCTGTTTCTTTGTTTCAGTTTATTTTGAACTAGAGTAGAAAGTTACCTAGTCTACATGGTAGGCAAAGGCCACATATACACATAAATAGCTACAGATAGCTGCCATCGTCTTGTACAGGCCTCAGGCTATGAGTATTTACAGCCACTAATTGGAGTACTATGCCTAGGTGACAGTTGACTAAAAGTCTTATGCCTTGCAAGGCCTGTGTTTGCCTTAGCCTGCAGACATGCCTACTTGCTTTATGTTCACAGGGCCTAGATTAACAAGACACGGATAAACATGTAATAAGGCGGCCTAGTGTGTATAGTATATATATAAATGTATATATATGTGTGGATTGTTGTAGGTTTTCGCGGCCCGTCATAGGATAAAAACAAGGATCTTGGGTAAAAAAACCAGCTCATAATTAAGGTGAACCAGAGCACAACACTTGGGCGTCCCACAGTTTGTCTGCCACATTCAGAACAAAAGATTAGCTGGACTCTTCTAACGAAGTTTATAGTACATGCTTGGAAACCTGCAGCCCCGACTTATAATATATCGAATCAATGTCGTGTCTGGTCTGATATCATATAAAAAAATTACCAAGCCCAGCCAAATCCTCATAGCAATTGGGTGCCAAATTTGACAATTCCATAATTTCTAAGTCAATAACCAATTTCAAAGAATCCAATCATGGGCACTTTATGCTAGAACCACAAAAAAATTTACTAAGTAATTCATTAATTGACTCAATTGCAACAATTTTCAAAAATACAGCCCCAACCTTTGATAATGGTTGTTTCAGCATGGTTTATAACGGTGTGCGTGCTTGCCTAATTACATTCAACTCCGTTAGAAACAGTCAACCTTGTAATGTTGACTATACAATAATTTTAGGTTTGCTGGTTCACTTATTATTGAAAACGTGTTATAAACAACAATGAACTTGTTTTTATCATAACGTTACACACACCTGGTGTGTCACTTTGTAATCCCGTTCTTCTAGAAGTACAACATGAACACTAACGTTATTAAATGCAGTTTAACATATTACTAACATTAACACGCCATAGTCGCCTATAAAGCATATAAAATTTATATAGTTGACAAATGTGAGTATTATCCTAGGTATGGTAAATAAAGCCTATTTTGTAATTTGTTTTTAATATTGTTCAAATAATGGAAATAATTTGAATTGTGACTGACTAGACAACTAAATAAATTTTGTATTACCATATAAGCTGCAGAATAAATTTTATAACAATAGGAGAAATAAAAGCTTCAGTTCTATTTTTTTGCTATTGGAAATTGCCACACACAAGCACCATTCTAGTTGAAACAGATTCACCTAAGTTGTGTGCCCATGTCATAGACAAAGCATTTAAGTTTTTTCTAATGTCCATATTTATTTTCATAACGCTTTTGAATGTATAAAATAGGAACATGATGGATAGGGCAGAAACATTGAAGATTGAGTTGATGAAAGAAGACTACAGAATGTTGCACTAGTTGTCACAAGAAAAACATACTGTAGGGCCGTAGGCTAAACAAACTTAATTTTCAAATTAAGGTAGGCCCACCTAATTAATTAATCCAACAACAGGGGAAGTAAGGATAAGGAACTGAACGGAGATTGTGTCAGTGTGAGCTGCTCAAAAATGCGATGCGTAGGCCTACTGGTACCGGTACAAGAAATCCAATTTCCATAATAGGTAGGTATGCACTTTTCTCAATGACAATGTATAAAAAAAGGTAGTCAGGCATCATAGATATTGGATCAGATAAAAGGCAGAGTTGAGAAAAGAAGTGCAACAAGGATCAAGGGATGAGGTGATCCAAGAGATGAATCAATCAAAGAAAGTAGGCTAGTATTACACAGCCCTTCTTCATTCCAGGGAGGCAAGAGGTTGAAAATGAAGTACCGTCAGGACTGGCTTGCTTGTAATGAAGACACAGGCCTATTACATAGACCTATGTACTGTACCTACTAACAACTGGAGTAAAAATTGGGTGTGGTTTCACTTTCATGAGCCCTACAGACACCTTCCAGAGCTACTGTATGCAATGTTTGTTTGCAAGCAATTTAAGACTGTCTTAAACTTCCTCCAGTCTAAAAGAAAAATCTTGAAGAAGAGGGAAATGCATTCTTTGGCTACGATAATTTGAAATTACTGGTACTACCTAGTTGAAGTCATCACATGTGAACTATGTATGCTATCATGTCCAGCTTTAATAAGTCCTGCCCGGCTTCCTTAATTTGTACTCGTTTTTTACCTCGTTGGTTTGGTGGTTAGCGTATCTGCTTCCAATGCAGAAGGTCCAGGGTTCGATTCCCGCCAAAGTCAAAAGTTTTTTAACTTCTGATTTGGACTTAAGTCCATCAGTTCTTGTCTTAGGAGTTTGTAAACGGTGACTTTGGAGCCGTCCTAGCAACGAAGCACATAATAAATTCAGAGTTGTGCTGAATCGGCCTTGTTGATTCGCGGGTGTTCGCACTGTCCATACCACTGATTGCTATATTTCCTATTAAAAATAACGATCTTTGGTTGGTTATCGCTCATTCGCCGATTACGTCGGGGCCTACAGGGTTGGCTTAGTCCCTTTGATTTAAAGTCCCCCACTGAAAATCAGTTATTATAACTGAGTGGGTAGACTCTAAATACAATTTATTTATTTACCCCATTTTAAGTACACAACTTACTAATAAATTCAATTCAATTTTCAATTCAATTCAATTTCAATTTCAATTTATTTTGGACAACAACAAATAAAAATAGTTACAGTTTTAACAGTTTTCATATAAAGTTGGCCAGAAAATTAGCGTAATCCCGCTACTCCTTTCTTTTGTGCTGCAATTAGGTCACGCTTGATTCTTCGCTTCTTGGTGCTATCAGATTTCCGATATTGCTGGTTCGATTTAAAGTCTATCACATACAGGTGGCCACATATCATCAACTCGAAGTGCGGGACATCACGTTTGAACATTTCCTCCAGTTCAGCACTCGTACGAACATCGTACTGCCACCAACCTGTTATGGGAGGATACAGAGGTAGAATCACTCACTATTCAGGATATGTAGGAACTAGGAACTGATTTTTTAAATGTAATTTTGTTGGTTTGAAAATTAATAAAGTAGGCCTACCAATAATGGGAACATATTAAAAATGACCATTTGTATGGAATTACGGTGCCTAACAGGTCCTAAAGTGGCATCACGTATTTGGTCTATTAGGATTGGTACTGTACCTAGGACCTACTACATAGTAGGTATGCTTCAAAATTCAATTAGGCCTAGATGTGTATGGCTACAGTTAGGCCAGATGTTCTGCAATCTTGAGATGCAAACAAGGCTTCAATCTCACTCTTCAATTCACAACCTTCCAAGTTTATGAACCAGAGGAAGTTGATGTATTTTCCTACCTACCTAAGCCTATAGGTATGATTATTGCAACATGGCAGTAAAAATAGACATTAGGCTCTGGCACGGGTATGCATAGGTAGGCCTAGGTCAACAATTATGCCTAGTTGAAGCGTACACGTGCTAATAGCCAAGATAAACAAATAAATAAATTTGCATTGAGAGTCTACCCAATCAGTCATTAACAGATTTTCAGCGGAGGACATTAAACCAAAGCGACCAAGCCAACCTTGTAGGCCCCGACGCAATCGACAAGTGAGCGATAACCAACCAAAGATCGAAAGCCTATATTTTTTTATTGATAGTAAATATAATAGCAAATCAGTGGTGCTAGACGAACACCCGCGGATGAATGCCAGAATCAACAAGGCCAATTCAGAACAACTTCATGAATTTATTATGTACGGTACCTCGTTGCTAGGATGGTTCCAAAGTCACCGTTTACAAATTCCTAACCCAAGAACTGATGGACTTAGTCCAAATCAAAAGTTACAAAACTTCTGCCTATAGCGGGAATCAAACCCTGGACCTTCTGCATTGGAAGCACAGACGCAAACCACAAGACCAACGAGCATTTATGAATAAACATAGCAAAAACAAGATCAAAAAGTGTTATTATATTATCTAGGGCGACGGTCGTTCGCCCACAGCCAAGCACACGCGACTGCTAGTAGGCGATGATAACTCGACCCTGTTTACTCCTACCCGAGTTGGGGGGTTTTCAGCTATCTCACACGCCGTCCCGAAGGATTTACAATCTTGAAACTCGGTATATGACCTGATATGTGGTCCATGACATACAAAAAAAAAATCAGCCCGATCCAATAACCCGTTCTGTGTTAAAAAAGTGTGTAAAAATCGACGAAAGCCTTCCAGCTGGCTGGGGATTCTGACAGAGAGGAATAAGAGCCTATAGAGAAAATGGTACATCTTAGAACTATGAAACTTGGACCACACTTAGATGTACCTCAGACTCATACTTCCACCAAGAGGCAAGCAATATTCCACCCCCAACACCCCCTAAAATTGGAATAATTCATAGCTCTAACCCAAAATTGAATTTTTATTCAAATTAGATTGGAGAAGGGTTGACAGGTTGGGAAAGCAAAGAGAACATAAATCCCAGCCTGAAGGGCTGGGGGCAACAAAACTTTTCACCTGCTGATGACAATTGCAGCTAATTTAAAGTTGTTACCTTAATCCACGACACGTTTCGTCCTTCTGGGACTCATCAGGCAGATGATGGCCACTAAAAATCAGCTAACTACATGTCACAACCAGACCTGGGTAGTAACGTAACGAAAGTAACGCGTTACTGTAACGAAATTACTTTTTTCAGTAACGAGCCAGTAATTTAATTACATTTTTCTCAATGTAACGGAAGAGTAATTTCACTACTTTTATAATTGTAATTTGGCGTTAGTAACGCGTTACCTTTGCCGCGCGGCCCGCGCCTTTGTGTATCAAATATCAGTCACTGGGCCAGTGCGCCTGCTGCCTTTCTACGTATTGCCCGCTTGAATAATGTGCATGTGCATGCAGCATTTCCGACATTTCGTAGGTCTGATCAAGAGATTTCGAGTCCCGAGTTTTTATTTCAGAACTTAGCCATGTTTACTTTTGGTACTTCCACCTATGACGAGCGCCGTTGACAACGTAATTATCTACTTGACATCAAACATTCAAGTCTGTGTCAAATAAATCGATAGCCGAATTGTTACACTTGTAGTGTAGTTACAACATTTCGCCGATAGATGTCACCCGCGTAATCAATAATTTACTATACATCTATATCTTCAATATCTCTGTGATAGGCTTCCGCTGGTTTTAAAATGTGGGCGTGGATAACACCCTGTCTGAGACCCGCCATCGGCAGACAAGCACTTGCGTCATACTCGTCCGCACATCAGATACAATTTTAATTAAAAAGTAATTTTTGAAAGTAATTTCACTACTTTTTTTCATAAAAAGTAACGTAATTTCATTACTTTCTTGGAAAAGTAACTAAATAGTAATTTAGTTACATTTTGGCTGAAGTAATGAGTAATGTAATTTCATTACTTTTCAAAAGTAACTTACCCAGGTCTGCTCACAACACATAACCAAACCTGTGGTAGGGCCACGCAAGAAGCAAATTCTGCATGCATGTTGTTCCTTGTCAGCACAACCAGTAAGGGGGCTTCCCTCCCAACTCTAGTGCTAAATTAGTTACTAAAATTATGTTCTAATGTGTTTTAAGTTTTAACCCAATTGGCCTATTCTCATTATATAAACCACATTTTGTCAACCCCATCCCTAATAGTTTATATTATATTTACCTTGATTTCCAGCATTCACCATAAAGGCACCTAATGAGTTATCAGCATGAAATTTCGCATGATGGTACATAATAATATGAAAAATAATTTGCCGATAGGCAAGGATATTCCACCCCCAACACCCCCTAAAATTGGAATAATTCATAGCTCTAACCCAAAATTGAATATTTATTCAAATTAGGCCTAATTATTAAAATTATGTTTTAATGTGTTTTAACCCAAATCGGACTATTCTCATTTCCTAAACCACATTTTTTCAACCCCCATCACTAATAGTAGGCCTATAGGCATATTGTTTTTATCTTGATTTTCAGCATTCACCACGAAGGCACCGAATGAGTTATCAGCATGAAATTTGTCATGATAGGCCTACTGATGGTACATAATAATATGAAAAATAATAATCCGCCGGGAGGCAAGCGATATTTCACCCCCACTGTTCCCTACCACCCTTAACTTTGAAAACTTAGGTATATTTAATAAATTTGAATAGTTTATTGCTGATTAAAATATGCGTCAATGTTTATAGTCTGTCCAAAACATTCACAACAACCCCAACGACATGAACCATAGGCAATTTATTAAAACATTGTATATTGCACCACAACAGATTGTAAACAACAAAGATGGTAGCTTTGTACCTAGACAATCTGTTTTAAAGGCACTACGACAGTTGCTCGGGCGCTAAGCGCTCAACCTGATTTCGGAGTCCCTGGTTCGAATCACCCGTGAGACCGGCAAATACGTGACTGAAGTTTTTACAAGTTTTCCTCAGTCGTTAAGGCGAATGCAAGGATTGAGTCCTCTTAAAGCCTGGACAACCTTCACCAATTTCCATCGACATACCTAGTTCACCTAAAGAGGGCAATTGCACCTATAACAGGTTTCCCACGATAAAAAAAAAAAAAAAAAAATAAAAAAAGCACTGTAGGCCTATCCACCTTTTCATGTATTTCACGCCTTGATATGAAACAAACAACAAAAAGAAGTGATATCCCCCCCACCCTCAAATACAAAAAATTGGAAAAAAAAAAATGGCAGCCAAGCTCTCCTTCAAAAGACTTTGGCTGTGAATGCTGTGAGATACAGAAGTTGAGCCAGGCATTTCATTCTTAGTTTCGCATTGAAAAGAAGTACCTAAGATCATTTTGCCTGTTGACGAGCGCCAAGCCAACCATTTTCGTGGGTAAAAAAAGTAAAAATTTTAAACTCAAAATCATAAAAAAAATACTTGGCCATTAAATTTGGTTCATTACAAGAAAGAATGCAATTTTAACATGGCTACGATAGGCAGATAGGAAGAAATCACGTATTTTTTATCGCCTACATGATTTTAAAATGTGTAGGCTCACGACACAAAATGTCAATACATTTGATAACCAAGGTTCTTCCAGTAATATTGAAATACCATACATTTTGTCAGACACGAAACGGTCTAATTCTAAAGCGTCAAAAGTGGCCAGCTGACATAGACCTTAGACCTGCTTTTACAGGGTTCCATCTTTTAATGTCCTCGCACCCACCGTCTCCTATGAGAGACACACGCGGTGCAGTATAGTAAATAGGAAACGGTGGGTCTGAGGAGGTTAATTGTTTTTGAAAAAACCAGAGCTTCAATTTCCATTGTTTCCTTGTAATCCTGTCAAATAAGAATTTTTGTAGGAAAAAATTGCGATGTCGCTGAATTTTTGCAGAGACCTTCCTTAAATGATACTTATCAACATACTAAAACTCCCCTACAATCGGACTGGAGCTTCGGCCGCCATATTGGAAAATGGCGGCCAAAAAGTGTTTGTTATCGAATATCTCCAAATTCGTTTGAGATAGACAAAATATGTCAATAGCAGAAATATTCCCCATTTAATTCCCTACAAAACAGGTGTCTTCTATAGTTTTGGTAGGGGCAACGGTTACGTCACAAAATCGTGGTTTATATGTTGCTTATTGGAGTACCAGCTTATTTCCAAATTTTCACGCCCAGCATCAGATAAGATACCTAAGATAATTTATTCACCATGGATTCGTACATAATACAAATATAGGTTTCGTCAGGAAAGATAGAAAATAGTAATACACAGTAGACACACACATACGTGCACGATATATACAATATATACAATAGTAGGCCTTCAAAATGAGTAAAAATATTTAAATGAGCTACAATGGTTACAAGCCATTTATACTAATTTAACAAAATTAAAATATTTGGTAGGCCAGCACATGAATAAATGGCAATTGGAAAGAATACTGTTTAGGTCTTTATTTAAAGATAGAAATTAATACAAGGAGAAAACGCAAGCTTACTCATCAGCGAGGTAGTTGTTAATAGAGTAAAAGCTATTGGTCACAAGGAAAGATTTCAAGTTGTGTTTGAAGGAGGACAGCAAGGGGGAGGTTTTGATGTGATTAGGGAGTTTATTGTAGAGGGTGGATGCAAGATGTTCAGGGCCACAATCGATTTAAATACAAAAGGACTTTTGTACGGGGTTCATGAAAGCTTCAATTAGTATTTTTAAAAATCAGTTCTGCAAAATCGAATTTTGCATTTACCCGGAATTTGGGTTTTTCCATTGTTGGCATTTCCTAAAAAATGACATATTTTACTGTCCATTATTAAGCACTAAATAGCATTGGAGGAAAAATTCTTTCTACGCACATTGAAATGACTTAGATAATGATCCGATTACAACCAAAGTTTAAATACAATATGGCTGCTAATTCCTAATATTCACAATATGAATACTGTTTTCGTGCTGTTTTTACACTCTTTTAGTTACATAATTCACTTTGATGTTGTGGATATTAGGAATTAGCAGCCATATTGGATTTAAACTTTGTTTGTAATCGGATCATTATTTGAGTCATTTCAATGAGCGTAGAAAGAATTTTTCCTCCAATGCTATTTAGTGCTTAATAATGGACAGTCAAAACGGGCATTTTTGACTTTGAGGAAATGCCAACAATGGAAAAACCCAAATCCCGGGTAAATGCAAAATCCGATTTCGCAGAACTGATTTTTTAAAATACTAATGGAAGCTTTCATGAACCCCGTACAAAAGTCCTTTTGTATGTAAATCGATTTCTTACGGATTTACCGGGCATTGTTTGATGCTGGGCGTGAAAATTTGGAAGTAAGCTGGTACTCCAATGAGCAACATTTAAACCACAAATTTGTGACGTAACCGTTGCCCCTACCAAAACTATAGAAGACACCTGTTTTGTAGGGAATTAACTGGGGAATATTTTTGCCATTGAGATATTTTGTCTATCTCAAACCAATTTGGAGATATTCGATAACAAACACCTTTTGGCCGCCATTTTCCAATATGGCGGCCGAAGCTCCAGTCCGATTGTAGGGGAGTTTTAGTATGTTGATTAGTAGGCCTACTAGGAAAACGCTTAGGTCTAAGTCCCGCCGCGTTGTTGGATGAGCGTAATTGGTGTATTGAGCTGCCATGTGTTATGCGGATTTTCTGTTGTTCTGTGAAAAAATCATTAGGCCTACTTAGTTGAAGATTTCTTTAAAATTAATTTAAATTAAATAAAAAATAAACTTTAATTTTTAATTTTTTTAATTAATCGTAATTTAAAAAAAGAAAAAACCCGTAAAATTTTGATTTTCATGAGAAATAATTTTTCGATTGCGCTCAAATTTCACACGAATATCTTAATTCATAAAATTATGGTTCTGTGAAAAACTCATTAAAATCGGATAAAGCATGTAGGTGTTATAAGTCGAAGAAATGTTAAAAAAATCGAAAAAAATCGTAAAATTGCGATTTTCATAAGAAATAATTTTTCGATTGCGCTCAAAAACGTGGCAGTTCTAAGTTCAGAGATTTCGAAGGTCTCTAGAAAATTTTATCGCAATTGGAGAATCGGTTTAGCCGGAATCGTGCTGACAAACACACAAAAATACAGGGGAAAAAAAAAACAAAACATTCCGGATTTTTTTCTCCAGTGTAGTGAAATGGAATCTTCGCTTCGCTCGCTACGCTCATCCAATTATATAAGGAATGTCTCTGCAAAAATTCAGCGACATCGCAATTTTTTCCTCCAAACGTAAATATACGATCTTATTTGACAGGATTATTGCTAGCAGACAATAAAATACATACTAGGCCTATTCAATTGGTTTGAACTGCCAAATGGTATGCAGCTTTAAAGAATCTTCAATGAAATTCACCCTTTTAACGTGTGCTTATATGGGGCCTACGTAATTTTTGCCCGCCAGTCGGCCAAGCAGCACTGTAGCTCGAAAAATTGAGAAAAAAAGAAAAAATGAGAACAGCGAACGGCCTTCTAGATATCCATCTTCTTTTTTAACACAATCACAACATATACCGGTAGTTGGTGATGTACATGAGTAGTGGTGCTGACTAGAGGTGGTCGCGTGATCAATTTTTCACTCACGTCACGTCACATTAACTCATTTTCTGATCAAGCACAATCACGCACGAATAACATAATTTTTATTTAACTCACGCACGACCACGTAATATTTTTCAAGTAGCTATACTCGCTCACGCACGACAAATAGCGTTTTCAAGCACTCACGCGCAATCACAATTACTCAATTGTTGGTCTTTTGACGAGCACCCTGCTATTCTAGGGTGTCCAGATTTTCAAAACAAAAAAGCGGGACAAACTTCTGGCGGGTGTAGCTGGGGTCTGGGGCAAAGCCCCAGCCTCCGGAGGCCTTTTCGCCGAAGGCGAAAAAAAATTTCACCATACTACAATTATTTTGTCATGTTTTAACTGAAAAATGGCAACTCGGGGGATTACCTTAATGAATAATTACTATAGAAAATGTTGCTTTGTAGATCGTACAAAACACTTTGTCATTATCAGTCTCGTGTCTAACAAGATAAGGAAAGTCCTTCTTAACATCGTCATTGAAAACACACGTTTAGGCGGCGGCATTTTACACACTCACGCGTACGAGACGAAAAAACTATCTCGTAAAAGTGAGGTTATGAAGTAAAAATATGTTTTCAAATCAAAATTAGCTTCCCCACTATTTAATTGCTGCTAATAATAATTAAATATCGAATTGCGAACTATATATTCTAGGCCTATCTGTTTGAATCCAATCAGTTCTACAAATAAGCAGGCAAAGTAGGCTTGCAAGCACTCTAAATTTTTTTGATATTTTTTCCTCACGACAGCATTTACAACGATCTGAGCAAGCAAGGACCCAAGGAAGGTTTGTTTTGGGTGAATTATCAAATTAAATATTTATTGTGATACTCACAGTTATGTTTTATCATGTTGCTCGGCTGCAAAACGACAAAAACTTCGTTGGGGCTCGGGACAATTCGTGTAACTGATGCCGTCAACCAACCCCCCCCCCCCCTCTACACTCCGCCTGCTGATGACGCATTCATTCGTGCAAAGTCAAGGCCAGCAGAAAAGTGTATACAGAATACGCGTAATCCGCAAATTTACAGCGGACGGGCCACGAGCTACACGTGAAATCAGTATATTTACAAAAACGGGACAAAACAGCGTCCCGTGAACAGTTGTCGGGACACCGGGACTGTCCCGTTTTTAACGGGACGAATGGACACCCTATGCTATTCTGATCCTCACCAACCTGGTCATGTTCGTAATGTCAGAATATGGCAGACATCCTGTCATCACTTGCTCTTTTCGAGAGAGTGGTGAACAAATAAATAACTAGAGATGAATACAAGTGATTGGCAGACAATAAATTCAAGAGATTGTTGGTTTATTACTCTCTCGTCCGCGTATTCATGGCTAAATTTTAGGGCAGGGTGCGACTCAAGGCGAGCTAAGAGGAGAGTGGCCTGGCCTCGTGGATTTGAAGGAGTCGTTCCGCGCTAGAGCATTTAGTGTCACGACACACGCGTGACTGATATTATTACGCAAATTCACGGTAGGCCTACCTATTCAAAGCATTCACGTTCACGCACAATCACGAGAAAAGTCGTGAGTCACGCGACCACCTCTAGTGCTGACAGTGACAATAATTATTGGATTGTTGATTCTTGTGTTTTGATAAATAACAATTTGTGTAGAATGTTGTAAACAACAAACAAATGATACTAAATAACTGAAAGAAAACACAAACAAATATCAAAAAGTCCTTTCTCTAAAGCCAAGCATCTTGGAGCCTAGCCTAGTTTGCACATCAAACCATGTAGATTATACAAGGCCTACTGAATGATGTAGGGCCTATCTAACAGTATCTTGCTTGCCTTTACGATCTTTGTGGCTATAATATGAATATCTAGGCCTACAGACAGTGCTGCTTGCGAATCGATCGGCAACTAAAACAAACACAAAAAGCGCTATCTGGATCATCTTTGGATAGCAACCAAATGACAGTAACCACATGAACATTATTAGTTTTGTTTTTATCCCCTAGCTAGGCCCCAGATTCGTTTTTCAAACGTTGGCATTAGGCCCAGGTCTATGCGCTAAAATTTAGAAGAAAATCAGAGGGTAAAAGTGAGTTGGGCCTATACTGGACCTGGAAGTACTTTTGCCCAAAAAGGAGTTGTAGGGGGTTAGGAGGGTGGTTTTTGGGAACTTCTTTGGTTGGGGGGTTCCAAAATAAAATCATCACGTTTTTCATTTTAAACCTACTCTAGGCCCCTACCTACAAAACCTTTAAATTGCTATTTTAAGTAGGCATAGGCCTATAAAGGATTTGCAACTGAAACGGACTTTTGTTTAAAATAGCAACGTTAAGAAGTTTTGGTAATTAGGCTATGCCGTATAGCACCTCACCCAAAAGTAGGTTGGGGGGAGGTGAAGCGCCGTGGGGGTGGGCTAAACTGACCACGGCAACAAAAAGGCTATTTCGGTACTTTTTCGGTAGGTGTTGGCCAACTTTTGAACACTGTTTTTTTTAATTAAAAATGGAGTAGGGCCTAAAAGCACTGTAAAATTAATATGAAATAAATATAAAAATAGTAATTGGATGAGCGTAGCGAGCGAAGCAAAGATTCCATTTCACTACACTGGAGAAAAAAATCCGAAATGTTTTTTTTGTTTTTTTGTATTTTTGTCTGTTTGTTAGCACGATTCCGGCTAAACCGATACTCCAATTGCGATGAAATTTTATTGAGACCTTCAAAATCTCTGAACTTAAAACTGCCACGTTTTTGAGCGCAATCGAAAAAAAAATTCTCATAAAATTGCAATTTTACGATTTTTTTTCGATTTTTGAAAAATTTCTTCGATTTATAATACCTACACGCTTTGTCCGAATGTAATGATTTTTTCACAGAACCTTTATTTTATGAATTTATATATTCGTGGAAAATTTAAGCGCAATCGAAAAATTATTTCTCATGAAAATCGCAATTTTACGGGGGTTTTCTATTTTAAAACAATTCTTCGACTTATAACACCTACATGCTTTATCCGATTGTAATGATTTTTTCACAGAACCTTAATTTTATGAATTAATATATTTGTGTGAAATTGAGCTCAATCGAATAATTATTTCTTATGAAAATCAAAATTTTACAATTTTTATCTTTTTTAAAATTACGATTAATTAAAAAAATTAAGAATTAAAGTTTATTTTTTATTTATTTTAAATAATTTTAAAAAAAATCTTCAACTTAGTAATGATTTTTTCACAGAACAGAAAATCCGCATAACACATGGCAGCTCAATGCACCAATTACGCTCATCCAACAACGCGGCGGGACTTAAGCGTTTTCCTAGTTATGAACAATTTATTGATATTTACTGATCTGAAAATGTAGCCTACAATATAGGGCCTAGTGTGTTAGCTGAATTAGTAATTTACACAGGTTACACATAAGATACGCACATTAGGCTGACGGCCATATTGGATATTTACATTTACGCGATGCCTCCTTCACTCAACAAGTTACCAACTTTAAAAATGTAAATTTTTACGAATCGAAAATGTCAAATTGTACTAATCTCGCTCGGTGCTGGTGCTCAGTTCTCAGCATGATCGGTCGGCCTAAAGGCGCGTCACTCATCGCTACCGGTACTTGTAACTTACTTTTGTTGGATCAGCGTAGCGAGCGAAGCGAAGATTCCATTTCACTAGGTACACTGGAGAAAAAAATCCGGAATGTTTTTTTTTCCTTTTTTTTGTATTTTTGTTTGTTTGTTAGCACGATTCCGGCTGAACCAATACTCCGATTGCGATGAAATTTTATGGAGGCCTTTGAAATCTCTGAACTTAGAACTGCCACGTTTTTTAGCACAATCGGAAAATTATTTCTCATGAAAATTGCAATTTTACGATTATTTTCGATTTTTTAAAATTTCTTTGACTTTTAGAACCTTAATTTCATGAATTGGTATACCCTATTCATGAGAAATTTGAGCGTTATCAAAAAACTATTTTTTACATTTAATGCAATTTTACGACTTTTTTTTAGATTTTTTGAATTTCTTCGGCTTAGCCTACAACACCTAGGCTTAGGCCTACATGCTTTATCCGATTGTAATGATTTTTTCACATAATTTTTCACTTAATTTTACGAATTAATATATTCGTGTGAAATTTGAGCGTATTCGTAAAATTATTTCTCATGAAAATCTCTATTTTACGCTTTTTTTCGTTTTAAAAAAAATTACGCTCATCCAACAACGCGCCTGAAAAAGCGTTTGCGAAGCTTCCTAGTTTATAAAACAACATGAAATGAAACTTGCAAGTGCATTTTTTTATTATAGGGTACTACAACTGCAATTATATTTAATATAAATCATTGACAGTGGTTTTCCATTGTTTTTAAGTGAAAAAACAGTGTTGAAAAGTTGGCCAACATCAACCGAAAGAGTGCCCAAAAAGCTTATCGCCCCCCCCCCCCCCCCACACCCCCCCCCCCACTAGCCCTACTTTTAGGCAAAATTAGTTTTTATTGGTATTTTTTGGATGAGGCGTAATACGGCATTTTTACCAACGTTTTGAAAGTTAGACCTAGGCCTATTTGTTACTAAAACCGCAAAAACATGATGATTTTTTTTTTGGACCCCCCCAACCGAAGAAGTTCTGGCCTAGACCCTAGCAGCTGCCGGCACTTCTGTACTTGGCGGGTCCCAACATTTTTTTTTTCAATGAAAACATACACACTCGAAATCCTTTCCGTTACAAAACTACTTTCGTTAGGTTAGCCGAACTTTTTGCTGACTATAGTGCGCCGCGCTAGTTCTAGGATATTTTCGAAACGCTGAGGCTATTCGACCGTAGCTCGGGAAAATTACGTTTCTCAATTCGTCCGTAGCATGAACGAACATCGGCGGAAATCACCGAAGGTACTCGAACTGTGGATACGGAAAAATTAGGCCTGCTAATTTAACCGTAGGAACGGGAAGTAAATTACGTTAATTCAATAATAACCACTCTGAAATATACGAATTATGTTATAATTAATAAAGATTGAACACAAACACTACCATTTCACTGTTGCCGGCGGGCCATGTTTATTATATTATGACATTACTTAGTAGGCCTACCAACCTTTTCAATAAATACTCTACCTACTTACCAAACCTTTAACGTTGCTATTTTAAATCTTAACTCGTTTTTTAATAAAATACTCTACTTACCAAACCTTAACGTGCTATTTTAAATCTTAACACGTTTTAAACGGAAAGGATTTCGGGTTTCGCTCTTATCGATTGTATCCTAGAACTAGCGCGGCGCAGCACTTTTTAAAGCTTTTATCATCTAGAATTGTGTTTGCGACGGGGCCGAATGTGGTGAAATCATTTGCAGAAAAAACATGGACCCAAATAGAATGGTAAAAAAAACGACCAAACGAAAATTTGAACCGCCCACCTTTCGCATAGAATTCGGACGCGCTACCACTCTGCACAATGCACTGTGATATTTGAAGCTATTGGCCTAGTTAGGTGGTATCCCGCGGACGATTCGGATACCTTCGATATTTCCGCTGATCTTCGTTCATAGCTACGACAATTGAGAATCGTAATTTTCCCGTAGCTACGGTTAAATAGCCACTTCCTTTTCGAAAAGAGCGCACCCGAAATCCTTTCCGTTCATGTATAAAAGTTGGGACCCGCCAAGTACAGAAGTACCCAGCTGCCTCTAGGTAACCTAGAACCTAGCCCTAAGCTAATACCGTAGCTTTGGGTTTCGGTAGGCCTACTTCTTCGGTTCAGGGGCCCCAACTTGGTTTTTCATGCTTATTTCATGCTTGTTAGAATCACGTAAAACTATTATTATACCTAGCCCTACAAAAACCTTAACGTTGCTACAAACAGGTGTAGGCCGGCCTACAAACCTCGCCCCCACCCCCCCAGGCTTTTCTCAGCAAAAATTGTTTTGGGGCCCTTGAACCGAAGAAGTGCCCCTAGGACTAGCCGCTAGGCCTAAGCATTGCTTACCATTCCTTCCTTCGTAAAACCACTGATAGCCATCATCCGAGACTGCAGATTCTTTTACCGAAGACGATTGCTCCACAAGATGTGGCTTGTCAAAGTAATCAGAGGGTATTTCCTGTCGACACATCGCACATTTTTTACTCTGGTTTGCGACTCCTTTTATACAAAGAAAACAAAATATATGGCCACACGGCAATTGTGCTGGATGGACACACGTTTGTAGGCATACAGCACATTCCAAAACAGACTCGTTCAAGTCAGCTGAAAGTTCATGTGCATTTTCATCTGCAACCTGCGCCTCGGCCATAATCTCGTCAGGAAGGCTAGATAGACTAGCCCCTAAAAAAGTTCAAATAGTAAATTATTGACTAGGCTTAGGCCCTAGGGCTAAACATTCACGAAAACATCGACGACTAGGCTACAAGTTGCGCAAAAAGGAAAGATTTTTAGACTATCATCGAAACCGTGAAAGCGAATGCCCATTCTTGGAAAGGTTGTTTATGAAACAAAACTAGGCCTAGGCCTACGAACACAAAACAACAACAAAAATTTAGAAGCAAGAAATACGGGGCTGCCAACGTAACAGCCACTTGTTGAGAGTTGTCTTTCGTCGGGCGCGTAAATATGAAATTATGCCGACTTCCAATCTTCTCGTTGTTTCGCTCAGCCAAACCATTGTGTATTCAATATCCGCCAAACTTATCTACGAATTATTTTTAAACGGTCAAACCAGACCAAAGGCAAATCCGTGAGTGGTGGTGGATATATGGACAGGTAGTAGGTAACGTATTAAATGAAGGCCATGCAAATGGGAGACCCTTTGGACGATCTGACCAAACGGAAGTTTTGGGAGCAGGTATGACCATGAAGACTAGGCCGCTTCGCGAACGCTTTTTTTAGTCGCGTTGATGGATGAGCTTTTATGTAAGTTTTTAGTTTGCGCAGGATATCTTTACTTTTGCAAGTGCTTTTTGAACGCATTGTAGGCGATTGTTGTCAAGTTCCTATTGTTATGTGTGAATTGTTATTATATACCTCAAAAAACTATTAAAACCTTTATTTCTATGGATTCTAGCTAACTTTTTCAACTTTTTCTTTCAAAAGGTACTACATCACCATAACCTTAATGTCCGTGTAAAATATGTACGTTGTAGCCCCACCCGTTTAGTCAGAATCGCCCCAAAATGTCACGAAAATATCGCACTAAAACTCGAAAAAATCCGAAAAGTACGATATTCATGAGAAATATTTCTTTGATTGTACCCAAAAACGTGGCAGGTCTAAGTTCAGAGATTTTGAAGGTCCCCTCAAATTTTCATCAAGATCGCATATGCCGTTTGCCCGGTAGAGAGCAAACAAAAAGACACAAAAAAATTTAAAAAAAAAAAAAAAAAAAAAAAAAAACACCCGAGCTAAATTTTTTGGTGGTCAGCGAAATTGAAGTCTTCGCTTCGCTCATCAATTACATAATTAATGCAGACACAATAAATCTAAAGAAAAAATTAAAAATTAAATTAAAAATCTAAATAACTTTACTAATTGGATGAGCGAAGCGAAGACTACAATTTTCACTTACGTTTTTTTTTCCTTACGTTACCCCAAGAAAAATAGCTCGGGTGTTTTGTTTTAGTTTTTTTTAAATAGTTTTTTGTCTTGTTTGTTCGCGCTCTACCGGGCAAACGGCATGCGATCTTGATGAAAATTGGAGGGGACCTTCGAAATCTCTTAACTTAGACCTTCCATGTTTTTGGGTATAATCGAAGAACTATTTCTCATGAATATCGTACTTTTACGATTTTTTGCGATTTATAATGAGACATTTTCATGATATTTGGCAAACGGCTACTCCGATCTTGATCAAACTTTATGAGAACGTTTAAAATCACTGAAATTATATGTGTTATGATTTTAGAGACATTTTGAAGAAATATTTCTCATAGAAATCGTACCTCAACGATTTTCCCCACGGTTTTTAATACAATATTTTCGTGTTATTTGGGCCGATTCTGACCAAGCGGGCGGGGCTACAACCGTAGTCACTCAACGCTACAACGTTCATATTTTACATTGACATAAATATTAATATGGTGATGTAGTGCCTTTTGAAAGAAAAAGTTGAAAAAGTTGGTCTAAATTCATAGAAATAGTTTTAATATAAGCCTTTTACATGTGTTTAATTAACAAGTAATATCAAGTAAATAGAAAAAGTAGTGAGATCCCACTTAAAAACGTAATCATTGGACAGAAATATTTTAAAAACTAGAAAACGCTTAAGTCCCGCCGCGTTGTTGGATGAGCGTAATTGGTGCATTGAGCTGCCATGTGTTATGCGGATTTTCTGTTGTTCTGTAACTAGGAAAACGCTAAAGTCCCGCCGCGTTGATGGATGAGCTTTTTAAAGTTTTAGTTTGGCGTGGGATAATCTTACTTTTGCAAGTGCTTTGTTTTGCTGCCTACGCATTGTAGGTGAAATGTTGTCAACTTTTGTTTTGTTTCTTGTCAATTGGTATTATTTACCGTAAAAAACTTATATTTAAAGCTTTATTCTATGGATTCTGGCTAACTTTTTCCCAAATTTTTCTTTCAAAAGGGACTACATCACCATAACCTTAATGTCCATGTATAATATGAACGTTTTTGCTCCACCCGTTTGGTCCCGAATTGGCCCAAACGGCACGAAAATATCGCACAAAAAATCAAAAAAAAATTATATTAAAAGCTTTATTTCTATAGATTCTGGCTAAAGTTTTCAACTTTTTCTTTCAAATGTACTACATCACCATAAAACCTTTAAAGTTCATGTGTAATTATGAACGTTGTAGCCTAACCCGTTTGGTCAGAATTGGCCCCCAAATGGCACGAAAATATCGCACAAAAAATCGAAAAAAAAAAAACGTAAAAGTACGATATTCATGAGAAATATTTTCCCTTTGATTGTACCCAAAAACGTGGCAAGTCTTAAGTTCAGAGATTTGGAGGGTCCTGTCAAATTTTCATCAAAATCGCATATGCCGTTTGCCCGGTAGAGAGCGAACAAACAGAAAGGAAAGAAAAAAAAAAAAAAAAAAAAAACACCCGACTAAATTTTTTGGGGGTCAGTGAAATTGAAGTCTTCGCTTCACTCGCTTCGCTCGCTACGCTCATCCAAAAAAATTTACTACTTAGTTCAAGTTTTTTTTTAAAATTAAATTTAAATTTCATAAAAAAATAAACTTTTTTTTATTAATCATAATTGGATGAGCGAAGCGAAGACTTCAATTTCACCGCCCCCAAAAACTTTAGCTCGGTTGTTTTTTTCGTTTTGTTTTTTTTTTTTTTTTTTTGTTTTGTTTTTTTTTTTTTTTCCCCGTCTGTTTGCTCGCTCTCTACCGGGCAAACGGCATATCCGATCTTGATGAAAAATTGACACGACCTTTTGTTTTCTCTGAACTTAGAGGTGTATTGTTTTTGGGCACAAAACGAAGAAATATTTCTCATGAAAAATCGTACTTTTACGATTTTTTTTTTTGATTTTTGTGCGTATTTTCGTGTCATTTGGGCCGATTCTGACCAAACGGGTGGGGCTACAACGGTCATATTATACTTGGACATAAAGGTTATGGTGATGTAGTACCTTATGAAACAAAAAGTTGAAAGAGTTAGCCAGAATCCACAGAAAAAAAAGCTTTTAATATAAGTTTTTTTACGGTTTAGTGCGATATTTTCGTGCCATTTGGGCCGATTCTGACCAACGGGTGGGGCTACACGTTCATATTATACATGGACATTAAAGTTATGGTGATGTAGTACCTTTTGAAAGAAAAAGTTGAAAAAGTTAGCCAGAATCCATAGAAATAAAGCTTAATATAAGCTTAATATAAGTTTTTTACGGTTTAGTGCGATATTTTCGTGCCATTTGGGCCGATTATGACTAAACGGGTGGGGCTACAACGTTCATATTAAACATGGACATTAAGGTTATGGTGATGTAGTACCTTTTGAAATAAAAAAGTTGAAAAAGTTAGTCAGTAATCCATAGAAATAAAGCTTTTAATATAAGTTTTTTACGGTAAATATAAACGATTGACAAGTAACAATAGAAACTTGACAACAATCACCTACAATGCATAGGCAGCAAAGCAAAGCACTTGCAAAAGTAAAGATATCCCACGCAAACCAAAAACTTAAAAAAAAGCTCATCCATCAACGCGGCGGGACTTTAGCGTATTTCCTAATTTAGAAAAAGAAAACAATTGAAAAATTGCGATTTTATAAGAAATATTATTCGATTGCGCTCAAATTTCACACGAATATATAAATTCATGAAATTAAGGTTCTGTGAAAAAATCAATTCAATAGGATAAAGCATGTAAGTGTTATAAGTCAAAAAATTGTTTCAAAAAAGAAAAGACCCGCAAAATTTAGATTTTCATGAAAAATAATTTTTTGATTGCGCTCAAATTTCACACGAATATCTTTGTTCATTAAATTAAGGTTCTTTGAAAAAATAATTGAAATCGGATAAAGCATGTAGGTGTTAATAATGCTGCACCTAAATGCTTTGAATGATTAAAATGTAAATACCACACGCACAGTCTGGTCCATTGAGGTCTGAATTTAATGATATGTAAAGTAAATTGTATAATGCTTGTGTATGTGTATGTGTATGTAAAAATAGCAAAATGCTAAATAAAGATTTCTACTACTACATAAGTCGAAGAAATTTTTAAAAAAATCGAAAAAAAATCCGTAAAATTGCGATTTTCATGAGAAATAATTTTCGATTGCGCTCAAAAACGTGGCAGTTCTAATTTCAGAGATTTCGAAGGCCTCCATAAAATTTCATTGCAATCGGAGTATCGTGTTAACAGACAGACAAAAATACAAAAAGAAAGAAAAAAAAAACATTCCAGATTTTTTTCTCCAGTGTAGTGAAATGGAATCTTCGCTTCGCTCGCTACGCTCATCCAAAAAAGCTCATCCATCAACGCGACTGGAAAAAGCGTTCGTGAAGTGGCCTAGTATATAATTGGATGAGCGAAGCGAAGACTTCAATTTCACTGTCCCCCAAAAAATTATAGTTTGGGTGTTTTTTGTTTTGTTTTGTTTTTTGTTTGTATTTCTGTCTGTTTGTTCGCGCTCTACCGGTCAAACGGCATAATAAGCGATCTTGATGAAAATTGGAGGGGACCTTCGAAATCTCTGAACTTAGACCTGCCACGTTTTTGGGTATAATCGTAGAAATATTTCTCATGAATATAGTACTTCACGATTTTTTTCGATTTTGATTGCGATAATTTCCTGATATTTGGGCCGATTCTGACCAAACGGGTGGGGCTACAACGTTCATATTTTACATGACCATTAAGGTAATGGTGATGTATTGCCTTTTGAAAGAAAAAGTTAAAAAAAAAGTTAGCCAGAATCCATAGAATAAATTAACAAGTAACAATAAAAACTTGACAACAATACCTAATGCGTTTAAAAAGCACTTGCAAAAGTAAAGAGATCCCACCCAAACTAAAAACTTAAAAAAAGCTCATCCATCAACGCGACTAAAAAAAAGCGTTCGCGAAGCGGCCTAGTACTATAATAATAGTATAGGCCTACAAGTCACTTTTGGTGCATTTACATAAGTATTTTATGTATTGCCCTCCTTTATATTAGTTTCTAAAATTCGAACTTTCTCGGGAGGTAGACCCCTATACTTATTTTAGGTTTTCAAATTCCCTGACTTTTACAGATTTTCCAAATTGAAACCCTTAATTTTTTAAGCTGTATAATATTTGGCTGAATGAGAAGTAAAATAACTAATTTTTCCCATCATGTTACGATTGGCAATGGTAAATGAAAATGGGAGTCCAGGGGCTGAGCCCCAGAAAATCTTTGATTTGATGAGTTTTAAAGATTTAACAAAGAAAATAAGAAAATTCCAGTAATATCACCAATTTCCCTGACTTTTGTAGATTTATTTATTTCCGTGTATTCCAGGTTTTTCAAACTTTGAGCCATCCTGTTTCTCGGAGGGCTAGCCCTTCCCCCTTAGGGTCTGTTTCATCGTCGTTGATATTGAAAGGTTGACAAACGTAAGCTGTGTTGAGAAGGGACACACAGACGGATATTGGGTAGCTTCACTCCATAACATTTATTTTTTTAAAAGTTGGTTCTACTTCTATCTACCGCCTTCTAAAACAAGGCAAGCAAATGAAGCCATGTTAAAGCGATGCAAAGGTGATTGTTGCAATCAACCAACGAATAAAACAAAACAATCAGTTTGATACAACAAAATAGTCTTTTGAAGGTTTTTTATTCTATAGAAAGCTTAAATAATGTATTATCCTAAAGATCACGCTTAGATAATAGTGTTTTGAAATATTTGTCTTTAGAAGAGTATGTTTTCCATCTTTATACATTGGGCCGTTTAAAGAAGTGTACGATAACTTTGATTTACAAAGATGGATCCTGCATGGTAAGAAATTTATTGAGATGTTTTGATTTAAAACATGGATTGGGAGTACATAGGGCCCATAGAGAAACCAAAATAGGGAGCGAAGCTTACCGCTATTGTTCCACTCTTGTGCCAATCTTCACTAATGTTGGAGGTGCCGAGTACAATGACTATTTACAATTGTTTACAGCTAGGGGGGCTAACCAGTAACCACACACCACCCGCTAGCCCCCAAAGTCACAAAAATAATTCTGTATCGCCATTTTTGAAGGGCAATATTAAAAAAAAAACGCATGTTAATCGGAGGTCGAGTTCGGTTTATATCATGAGACGTGAATCGCACAGACGGACGTGCAGAAAAGTGGACAGAGGAGAGCTTCGCTTTCAAAAAAAAATTAAAAAAAGTTAAATTTAGACAAATAATAATCTTTGAATTGATTTCAGCATTTTCCCCCAAGACCCAATACCACCTTCTGCAAGGTCCGCGAGCAAAAAACGGCGTCGCCAATATGTAAGTATAGCTAAAGCACAAGACATGTTTGTTCAGCTGCATAGCCCAATGCGTAGATAAAATGCTCAGTGGGCTAAAAGGGTCTATTTTTCTTGTGGCCCGTGTGCCATGGTGTAGGCCTATACCAGGTCCCGTCCTTATTTATTTTATTGAAAATATGTTAAACTTAAGCTATGGTGGCAAGAAAATGAACAATTTGTTTCAGGCCCCTAGTATATCAAAAGTATCAAGACTAATATCCCTTGCTTTGCTTCACACTCTTTAGCCTACATAATTTGTCATCCAAACAAATCCATATCCTCCAAACACTTTCTGAACCTTTTATTTGCGATTCCTCAGCAGCTGCCAATTGATCTTATTTAGAATGGACACTTAGGACAGACCCCTACCCAACATCCTTCTTTTTTAGTTCACATTTCAGCTTCCAGTTAGCCCTATGGTCATTCCTCCCTTTGTTTTGCCGAGACACAACAACAAGTAGGCCTACAACAATAAATAACAACATGAAGACCGAAGGGTGTGTGGATAGTTTGTAGGAAAGTCCAAAGGCTATAATTTCCAATTCCAAAGATCCAATTTAGGCTTGACTGAATTAAACTTTCAGTGAGCATGGCTAGGGGTTGAGGCGTATAGGTACATCGAACCTGAGACATCGCGAATATGAGCGCGCATGTCTAGACCTACACCCGTCTGGGTCTGGGGTAGAAAATTGGGGTTCATGGCACTAAATAAATAAATTATACTACTTTTAAAAAATCACAAACAAAAACACTTTTTAAACGTATAAGGCGAGGAAAGAGATGAAATCCTCTCCCCAAACATCACTTTTTTTTTTGTAGGGGGAAACCCCCCCAAAAACTAGAGGCGAGCTAGGGGACCCCGTCGTCGGGGGCCTCCTTTTCCCCCTTTCCCCTGGGCGCCCTCACCGACGGTTACACGACGAAACCTGACAACACGAACAAAGAAAAAGGGCGTGGGACCGGGGACAAAGGAAAACCCTCGTTTCTCCCCTTCCGTGTCCTTCTGACCAGAGGATTTTCCTCCCCATATCTAGGCTAGAGTGGCGCATTAAGACCTAACGGTTGACGCGCCCTTAATCCACATAAATTTAATTCTTGCAGCTGGGATTAGAATATAGTAGAATCTAGGTAAACGATGACCATGACATATTATGAATACAGATACGGTAGGCCTATTTACAGATTGATTCGTAGGTCTAGGATAGCGATTTGGCTTAAAAAAAATAGCTGTACGCCAAATGCTTCCTAAAATAGCATTAATAACATTTGCAATCTAAAATAATAGTACTTTGTAGCACGGTACATTTTTATTACAGCTTAGCTAACGACAGAGTAAAAACCGAAAAAGTTCACGGGTGTTTTCGGAGAATGCAGTCTGTTTTGAAAGCTATAGCCCTGACTTGTCAACTCAATAGAAACTTCGGAATTTATCTATAAGCTTTTGCAAAAAACACAGATGATAGCAGATTCTTACCTAGCAGAAGCTGCTGAACTATTGCAGCTATATTATGTTATTAAAATTAATACCAGATGCAGATAACTATGACGCGGGTGTATACCACGGAAATACCTAGGTCCATAGACTATTATTATTGTCATAATTTAAAAAAAAATCGTTCTAAAATCTAAAAACACAACTGATAGAATACCTTACCATATTATATTGATTACCAGGATCCGAGCTTGCTAAAACCGATCGAACCACGTGGATATTGGAGGAATCGCGCTGCTTACATGCAGTCCATGACCACATTCTGTGTCGGCTGTCTCAACGTGTGGCGCTTTCCCTGGATCATGTACCAGTACGCTGGGAATGGTGGCGCGGGTAAGTGCCGGTACCTTGCCATCTAATCATATCAACACTGTTTTCCCCAAACAAACTGAGGATGATTTTAGGGTGAACCATAGATACTACTATACCCTCCGGGTGAATCATTTAACATTTGGTTTTTATCGTTAATTTCGCTGAACTTCCCCGCCCCGTAGACATGTTAATTGACGTTTCACAATTAAACGTTTAGCAAAAACACCTGCGAGTTCACTTCAATGTAAATGGCTGTGGATGATTCTCTTCATGTGGCACTTTCCACACTTTTATTACCTATCTCTGATCCGTGACGAGGCCGAATGTAACTATGTTTCCTATGAATGCAGCGTGAATAGTTTTGTAGGCACTAATATTATTTACCGTTTAAGTAAGCGTACGGACAGCCGTACGAATAATTATGCACTTGTCGTACAGTTATCGACGATAATTATTGTAACCTGTAGCTATAACGAATATCTATTGTCTCTAACTGTGGAGAAACCCTTCCGAGTGGCCGATGTAACGCTCAACTCTTGGTTCCAGGAGCGTTCTTGTTGGTGTACATCTTCATGATGGTGCTGATCGGAATGCCGCTGTTGTACATGGAAACGGCTCTGGGGCAGATAGCTCTAGCCGGACCAGTCAAGATGTGGGACTTGGCACCAATCGGCAGAGGTAATTACACTTTTAATATAGACATAATAAGATAAGTTTTCATCTTAGGACTACACGGTGAGAGGAGAGATATGTTGACGTGCAGGTATGTAACCAAAGAAAAGTCGCTATAATTTGTATTATATTAAAGGTTTATTCAAGTTTAGAGCTCTTTTGCCCGAAAACAGAACATAGAGCAGTATTTTTCATTTATTGTGTGTGTATGCGCAATGAAAGTATGCACATGGGTAAACTAAAGCAACCGATCGGCAAACGGGAGTCCCGGGTTCGATACCCGGCTGAGACGGATTTTTGATTTAAGGATTGATTTTCACATAATTTATCAATTATTTTGCACAAAAGGGAAATTGTAAGGGGGACCACAACATTATTCCGAAAAAAACATCACAGAACAGCGGTTATGAACTTGTAGGCCTATATTGCTTTTTTGTATTGCATGGTACCGGCAATTGGGCCTACAATGATTAATTTAAGCAGCATTTCCACTGCCAATCTTGAAATATCATATTCCAAAGCCGAAATGTTCTTGGCTGTGTATCATTGGTTAGACACAATAATGCTTCTTGGCCCAGAACGTGCATGATGCTGCTTAATTCAAGACCCGGCACCTCCACCAAAACTTGATTTCGATGCACTGACCACGTACTGGTATAATATGCTGCAGCTATGTGGTCGATAAAACCGTCCACTGTGGATAAAACAACCCTCAAACAAACGACCAGATGAACCTGCCTACGACAACCACACAACTGGACCTTTCTTTTAACACTAGATTGTGTCGCGTGCGCAAGTGGTGCATCGCCATCTACTTCATCATGCTGGCACCGTGGGCTCTACTCTACATGCTGCACTTTTTTAAAAGGAGAACATAGACGGGCCCACGTGGTACTATGTAATGTGGGGGTTTTTGAAACTGCAGGTATCGGTTGGTCAATGTTCTTTCGTGTGCATCTCCTCCCCCATCTCCCTTCATCATGCGGGCACCGGGGGGCTCTCCTCTATGTTACATTTTTATCTAATTGTTTTTGTAGGATAAAAAAGGAAATAAAAAGAAGTTTTGTACCCCACGTAATAACTTCAATAATAAGTTTATTATCATTTTTAATATTCCAATTTTGGGACATTTTTATTCCTGGGGCTCTAGTAAAGTGGTCCCCAACTGTCACGCCCCAACTTGGGGAAAAATTTTAAATTTATTTTCCGCGGGTTTGGCCAAAACACTTTAGAGAGTGCACAATGTGACATCCCCCCCCTTTTTTTTTTTTTTTTTTTTTTTTTAAAGGTTAATTATTGCCCATATTATTTTAACTAGAAATTTAAAAAATTACCCCTAGATTAAAAATCTTTTATTTTTACTTTTTATTTTTTAAAAAATACCCAAAAAATGCTACAATAAAGAATAACTCAAACTAAAAAAAATTTTTAAAATTTTTACTAAAACTTAATTATATATATGTTTAAATTGATTGACCTTTTAACTTTTTAAAACTGATCTTTTTCATCTTGAAAACTTGTCATTCCTTTGGGAAAAGGGGAGTGGAACCGGGGGACTACCGTCCACTTCTTGTGGTTTTTTCGGTCACTCTGAAAATCCTGGGGGGCTGCTAGCTGGAGGATTTTTCTGAAAAGTTACTTCAAACGGTTCAGTCCCGGGAATTGGTATGGGGATTTTTTTTGGGTGGGGTAAGTCGGGAAGGGGTTTTTTAAATTTTCTGGATTTCCCTTCTTCCCAGGTTTTTGGTTTGAAAAAGAAAAGGATAGGAGGATGTGGGCATCCCGGTACTTCTGGAGTGTTTCTTGGACGGAGATAAATCCCGGTTCCGACGTAGTGGCCCCTTTTTTTTCCCCTGTTGTTTTTTCCCTCGATACGAATTTGGTGTTTTACCCTTTCGATTATTTGACCTGTATCCATTTCCTTGTTGCTTTTTAAAAATTATTAATCTTGACCTTTTTCTTAAAAGGGTTTTAATTTGGGTTTGGTTTTTGGGGATCAGAGTTTTTCTTTTGCTTTTTCGGGTTTTTTTTTTAGGTTTTGAAGGGTTTTGTTATTTTTGAATTTTGGCCAAAATTGGTTTTTGTAGTAGCTGTTAAAAGTTGTTCTGGGGGACTGACCCATTAGAAAATTCTGATGGTGTTTGGAATTTTTGCTTTCGGGGTGTTTTTTGTTTTCCCAATATTGCCATGTAGTAGATTTTCCATTTGTTTTGTACGCTTTTACTAAAAAGGGGCTTCAACTTTTTTGAATTGCCGTTCCCCACCCCCGTTGGTTTGGGGGTACAGGGGGGCTTGACTTTACTTTTGTATATCAAATCTTTCAAAATTGTCGTTTTCCCTTTGTTTTAAAAAAGGGGGTTTTATCCAAAAAAATAAATTCCCGGGGTTTTTCCCGTGAGAAAGGGAAAAGATGTTTTTAAAGCTTTAAATTACCGTTTGGGCCCTTTTTTTGTTTCCCAAAAGCAATCTTACTTCTTAATTTCGAATGGTAATTACGGGGGACCAGTTTAGTCTTGACTGTTCAAAAGCGGAAAAAATAAAATCCCCAGTTTTTCCCAGGGCAGCTTGGGGAATTTGGGATGCGGTTTTAAAGGGGTTTGTGTCTGTTTGGGCTCGCGAGTTCCTTGACATAGGGACATTGACTAACAATGGTTTGGGTTTGTCGTGCATCATGCCGGCAATATGGGAAATCTTTAAATTTGTTTTTGTTTGAAAATTACCCCTTTGATGTGATAAAGTAAATTTTTTCTGCAATGTTCTTTTCTTTGATTTGATGGAATGATGATTCGTTTGTTGATGTACACCGACCTTTTGGGTTTCGGGTTTTTCCTCTTGTTTTTTCCCAATATGGCCCTTTATTCTTCGGGGTACTTTTTAAACCGGTTTTTTGGCCAGCCCCCTTTAAACATAAATCTTCAGAGCCCCTGAGAACGGGATCCTTTTCAGTTTCGTTCTTCATTAGTTCTATTTTTCATCTGTTGCCTGAGGGCCGAATGAACTGTCCCCCTTTCCCCTTCAAGGTAGTCGGTTTTTTTTCACGAAAGGTTTCTTGTCTTCGGGTTTGGGCCCGTGACAGCGCATCGCGACATACATCTTTTTTTCCGGGGACGTACTGCAGAGAAAACGTTAAAATTAAAAAGAACCGCATTACCAATTTTTGCAGACTTTGGAGACAGACTTTAAATCGGTTTTTTAATGTGCCCAAGTAGAGGCTTTTAAATCGTTTCGCCAAAAAAATCAACCCCATAGAAATAGTAGAAAAAATCTTTCCAGGTTTGAAAATTTTGTAAAAAATTTTTTTAATATTTGGGACCATCTCTGTTGATTTGCCCAGGAGTACGGGCAGGGGGTGTACGAAAAGGGTTTTTCCTTCTTGCATGATTCTCCTCCCCCCACCATCCCTGGCTTGAAATCAGCTGATATTTACTGTTTTTCTTTGTTTGGGTCGAAGTGGGCAAAAAACGGGGCCCTTTTGTTACCAAAGTTTTTAGATCTTCGAATGCCTTTTTTTTTCTGGTGCTTCCCACCCCCCATTCATTCTTCATGCTTAGAAGACGCCGAAAGAGGACAAAGTCTTTTCTGCCCATTTTGGAATAAACGGTGTCGGGAAAGTTATCTTTACCGAGAAAAACGTTGCGGTTCTTGTTTTTTTTAGGTGTTCCCAAAACGGGGAAATACCCGGGACTTTTTTAAGTCTACTGCTATTCCATGTTAAATTTTATTTTTGGGGAACCAAGTAGTCTACTTCATCATGCTTTTTTTAACTTTTCTCTTGAGAATCCCCGGTTTTCTTTTCTTCAGCTCTTTCAAACTTTCCCAAACGGGCATCATTTTCTTCGATATTTTTTTCCATACCAATTAAATCGTCGATTTTATATAAAAATTTCCCTTTCTTTTAACCTTCAAAACCGCCTGGGTGCATTGCTTTTTGCCAGACTTAGGGGGCACTGTTAAATACCTAGGGGACCCTGGTGAAGGGGGTCCCCGGCCCCCTTAAAGGTGTGGTTTTGGTACCCCAATTTTTTGAGTCTCTCCCGTCCGGGGCATTGCCCAGAAGCTAGAACCCATTAGTCTGAAAATTTACTTTTGCCCCTTTGTAGCTCTGCGAAGAGGTGCCCTGTTTTTTGGGGTATTTGATATTTTTCCCCCTTTGGATGTTTTTTTATTTGGTTTTCGAAGGGTCCATACATATTTGGAAAATTTCCGTTAGGCTTTTTTACAATCGCAATAAAGGGTTTACCCCCTTTTTTTAGGTTCTTCTACTTTTTTTTTGGATACCTTGCTTTTTTCCCTTTTCTTATTTCTTTTATTACCTTATCTTTTTAAAAGATAAAGGGATTTTTCTTGCTGCCCTATTTTAGGGTTGGGGCATCTTCACTCAGCTTTATTTTTTTATTCTTTTTTTAGTTTTCCTAAAAACCCTTGAAAACATTTTCATAGTTGTTTTTCTATTTCATGGGGATTTGTTCTAAACCCGGGAGTTGGAGACCTTTTTCCTTTTTTCCCTTGTAGTGTGTATTCAGCCACAAGTCCCAACCCTTTTTTAAAGCCCGTAATACCAAGAAATTTGGGTTTGGGGGGTTTTCCCTTTTGAGATGTAGAATTCATCTTGCTTCCCCCTTTTTTGGTTTTAAAAACATGAACTTTTTTCACTCCCTTCACTGCTTTTTTTATGGGTTGGGATAGGTGTTATGGGGTTTGTTGCATGTGTAGCTTTGGGGTTTTTTCCCCATACTTTTTAGACAATCGTTTCCGGAATTTTGTTTTATTCCGAACCGGGATCTTTAAATTTAAAAAATTGGGTTTTCACCTTGAATCTTAAATTTTTTCTCTCCCCTCAATATTATTCACTTGAGGGTTGTAGGACCATGTTTTTTTAATTTTTCCCAAAACAAATTTTTTCTCTTCTTTGAAATTTTTGGGTTTTTTTCCACGGATTTTGGGCACGTTGGGGATTTTAAAACATTTTTAGAAATGGTTTTGGCCTATTTGCATTTTTAACCAAAATTTTACCAAGGCGGGGACACTTTTAAATTTTTGTATTTTCCCCCCCTATAGCATGGGCTTCTTCCTTTTTAGTCAAGTTTTTTCCCCCATCTTTAGTGGTACTTGATTTTTTAATTTGGGGTTTTTTTTTTTGAGGGGTTTTTAAAGGGGTTTCCCTTTTTCTTTTGAATTGCTTTGTTTGTTTTTTCCCCCCGCAACTCTTTCATTTTTGGGTTTACTTTTTTTTCATTTTCTCTACAAAAATTAATGGCTTTTTCTAGGCCCTTTGGTAGGTTTCTCCGTCCCCTTTTCCCGGCAGGCTTTGTCCAAAAATCCCCAGCACTATTCTAAACTCTGATTAGGCCCTTTTATTTTTGGGGTTTAAATTCACAGGTCGATGCCAATGTTTTAATTCTGTTAAAAAATGCATTTAACTGTTTCAGTGGGGCCTTGAGCCCCCAGAGAAAAATTTTTACCTGTCAAAAACAATATTTTTTTTTTGGCCTTTTCAAAAAATCCCCCCAAAAATTTTTAAGTACAATATCATCTTTTTTTTTGTCCTGTAGGGTCTTTCCAAAAGGTTAAAAGTATTGTACACGCCTTTGTGCTTCATCCCCTATTAGATTTTAATAAAAACCCAAAAAATGAAGTTTGGACGATTTATCTTTTTTTTTCAGAGGCCTCCCTATAAATTTCGATTCTGCTTCCACCTCTTCCCCAAATTTTCTGCCCAAAGTTTCCCATAACGAGAGTTCCCGAGGGGGACGAAATTCCCTGCTTGTTTTTCTTTTTTATTAAGCTTTGGCCTTTACTGTTTTTACAGGGCAGTTTTTATTTTAGGTTGGTTGACATGTTTTTTTTAAAATCCCGTGACACTGGTTTTTTTTCTTAAACCCCACGCTTGCCACCATGGGTTTCCTATTTTTTTCTACATTGTTATGTAGGATATAGATAGGATAATAAAAAGTGTGCTCACGTAATAAAGCTTCAATCATAAGTTTATTTCACTTTATTTCAAATTAGACCCTTTTTTTATTCCCCCGGCTTTTAGTCAAGTGGTCCCCAAATGTAACGCCCCAAAACCCCGAGAACATATTAAAATTACTTTCGCAGGTTGACCAACACTTTAGAGAGTGCACATAGTGACACTCTACATTGGGTGAAAGTGTTTCAAAGAGCACAAAAGACTGGCCCCCGGGTTTTACTATGTAAGGGGTTTTGGGCTTGCCCCGGGAAAAGGGATCGGTTGGTCCCCTGTTCAAACGTGTTTCATCTACATTTGCCATCTACTTCATCATGCGGACCGTGGGCTACTTTCTACATGCGGGACGTGTTTAAAAAGCAAATAGGGCTGGGCCACGTGTGTATATGTAAGGTTTTGGTCTTGCAATGCAGGTTTTCGGTTTGGGCAATGTTCATTCCCTGGCATTACATCCCATCTACTTCATCAGGGTGGCACCGTGGGGGTTATCTACATGCTGCACGGTTCAAAGGCCATAAAACGGGGGCCCCCGTGTGTACTTTTTGTAATGTGTGGTCTTTGCACTGCAGGTATCGGGTTGGGCAATGTTCACCTTTTGCATCTACATCGCCATCTACTTCATCGGGTGGCACCGGGGCCCCTACTCCCACATGCTGCCAAAGTGTTTAAAAAAGCACTAGACGGGGGCCCCCGTTTTGTACTATGTAAAGTGTGGTCTTGCATGCAGGTTTTCGGTTGGTTTAATGTTTTATCGTTTTTGCATTACTCGCCATCTTTCTTTATCATGCTGGCACCGTGGGTTTACTCTTCCCTGCTGCACGTTTTCAAAGAGCACATAGACTGGGCCCCCCGTGTGTACTAAAGTAATGTTTTGGGGCTTGCCCCTGCAGGTATCGGTTTTTTTAAAGGTTTATCGTGTGATCTACATCCCCCCATCTACTTCATTCCCTGCTGGCACCGGGCCTACTCTACATGCTGCACGTGTTTCAAAAAGCACATAAACCCGGGGCCCCCGTGTGTACTATGTAAAAGTGTGGTCTTTCCTGGGGAGGGATCGGTTGGTCAATGTTCATCGTGGGGCATCTACACGCCATCTACTTTTTCATGCGGGGAAACCCTGGGCTCTACCCCTACATGCTGCACTGTTCAAAGAGCACATAGACTGGGCCCACGTGTGTACTATGTAATGTGTGGTCTTGCACCAGGTATCGGTTGGTCAATGGTTTTATCGTGTGCATCTACATCGGGCCTCTACTTCATCATGTGGCACCCTGGGTTTTTACTCTTCCCTGGGTGCACGTGTTCAAAGAAACACTTTAAAACTGGCCCCGTGTTACTATGTAATGGTGGTCCCTTTCACTGCAGGGATCGGGTTTGGGCAATGTTCATCGTGGGCATCACATGGGCCCTCTTTCTTTTATTTTTTGCTTTGGGACCGTGGGGTCTAAATCTCATGCCTGCACGTGTTCAAAAAGCACTAGACTGGCCCCGTGTGTACTATGTAAGTGAGGGGCTTTCCTGAAAGGGACGGTTGGTCAATGTTCATCGTGTGCATCTACTCGCCCTCTACTTCATCATTTCGGGGACCCTGGGCTCTACTCTACATGCTGCACGGTTTAAAAGGGGGGGGGGGCATAGACGGGCCCACGTGTTTTTACTAGAATGTGTGGTTTTGCAAATGCAGGGATCCCGGGTTTGGGCAATTTTTCATCGTGTGCATCTACATCGCCATCTACTTCATCATGGGTGGCCCCCCGTGGGGTCTACTCTACATGTGCCGGGGTTCAAAGAGCACATAGACTGGGCCCCCCCGTGTGGACTATGTAAAGTGTGGGGCTTGCACTGGGGGGGGATCGGTTGGGGCAATGTTCAAACTTTTTCATCACATCGCCATCTACTTCCTCATGCTGGGACCGTGGGGTTTTACTCTACATTTCTGCACGTTTCAAAGAGCACATAGACTGGCCCACGTGTGTACTAGTAAAGTTGGTCTTGCAAATGAGGTATCGGTTGGTCAATGTTCATCGTGTGCATCTACATCGCCATTTTAATTTTAAACATGCTGGCACCCTGGGCTCTACTCTACATGCTGCACGTGTTCAAAAAAGCACTAGAATGGCCCACGTGGTACTATGTAATGGGGTTTTGGGGTGCACTTGGGAGGTACGGTTTTGGGCAATGTTTATCGTGTGCATCTACATCGCCATCCCCTTCATCATGCTGGCACCCCTGGGCTTACTTACTGCTGCACGTGTTCAAAGAGCACAAGATGGCCCCGTGTTTTTACTATGTAATGTGTGGGGTGCACTGCAGGTATCGGGTTTGGGCCAAAAATTTTAAACGTGTTTCATCTCATCCAAACTACTTCATTTATTTTCTGGCACCGTGGGCTCTACTCTACAGCTGACGTTTTTCAAAAAAAAAGGGACAATTTGGACTGGGGCCCACGTGTGTACTATGTAATGTGTGGTCTTGCACTGCAGGTATCGGTTGGTCAATGTTCATCGTGTGCATCTACATCGCCATCTACTTCATCATGCTGGCACCGTGGGCTCTACTCTACATGCTGCACGTGTTCAAAGAGCACATAGACTGGGCCCACGTGTGTACTATGTAATGTTTGGTCTTGCCACACGTGCATACCGAGACTGTGCTGGAACAAGGACTTCGTGCCGCAGCTCATCCCTTCGGAGACACTCTTTTAGTACGTCACATTCGACTACTAACGTTTAACATTTTTCGTGGGAAAGTGGCCCAGGGTCCAATGCACGCCCCTCTACAGGTGTCAAGCTTAGTAATTAGGTATTTTGGAGATGGGTCAAATTGTGAAAGGAACGTTCAAGAACTGTTTAAAATCCATTACACTCGTTCCCCGTCTCGGGCCACGGGTTATTTCTCTGCCGTTTGTTCAAGGCGAGAAATGAGACTTATATATACTCGAGAGAAATTTTATAATATACTGATAATGAAAGGTTGTGCTTTATTTCATGGATGTAGGCCTAAATTCTTTTGTCTGGCGAACTGTGAAGTGATTGCGAATTTAGGAATATAAAGTTAATGATTCAGGATATGTTTTAACACGGCAGACTGTTTCAAAGAGAAAATGAAGGATGTACGTTAAAAAAGAAAGGCTTACGTTAGTGACGCTGCTTATAACATTGCACCATGATAAATGATGATGAAGAATGGCTGAAAAGCCCCTCTCTGTGCACATAAAAAATTATGAGTATAGGCTATATAGATCTCTTCTGAATGACAAATATTTTTGTATTTTTGAATTGATTGCGTTGACGAGCTCCAAAGGGACAAAACACAATTTTCTTACACTAGACTTTAAGATACTATAAAAAAATTATTCACCAATTGATTTGTACATGATACAAAACAAATAATAGGTTAGGTTAGGTGTGATGGTAGTATATTTTTTTATGTAACGGGAAAGTAAATAAAATCACCGCATTTTATCATATCACCAAAATTCATACTGGAGGGCTATTGTGATATGATAATATGTTATGTGATATTCATGATTTATTTCAGTGAACATGTGCTCTGGTTCAAATTCAACGGCATCAAAGACGGTCTGGGCTCGATGCACTGGAATGCCTTTGCATTTCTCACTTTCGCATGGATATTGGTGTACTTTATCGTCTTCAGAAGTGTTCGCAGCATTGGAAAAGTAAGTTGAGCATGGATGCAAGGGACAACTCTCCCTCTATATAATTTGACGAGCATAGCGAACTACATCGCACAGTATAGTAAAAACTTTAATTTGAATATCCAAGTGAACCCCCGTCATGGGCCCGGGGTATAATTATTTGCCCTTTGATTGGGTAAAATTGGTCGATCTGAGAAAGTGAGAAAAGAGACAAAGTCTATCTCAAAAACATCAGCTAATATGTCCCCTAGACTATGGCGCATAATATGACCTAACGGTTGACGCGTACTTAAACCAAATATAAAAACCCAAAAGACAACGCCATCATCTATACAACTCATCACCCACCCGTTATTTGATAGAAGCCGAATAAACAATATTTCTGCTGCATGCAATTTATTTAAATATGATTGTGTTTTTGTTCCCAGGTGATGCTTTTTGCAGCAGTTCTACCATTACTCTTACTCCTACTTCTACTGATGACTACGGTCTTACTGAGCGGCATGAGCGATGGAATAGTAAACTTCTTTACACCAGTTGGAAAAGACTTTATGAATGCCCAAGTAAGAACAGTTTTCACTTGCTTTTTAGGTAATATGGATGGATGAAAGAAACAAGTTAGTATAGTTGTTGAACTACCCTTTACATACCATGTTGTGTATAGAGTTCTTGCTTGTGCCACTCAAAAGTCAAAACCTTTCATAACGTATGGTTTTAACTTATACTCCTTGAATAATATCACAGATTGTTGGCATTCAGGCGGAATAGCTACATAAATCTGAAATGGTGGAGGTGCCGGGTAACCTCACAGATGTTGGCCCTAGACACAGGCCGACGGCGGTGTTATAATAAAGGTGACTTTTGAAGGGGCTATTACCATCAAAAGTTATTTTTTACCACATATTCTAGAGCATAATACTACAGTTTCAAAGAATTATCTCTTGTTCCTATGACATTGCACGATTTTTTTAAGTCGGACATTTGTGAAAATATGCGTTTTGGTGAAATTCTTAAATCGGCTTCAACAGGATAATTCTTTGTCTGTGTTTTTCTTTGTCTGTGTTTTTTTTACCATTTCTTGGTAATCGGCATACTTTGACCAAACAGATTTTTCAAATTACAGAAACAAAATGTGGATGATGTCAATTAATGGCCAATTTTTAAATTGCAAAAATCTTCCAAAGTCACGGGTGTAAAGATCGTTCCCATATTATTTCTTAGGAGATTTTTGCCGATTATAGGTATGTTTAGCGGGTGAATGTCTCTTTATTGGATGAGCGTAGCGAGCGAAGCGAAGATTTCATTTCACTACACTGGAGAAAAAAATCCGGAATGTTTATCTTTTTTTCTTTTTTTTCTGTATGTATTTTTGTGTGTTTGTTAACACGATTCCGGCTAAACCGATACTCCAATTACAATGAAATTTTATGGAGGCCTTCGAAATCTCTGAACTTAGAACTGCCACGTTCTTGAGCGCAATCGGAAAATTATTTCTCATTAGAATTGCAACTTAACGATTTTTTTCGAATTTTAAAAAAATTCTTCAGCTTATAACACCTACATGCTTTATCCGATTTTAATGATTTTTTCACATAACCTTAATTTTATGAATCTAGGTATTCGTGTAAAATTTGAGCGCAATCGAAAAACTATTTCTTATGAAAATCGAAATTTTACCTTTTTTTTCTTTTTTAAAACAATTCTTTGACTTATAAACACCTACATGCTTTATCCTATTGGAATGATTTTTTCACAGAACCTTAATTTTATGAATATATACATTCGTGTAAAATTTGTGCGCAATCGAATAACTATTTCTCATGAAAATTTCAAAATTACGACTTTTTCCTTTTTAAAATTACGATTAATTAAAAAAAATTAAAATTTAAGTTAATTTTTTATTTAATTTAATATAATTTTAAAAAATCTTCAACTAAGTAATGATTTTTTCACAGAACAACTGAAAATCCGCATAACACATGGCAGCTCAATGCACCAATTACGCTCATCCAACAACGCGGCGGGACTTAAGCGTTTTCCTAGTATAAATAAAGAATAGTCTACAATGGTGGAGGTGCCGGGTCTATTCCATGGACGTGAACAAGGAAAATTATTGAATGGCACAAGTAGATACAAAGCTCATTCCGTTTTATTGCAATAGACCTATAGTTTAGATTTTTTTAATTTTAGTTTCACATATTATCATCGGTGTAGGATATCGTTTGTTTCATGTTTCGTTAAACTTAGGAGATGGTGTGATTCCTCGATTGTGTTTTTTTTTCAATTCTCATATACTCATTCGTTTGATTTTTCAGATTACCGTATAGATAGACCATGGATAGACCTACCTTTCTGTATTTTACTAGGCCTCATCACTTTCACTTTGTACAACATATATTTTATAGATGTAATTACCGTTAAGATATTGCAGGCTGCACGACCCGTATATGAGATGATCATTGGGCTGATTCATTCCAT
Organism: Sweltsa coloradensis; assembly: GCA_024449915.1. Lineage (NCBI taxonomy): Eukaryota > Metazoa > Arthropoda > Insecta > Plecoptera > Chloroperlidae > Sweltsa > Sweltsa coloradensis. Next base: position 82,424 of record JAMZAV010000490.1, on the reverse strand, counting down.
AATCACTGTTATTTTATTGATTTATTCACAATAAAATTTTATTTGTATACTTTACTTTATATCCGGCACGTAGTTATAAAATATACTTATACAAGCGCATGCGCACTCCTCCTTACTTACGCATAATACAAGAACACTTGGGACTACTTGCAATCTCAATTGCTACACAATTATTTTAATACTATCTTTAGTAGCGTATTGAATGTGTTAATTTAATTTATATTTTAAATGCCTATCTGATATATGCAACTAATAATGTGTCAAGCTTGTGGAGTGACTACTGCAACCGCAACAAGTTGTAACTTACTAAATTATTTGCTTCTCAGTCTGGGCCCGAGGTAGAATTGGCCCTGGGTATTTCTCTACATATTGTACAAGGCGTGAAGAGAGGCAAAGTCCACCTCGCAAATCAGCTATAGCAAGTAGGTTAGTGAACTAAACGCCGAAACTAGAGGAGAGCTCTGGCAGTCGTCGGGGACTCCCACCCCCTCTCCTCGACGATGATAATGACAACACGAACGATGACAAAGACAACGACGTGAGAACGCCCCTCTTTTCCTGGTTCTGGCGAGCATGGGTACTAGGCCAGAGTGGCACTTTATGGCTTAACGGTTGACACGCCCTGAAACCAAATACACAAACTTGTGGCCTCGATATTATTCTTCCAGCTGTGGCGCCAAGCCGCGGAGCAGACCTTGATCGCGTTGGGACTGAGCTACGGCCTAGCGATCGCCATGGGGTCGTACATAAACTTCAGGAACCCCACACAGAAAGACTGTTGCGAGTTCTGGGCGGTGACCTTGACCTTCTCACTGCTCGCCGGTGTTGTACTGTTCGCTTTCATAGGCGTGCTCAGCACTGAAATCACTTTCACGTACGACTTGATCGCTTATTCGGGTGAGTCGGTCAGACAAGTTGATGTAGAAAATATCCTCCCGTCTGGGCCCGGGGTAGAATTCAGCTCAGAGAATGGCTATCTTATCGTAAAAGGCGAGGAACGAGATTAAGTTCATCTCGCAAACATCGGCTAGCAATTATGGGGGTACTCCCTGACACAGAGACGAACTCTGGCAGTCGTCGTCGGGGACCCCATCCCCTTGACGGTCTCTCTGACGACCACGAAAACATGAACGCAACATGGTCAGCATATTATCAAAAGTTTTTTTTAATTGAAAAGCTCGACCACCAAAGGGAAAAAACTATGTAGTCTATACCAGTTTGGCATCCTACTTCCCAGTTAAACATGCATAAAGTTAAACATGCATAAACTTGAGGATCCCCGTCTGGGCCCGGGGTAGAATCGGCCCAGAGCATGGCTCTGCTAATCGTAAAGGCGATTCAAGAGAAAAAGTCCACCTCGCAAACATCAGCTAGTATAAGAGGGGAGTATATTACTCCTCGAAACTAGAGGCAATCGTCGTCGGGGACCTTGCCCCCTTTCCTTGACGACCCCTCGACGACGATGACAATGACAAAACGAACGATGACAAAGACGATGATGACCGCGACGTGAGAAACCCCCCTTCCTCCCCTTACCCGTGGCTGGTTCTGACCAGCATGGGCCCCTCCCCCCCCAGGTTAGAGTGGTGCATTATGACCTAACGGTTGACGCGTCCTTAATCCAAATAAACAAAAAAAAATTATTGTGAACAAACAGATGTTAAATTTCTAAGGAATTTAATCACCGGTGAAACGGACTTTGGTCCATTTAAAAGAATTTTAATTCAGAACAGACCGTTTAACCGTCAAAATACTGGCCAATGGTATTTTAATCCCTCCCTGGGCCAGAACATCTATCAAAACCATTTTTACTACCGTGCAATCACGTCATGGAATATTGTTCCTCTAGCTAGAGATTAAAGATGCCACAAATTTCAATAATAACATAATATTATTTCTTAATTAATATAATTTGAAATGTGCGTTTCACACCTTGTTATTTTTATACTACATTACTTTGTTAGTATGTATTTGTTTGTATAGGCTACCACTATCAGTTTATCCTATGATTATATAATATTAATATATTATTATTTAGTTTGTTTTTAGTTTGTTGAAAAGAAGAGAATCAGGCAGAAATTGCTATTCTGATTCTCTTCCAACAATTTAAGGTCACTATGTGTAATAATAATATGCCTACCACAACTAAAAATCATATCTGTTTAAGGCTAATAGTCCTCAAATATTCGGAAGCAACTGTACAAAATTATATTATTATTAATTTAAGAGCATAAACTCCTCCCTGGTAAAACCGAAAGTACCTGTAAAGTAGCTGCACAAGTAACAAGCTACTAAAGAATTAAAAGTATTGGTATCTGAAAAAGCAGCCATGTCGCTGTACTGTGCCAGTTTTCAAAAGATTTTTTTTTAAAAGCAACACTGAATTTGGGACCCAGATTTTGTGGCCAATGTTTTTTTTGTGTGCCAAAAAGAGCTTATTTGGGTGGAGAAAATAATTAAAGTATTCAAATTTTAGTGGTAAATTTTCGGTTTTCACCCTACATGATTACCTCGGCATTACATCATCGATCATCATCATCATACAAATATAATGCAATACAATACAATTATCTTTATTTTGCCATACGTTGCTGTATGCTAGTGGTTGATATGTGACACACATCTATAAAATGAAAGATTTGCACAAAAATTATGGGTTTTACAGGAGCCTTTAGGAACAGACGTGTGTACACTGTTATAAAACAGTGTAGCTTTACCTCACTTGCATTTGTCGTTTTGTAACAAATACATTTTTTACAGTTAACGGCAAAACATGCTTTAGTATTTCAGTACTTCACTAACGATTTTGATAGTATATCTTTTTAAAATTTTGTAGACAGTAAATGTTTACATTACAACACTAGGGCCAGTGTGATGTACTTTCATTTTTGTTTTTGGAAAATTCAAAACAGAAGGTAAATTTCACATTTTTATTTACCATTTTTTCTGAAGTTTACAATGAAAAAAGTCTACATTTCACAAGTTTGAGGAAATGTTATCATGAGTTGATAAACAAATAATTATGCCAATATGAGTAATATGACAATATTGTGGTCTGAGTTCCAGCTGAACTGTGAGATTAGCCTGTATTATTGGTGTTTAGGTCCCGGCGTGCCATGGGTGGTGTTCCCGGAAATAGTGGAACGACTGGTCATACCCCATATATGGGCTTGTCTGCTCTTTCTTGGTATTTTCCTCATAACAGTGGCAGTGGAAGTAAGTAATTCAGAAATATGTAACTTATAAATAGTATAGGCCTAATCTTGTATTTTTTTTTTTTTTTTTACATAATAACGCTCTTACATTATGGTGGTGTTTTCCTCTTTTTTTAAAAAATTGTGTGGTTATGGTTGTGTCTGTGACTGGTGATGAGCTTGGGCTATCTCTTTTGGAAACATTAAATGCATATCAATGATCATTGATCATCATTGCTCACTTGCATTCGTGAGTACTTATTGAAATTCCAATTTTCCCAATAAACTTGAAAATATCAGATGTAAATTTGCTCTTTTATGGCATATTAATGGTCAGTTTCTGTTTCTATAATTGGCCCTCACTAAGCAATCTTGAAAATGTACTCTGATAGAATACAGATATACTGTACATTCTAATTTGGCGGTTAGGCTGAAGAGGGAATTGCCCTACAGTAGCCTTCCATACCAGTCTAGGGTATGGTAAACCACAATAAAATATATAAATATAATTTGGCGTACTGTTGCAAATCACAACTACATATTACAATCGGCAGAGCTTCCAAGTGATCTAGATTAAATCCTTGCAAATTCTTTGTTAACTCGTAGTTTGCCAGAGCTCATGGATTGATGAAGACTTTACCAGGACTGTCGTCAGCCGCCAATATTGAAACCATGTAAAATTACCTGATTTAGTATTATTTCACAAAACACGACAGAAAATCAATCCCAAAATTTTTCTTTCTAGCTTAACAATTTGAAATTTGTGATTTTTTAAAAGAATTTTACAATAAAAAATAAAAAATACTGATTTTGAATTCCAAATTGGTATCAAACTAAAAAAAAAAAAAAAATTTGAGTGTTTTCAATTTTTTTCCAATTTTCCATTCTTTTGCATGTTTAAATTGAATCTATACGGCAAAAAAAAATACCCGGGGACATCCGGAAATTTGTGTTTTTTTTTGGTTTGTATCACAATTCGATTTTTGATAAATTTACAAAAATAGTTCAATCATTTAAATTGAAAGGAAAAAAAGCAACCTTTCGAACAAAAAAAAGCACTTTTTCCCGGGTGTAAAGTACGAAAAACTGTCAGATTTAATTGTGAAGATTTTGAAAGGTGGTGGTGAATATGGAAACCACTGCCCTATAAAGGGTTAAATGTGTTGTTCCATTTGAATTATAGTTTGCAAAAACAAAAATTAAAATATTCTAATCAGTGTGACCTGTAATTACGAAATAAATAATAAAATTTAATAAAATTTATTATATAATTCAAAACACTACTGATCATAAATGTAACTATTTTTCATTTCACAAAAAACAGGTAGTTTAGAGTCGTTTTAATATTGGCGGCAGTCCTTCCTCTTGAAGACTTGCCGTAGCTGGCGCAGAAGCGAGTTTTATTTTTTATCAGTCAAGGTTAATCTCATATTTGAAGTGAACAAATCAATGAAGAAGAAGAAACAATCTATGGGATGCAGAATGCAAACACAAAACTAGAGAAACCACCCTAAAGTACTACATGATCTAGAACTTGGCAGCACATTTATTTCAAATGCAAAGGTTGTCAACGCACAAGTGTAGTGATAGTGTGGCTCGTTGGTCTTGCGGTTAGCGTTTCTGCTTCCAATGCAGAACATGCATGGTTCGATTCCCCCCCAAAGTCGAAGTTTTTAAACTTCTATTTGGATTAAGAAGAGGGGATAGCCCAAAAATTAAAAACCATGCGAAATTACTTTTTTTTGATATCTCAGAACATGCAAAATTCTTAAAACTGATTCTAGACCGAATTGGGGTTTTTTTGTTAAAACAATAAAATGCAAGAAAAAATATTCAAATATAAAAATGGGTGGGGTTTTTGTATTTACGATAAAAAATTTAAATTTAAATTAAATTTCTAAAAAAAAATTTAATTCCCATCAAAAAACAATATTTTTTCTTGCATTACTTAATATTTTTGTGATACGTCACCCCCGCCCTGACTTATGTTGGAACCGGTGTTTGATTTTTTACATTGTTCTTACAAAACCAAAATTTTGGGTCTAGAATCAGATTTAAATATTTTGCATGTTTTCAGATTCACGAAAAAATGTAATTTCGCGTGGTTTTTAAATTTTACGACTATCCCCTCCTCTTGTCCACAGTTCTAAAAATTTTTTTAAATTATTATTATTATTATTATTATTATTATTTTTTTTATTATTATTATTTTTTTTATATTATTTTTTCTAAATTTTAAACGGTGACTTTAAAGCCCTTCACAACGAGGCCATAATAAATTCAAAGCGTTTTGAACGGGTTTGTTTTATTCTGGCGTTTTCCGCAGGTTTCCACTTCCATACCACTGATTGCTAATTTTTCCCATTACAGACGATAGGTAGGTCCGAAGGTTCCCCAAATAAATGAGGGCTTGCGACAAGGTATGTGTTATCTCCAACACTCTTTACTGTTGTAATGGATGAAATTATAAAAGAGTGGGAAACCAAAAACAGATGGGAAAAGGGGCCAAAACATTATGTTTGCGACGTGTGTTGATTTTGGGGGGAGAGTGCCCGAGAAGTGCAGGGGAAGGTGGACAGATGGAAGAAGTTACTCAGAGTTTGGTCAAAAATCTAGAAAAAGAGTGAATGTTTGCGTATGCAAAAAGACAAAGGGCAGGCCTAGAGACTGGAAAAATTGTACTACTGGGAGTCTTTAAAAAAAAAGAAGAATTTAAATATTTGGGAATATATTGACAAAAATGCAAAAATGTGTAGGGAAAATGTCATCTAGAGTGCAAAAAGCAGAAGGGGTTTTTCCAATTGGGGAGAAAATTCTATGGAAAAAAGTTGTTTCCCCCAAAAATGTAAAAAATTTTGCTGTGTAAGGCATTTTTGTACTTAAATAACATATGGGGGGGGTAACATGGGCAGTGGGGGAAAAAAAAGAGGTCAGCTGGAAGCAGCAGAAATGAATTTTTTAAAAAGTTCAAAGGGGGTTACAAAGATGGCCCCCTAAAAGAATGAAATAAGGGAAAAAACGGATTGGAGAGATTGAATTTAAGCTGGAAGAGAACGTCTAAAAGGTTTTGGGCATATAAAAAGGGGGCAGAGAGAGGATTCCAAAAGAGAGATTTGGGAAGCGGCAGAGGGGGGGAAAAGAAAGTAGGGAAGGGCCCAAAAAAAAATGGGAAAAATTAAATTTAAAAAGCGTTGGAAAAAAGGGAAAAATGTGGGAGCATGTGGGAAGGTAAAGCTGAAGAGGACAGAAAGAGTGGAGTAAAATTTGGGGGAGAGGGAAAGGGTTTTGATGATTGGAAGAAACCGAGTTGGAAGCTTAGTATCTACAGTTTCATGCCCTTGATAATGGTGGAAAACCACCACTCAACCCGACATAGTTGGAACTGAGTTATGATGATTATTATTAAAAAAATATATTGATCTTTGGTTGGTTATCGCTCACTCATTGATTGCGTTGGGGCCAACACGGTTGGCTTGGTCACTTTGGTCACAGACTCTGTTATCTGTGCTTTGGTTTAATGTCCCCCATTGAAAATCAATTAAATTTTACTGAGTGGGTAGACTCTAAATATGATTTTTTGTTATTTTTTTTGTTTAACAGTCCTTCAAAATCATTTCTGCAAAATATGATAATGGTAGCTTAGTAACCACGTTCAGATGTAAACACCATCATCACCTGGGCACGTGTACATTTCGGCAAAATAACTTTAGCATGTTCTTCAATCAAAACTACCATGTAAAAATATATCATTATCAGAGGTACGTACCTTGTAGGTACATGTATATAGCATTTTAAAGTGTAATTTTATAGCGTTTGTAGCATCTATTTTCTGGCCACCTTCTAAAGCTTGTGTATGAAGTTTTTTCATTTTTATTTTGAAATATATTTCATATTTCACATTTAAATGTGTATAAACAAATTATAGATGCTATGGAAAATAAAATAAAATAGGACTGGAAAACCTTAGTTTTAAGAGAAAAAATACGCTTTGTAGCATCTATTCACAAAACACTATTTTCACGTAGGTACCTCTAATCATTGTGTACTATATTTTGTTATGCTGCAAAGCAAATTATAAAACCACTTTTTATCAATGGTACGGTACACAATAGCTATATCATTGATAATTAGGCCAACGATTATTGCATATATCTACGATTGATTTGTCATTAATTCATTAATAATTTTTAAACACAAAGAACCATACATAATCAAAATATTCATTTACAGGCTCTTCTAATCGAAACCATCTTAACCGTCCTATACGACCAGTCTCCTCGATTACGAAGCTATAGGCTAGTAATCAATGCCATAATCTGCATCGCAGGCCTGCTACTTTGTTTGGCGTTTTGCACGAGGGTAAGTAGAATCCATGTCGTAACTTGTGATTGCTACTTTGTTTGGCGTTTTGCACCAAGGGTTAAGTTGAATTAATAAGCGGTGGTTGCATGATCAAATTTTCACTCACATCATGTTAACTAATTTTCCGTTCACGCATAGTCACGCATGAATAACTTTATTTGTATTTAACACATGCGGTATCACGTTACATTTGTCAGTAGTGATGCTTGCTCACGTACGCTAATTATTTGATTTGATACTAGGCCTATAGGCCCTAGTGAAAATATTATGTAAATAGGGTCTACCATAATTACAGATTTTAAGAGATTACCTTAATTAGGCCCAATGAAAAAGATCACAGAAAGCAGTGGTGCATCCCAAAATTGACACATACTCGGGGTCTGCACAATTTAAAAAAATATTCAATGTTTGTAAACAAACAATAAAAAATATAAAAATGTCATATTATCCGAGACTTTAATTTCTTACCGCTGATAGGGTAATGGGCTAGGGATTTCAAATAATGGTAATTTTTTTTTTTTTTTACAATCTTGACAAAAATTTTGGAAAAGTGCCTGTTTTATACTTGGTTTTCATATGGTTCATAGTTGTTTAGAATGTTTATTACACTAGGAAAACGCTTAAGTCCCGCCGCGTTGTTGGATGAGCGTAATTGGTGTATTGAGCTGCCATGTGTTATGCGGATTTTCTGTTGTTCTGTGAAAAAATCATTTCTAAGTTGAAGATTTTTTTAAAATTAATTTTAATTAAATAAAAAATAAACTTTAAATTTTTAAATTTTTTGTCAAATCAAAATGGTAATGTCATTATCGAAAATATCGATATCGCCAACGCAGCCTGTTGCGACCCATTAGTGGAACCTCAAATTTGGCAAGGATAAGTTAAAAACAATACAATGGCGTTCCGTTTGCTGCCTCGCTGTCTTCGATGTCAAGTGTTTGGCTTCCGTTATCGACTGATAGCTCATTTGCAAACATAAATCTCGAATATGACACCATCAGCCCAGCCAGTGCATGGCACAACGTGAGATAATCTCCATCTATAGTTTTGGTTTGTTGCACTATTGACCAATTATTTTCCATTTCGATAATGAAACTTGATTATCGATTATCGAAATAATATCCATTATTGATTATTGATTGATAATATCGATTATCGTGTGCATCCCTAATCATAATTGTGAATGACATTGATTTGTTTCAGGGTGGGTTCTACGTAGTGCATGCGTTCGATGTCATGCCAGCTAGCATGCCGCTACTAGTGATAGCAGCCTTTGAGATTTTTGTCGTTGTGTACATCTACGACATTGGGAAATTCAGTGAAGATATCTACTACATGATGAAAGTCAATACTAACATCATGTACATGCTTGTGTGGAGAGCATTGCCATTTATTCTTCTAGTAAGTGTTGACTTTCCGATCGTGACACGAATTTGAATCTTCTTAATTTATTGTTTCTGATTGGTGCATTTGACATTCAGAGATTTACAATTTCCAATATTTTTTAGGACTAGGCCTATCTAAATTGTTGCTTCAATTGAAGATATTAATGAATTTAGTTAATATGCATTGCAGAGTAGACATTTGAGAATGAATTAACTATGGTTATGAAGGATAACGTATGTCACAAAAACAATTTTCAAAATTGATAGAGCTTTCTATGTTGAGTGCAAAGCATTGGGGTTGGGGACTTTATAGGCAAAGCATTACACAGCCTACAATGAACGTGTGGCAGTCGCAGTCCGTCACACACATGGCATTTACCATGTTAAACTTAAAACTTGATTCCATAGTGATTTTACAAAATACTAGTCAATTACCTACTTACAACAGTTTTAAGCAACTTATTGTTTCAAGAATAAACCTACAGATTGTTAAAATTTATTTATTTTGGTAACAAACTCTTGTATGTTAACAATAGAATGCCTCAGAGTAGAGTGTAGGACTATAGACCTAATCCACTTACGCTTCGACACCTACATTCTATTTAGGCTGTAGGTCTACAGTGCAGTTTCATAATTTTGGCCTGTCCTTTCAGGTTATACTGCCTGAATAGGCCTATGTTCAAAATCCAACCTTGTATTAGGTACTTATTATATTAATATTTATGTATCCAAATTTCAGCTCCTTGTAATAGTAACGTGGCCAATGCACGAGAAGCCCGTATTACTAGATTGGACCTGTCCCGAAGACACTTACATTGTTATGTGGGTCCTCATTTTGGCAGCATTGGTACCAATCCCAGGCTATGCCATATGGTGGATTTACCATTGCAATAAACACCATGTAAGTACCGGGTATTCAACTTCTGGCAAGTGCAACAAAAGCTGCATTTAGATATTTGTAGTAGAATAGTAGGAACTAGGGATGTAGGCCAACAGCAATTTCATAAAAATAATCAATTTATTGAAAAGGTGGCTGAATTATTAATCCATCATAAAAATACTGTAGTGTTAATTTTACCGACCGAAGGGCAGTATAAAATAAATCAAGATTAATTTTTATTATTGGTAGGCCTAGGGCTATTATCAAAAAGTCTAACAAAAATTGTTTGTCAATAATGACCTGTGAAAATGTAGCCCTCTATGATCACAAAATGTCACCACACGAATTGAGTAGGCCTAACGGTGGTCTGCGTAAGTGCGGAAACACAATATCAAATGTTTTGGACAAGTTTTTTCACTTAGTACCGGTACGGTACCTAACATGCAATTCGACAATATAGGCCTATTCATATTTACATTTAATATTACGTATTTATTATCACACGAGACATTCATACAAAAGTGGTGGTATGGCAGCCTGCACAAATGTTGACCTAGGCCTACGTATATAATTATCACTACGTTTACCACAGGCTCTAGTCCGGCTTACACTGGGCCGGCCTAGCTCTAGGCCGGCCTACATGGCTTGATAAACGCATGGAGCCGGCCCAGATGGGAACCGATCTAGACTCGTTTGCCAACGAGTCTAGACCGCTTCAAACGAACTAGTCCAGTCTGATAAACACTTCACTGCAACTTGATGAGGAGGATTATGAGTATCCAGGTACCGTTCTAGAACAATCGGGCGATAATAGATGCGTTCCATGCAAATAAGTCATAAAGGCTATACTAGGGAAACGCCAAAGTCGTTGTTAAACGAGTGAGTTAGCCAAGTGTTTTGACTTCTAAAACCGGACCGTCTGGTCACCTTACAGGAACTCACTCTGCTTGCCACAATAATTATTTAAATTGAACATTCAAAATGCGAATCGTATTCAAAACGTATTAGCGTGAAACATTAACAAATTTCCAAGATAAAACAAAATCACCTTTTTTTGTTTCCCATTTAACACCCCTCAAAAATAATATGTGGGTGTAAAAATATAAAAAAGTTAAAACCCACTGGTATCGAACCCCATCCATCCGTGCGGTAGGCTAAATGGTTACCACTAGGCCATGCAGGCCACGTCAACCTCGTCCCGCTAACTGCTACGAAACAAATGCCATTGATATTATTAAAAATCACATTTTTATTTATTGTAGGCTTAAATCGCAATTGATCAAGCTGATTTTGTTAACAGTTCTTAGTAAACACGTACCGGATGTCTGTTTAAAATTTCAGCGCAATCTGTTCAGCGGTTCGGCTGATTTTCGACGTACAGACAGACAGACAGAATCACAGAAATGAGAGCCGTTTGAGTTGAATGGAGACACTCAGTCGCTCCGCTCCCTCGTTTAATAATATAGCACCAGTTTAATAATTGGTTTCATTTTCATTTTTGTTTTGGTAAATTTAGTGGTTGAAACCAAGGTTGAAACCCGACGTTCTAGTAGGTCTAGCAGGCTGTGGCTAGTTCGGCTTGAAATTGGGCTAGAGTAGGCCGGCTTAGTTTTGTTGATATACACCTCGGACTAGATGAAACCGGCCCAGTGTAAGCCGGACTAGAGCCTGTGGTAAACGTAGTGATGTACTACGGTAGAACACATTTTAGACAAGTTATTCATAAATAGTGCACTTTCATAATACTATTTTTATTATCGAATACCCAGTCGACTACCGTATCCAAATGTTATTGAATTTTGATTTTTGTACACATCCCTAATAATTAACACAAAATTTAAATTTAATTTACGCTTAAGAGGAAGATTGTTTAGGTAGCCTAGCCTGCATGATGTTTACTTTTTAGAAGGTAGGGCCGACAGAAAGCATAGGCCTACGCCTACCGTATATGGTCTAAAAACAGAATTAATTTGCAGAAAACAGACCGAGTGTTTGCCCCTCACCCTGGATGGACCAAGAGGTTTAAGCAGAATTTGGAATAAGTTAATTGCAAGGAACGCACCAGGAAGCTTCCCGACCCTATGATGGACAGCTTCGAAGACACTCGGGAAGTAGGCCTACGTATGGGAAATTATTTGTTGCCATACTTATTTGTGTGTGTGTTCACTTACAAGGACACAAGATGCCTCACCATGAGGAATGTACATTTGAATTAAAATAAAATATACTTTGTTAAAAACACATTTGTTTATTTAAAAATAAGGTACCGGTACAATTTGTATTTGTGAAGCAAACCTAGTAGGCCTACTACCAAACATTGTAGGAACCTTTGTGTATTAGGTACCAGTATAGCAAAGGTGCATAGGTTATTGTAGGGGGGCCTACATTGTAAGGCCTATTTGTAGTTTGTACAAGTTTATGTACAGGTACTGTGCAAGTGCGAGTATATTTTTAGGCCTATGTAGCCTTACCTGGACACCTATCCATCAAACATAAATAATCATGCCTCTACTCTGCATGAAGCCTAATTTGAAGTAGTTTAAATGTATGGATATATGGACAAACTGTAAAGGTGCATTAACTGTTTGGCATTTCTTGCGACACGGTAGGCGCAGCAGCCAATAAGATTGCTAGTTTGTACAGAAAGCCGCGACGAAGTAGGCCTAAACATGGCTAGCCAACTAGGACTACAGCACTGCCTCCTAGATGTTCGTCGTGGCTCCTCGTTAACGAGGATGACGAACATCTAGGAGGCAGTGGACTACAGCATTGTCCAACTTTTATCTCCCGGTAAATGCGATTTACCCATACCTAGATCATTACAGTTTGTATTATTGACAAAACTTAACAAGAAATAGCGGAACTGGCATGGTAAACATAACCTCATCTGATTCTGACGCTAGGTAGGCCTATGCTGCACATCTGATTGTAGGCTAGATCTCAAATAAATAATGTTGTTTGAATCAGCTGATTAAAAATGTGGAGGAAAGAAGTGCTCTGTGGGACCATTGACGAGTTACAGTTATCACATTGTCGAACTCAATGTGCCATCCCGCAACAGTCAACGCGTCTACCATGCTTTGGCTTACTGCGTCGCGTGAAACGCCGAACAGTACACGCACTTTAGTCTATCAGTACAGTAGGTCTACACAATGCCTGTGACCTGGTCAGTCTATAATAGACCTGGAACGTAGCTCCATAACGGGAATGTCTGGCTTTGAATTAACATTGCCTGGCAATGGTAACGTACCTATACTCCTAGGTGCTCTTCCCGGCTATTGTAGACCAACCTTACTCTTGCGTAGGTTTCATTAGTTTAAAACTATATCGCAAGTCACCATAAGATTATTCAATCCTTAAAATTTAACTTAGGTCTAACCTAGGCTAAAACACCGTTTATTTCCGAATTTGACGAAAGAGTGTGTAGATCTATAGAGGAAAGCAGATCTTGAACACGACCCAATATTATTTCATTGCTGTCCAAGCTTGAGCAACTTTTCGCGTTATACGGTGGTAAAATTTCGAGTGAGTTTCCTAGTCGCAAAACTTCTCCGTCTTCTTCAACAGGTATTCTGTTTTTACACAACAAATCTTGAACAGTCTTTTTACGGTTAATGATGTCTTCTTGGCTGAATTGATCCTTCCAATTTGAGTCAAAAATACCATCAGGGATATCAACAAAGTTATCTGGAGGCTGAATGATATCAATTGATTTCAGTGCATGCCCCATTATGATGTTTATAGACAAAGAACCATTCGAAATGTCATTTTCTTTACTGTGATTTAAGAGAACTACACTTTCTGAAACTGGATCAATGGTGTATATTTTACCTTGAAGTCTATTTCCATCAATGGTAGTTATTTCTGTATATTTACCCACGAAACTTTTTAACTGCAACGGATTATTCTGAAAAACTACATGTACTGAGCTACTTGCCTCCATATTTGCCTCCATTTTCAGCCGCAACAGCTGTTTTTAAACTCACTGCACGCTTGATTACAAGTACACGCCTATATCAAGAAGGCTATGCTGTCAAATCTTGGCATAATTCTTGGGATTCCTCCTACAACAACAGGCACTTTCCATCCGCAAACAACAGCCGAGACGAGAGGCACTTGCCAAAATACGAAAATAGAATGGGTGATTCGGATTTACAAGAAATTCGTGCTAAGAGATTAGCTCAAATTCAGTCGCAGTATGGCGTAAGTATAATTTAAATCCTTTTTTACCTTTCGTGTATGGTAAGGGTTGGTAAGAATGATTACACATTCGGTAACATAACCTCACTTTGACCACCTGTACCTTTGCGTGCCTATTTATGGCGAATACCCACATTAGTCAATTGAGAAACTCATGCCCACAAATGACAGCAATTTAATACTGATGTCAGCTGTTTTATGCTAATGCCAATCGGCCCAATCATCATAGTCTACACCACTTGTAAGCCTGGGAGGGTAGGCCTTAAGACCTCCTCCCTGAGTCATACATGTAGGCCTACAATGTGCCTGTCAAGTTGAATAAAGTTATCTATCTATCATCTATTATCTAGAAGCCCAAGGTTGGGTGGCACCTTTGGGTTTATAAGGTGGTACCGGTACTCTTTCGGTTGGCATGCCCCAACGTTGGAAAAGTAGGTTAGGGAGTGTGGACAGTGGGTAGTAGTAGTAGTAGTTCTCCTCTGCTGTTGACTCATTGTCGGTGGCAGGTAATTCCTTCATATTCGGTGGCAGGTAATTCCTTCATTTTCCTCACTTCTCATTCCCTCATTTTCATTTCCAATTCCCACTTCGCTATCAACTCCCTTTTCTCTTCTCCTTCTTCCCCTCATCCATTTGCTTCACTGATCATCTTCCTTTTCACTTCTCCTTCTATTCCACATTCGAGCAAGGCCTCTTCTTAATTACTTCCTCATGCCGTTTGATTCTCTCTCAATCAATAACACTGTGAAATTGAGGATCAGTTATTAAAATTATTACCTGATTACCCACACACTATTATAATGGGTGACTTTAACACTAATCTTCTACATCCGAACACTTTCGAGAGCACCCAGCTAAACACAACTGTTCAGGCGTGTAATATGACCATTCTACCCTATCGCCTACGCATCACACTAGTACATCGCATACTTTAATAGACTTAATAATCACCAATAACCCAGACAAAGTACTTAATCATGGACAAACTTCAGCCCCAGGACTATCAGGACACGACATTATATACTTATCATACAACCTAAAATGCCCCAAACCCCCAGCAAAATACATAACATATAGAGACCTAAAAAAAATTAACAAAGACGAGCTATTTCAAGACGCATTAAATACACCTTGGCACGACATTTCATCTCATAACAATATCGACGACATGACAGACCACTTTAGCTCCTTAGTAATAGGACTTTATGACAGACATGCCCTAAGAGGAAAGCAAAAAATCACAAAACCACCCGCACGTTGGATGACGGAAGACATTCACGCACTCATGGCGCAGAGAGATGCCGCCCACAGACACTTTAAACGTAACCTAACGATAACACTTTTTCCGACTTTAAAATTATACGTAATAAAACCACACAGGCTATTAGAAATGCGAAAATTAGACATGCCTATGAATTAATTAAACCAAACACTGCCCCTGCGACCATGTGGAAATCCGTGCGTGCTTTTGGTTTAGCCAAGTCAAAGCCTGAAAATAGCATTCATTAGATCTTGACCAACTAAATAAATACTTTACAACTATACCTTCAACTGTAGATAAGGAAGCTAAAGCCGCTTTTATCACTGAAAACGACAATCGTCCACCCCCTGACAGAGAAAAATTCTTTTTTAACGACATTACACCGACGCAAATACTAGAAACTTTACGTAAAATCAAGACGAAGGCAAAAGGAGACGACGACATCGGTATTGAAATGATAAAACTCTTATTCATCACTTATTACCTGCGCTGACTCACATTCTTAATTATTCGTTGCTATATTCAGTGTATCCATCCGCATGGAAGAAGGCGTTAGTTCGACCACTACCTAAAAAAAACCCAACCATTAGAAGAGAAAGACTACCGGCCTATCAGTATCTTGCCTGCATTATCAAAAGTACTCGAATCTATTGTGCATAGACAAATTACAAATTATCTCAATGAACACGGCTTATTTAATGTATATCAATCGGGTTTTCGACGTGGGCACAGTACTAGTACAGCTCTACTCCAAGTCACAGACGATACCCGAGAAGCTATGGATAAGCGACAAGCAACTGTCCTAGTTCTTTTAGATTTCAGTAAAGCTTTTGATTCTGTAGACATTGATATCCTTCTATCTAAACTCAAAACACTTCATTTCTCAGACAGTACATTGCTCTGGATGGAGTCATATCTTCGTGGCCGTCGTCAATGTGTGTTGGGTGACGGTGATTCGGTCTCCTCTTGGCTTGTTGTAGAGTGTGGTGTCCCCCAGGGATCGGTTCTTGGCCCACTTCTTTTTTCTCTTTATATAAATGACGTATCCCTAATGCTATCACATTGTAAATTATCATATATATGCTGATGATCTACAACTGTACTTACATTCGACACCTGACAGACTTAACGAATCAATTCAACTTATAAATGCAGACTTAAACGCTATTTTGAAGTGGGCTATAAGGCACGGTCTGATTTGAATCCTACTAAAACTCAAGCTATCGTCATAGGCTATCCAAAACTCATGATTAAATAAGTCTTTCTACTCTTCCTCACATAAAACTTAATAACATTTCTATAGCCCTCAGTACTACAGTAAAAAATCTGGGATTAATAATAGATGAGCACATGTCTTGGACAAACCATATACAATCAGTTTGTAAAAAGATATTTGGTGCCCTTCACTCACTTAATAGATTTAAATATGTTTTCCCAATTAAACTTAAAAAGACACTCGTTGAGGCGCTAGTAATACCACATTTCGACTACTGCGACGTGGTATACAATGACGCGGGCCCTGATCTGAGTAAGAAGCTGCAGAGAGCACATAATGCATGTGTTAGATATATATGTAATTTAAAATTCGCTGACCACGTATCTCCATCATTCTCATATATCTCTTGGCCCCGTCTCAAAGATAGACGCACTCTTCACTCCCTTTGCCTACTACATCGAATTCTTCACTCTTCATCACCGGCTTATCTCTTCTCCCGTTTCAACTATTTATCTACTCATCATAGTCGAGAAACTCGTGGCCATACTTCAAATCAACTTGTCCTTCCTATCCACAGAACTGCAATCTACGATAATTCATTCACAGTGTCAGCTGCGCGGGAATGGAACCGTACCCCTAGTAGTGTCAGAGACTTGACAAAGTTACGATCTTTTCGCCAGGCTGTTCAAAAATTATTCTAGAACATTGTTTATCTATTGTATTTAATTATTCGTGTATACCCCATTTCACTTTTCGATAGAAAAGATTTTATTGTTTAAATGAATTGTAGTCTAGTTGTATTTAAAGTGTAATCAAATAATGAAAAATTTCTGTATCATCATATGAATTAATTATAATTTCCGTATATTATATGTTGTTCTATCAATTAATTTAATCAAACAATTTGCAATCGTAATGTATTAAAAAGAGACAATTAGGTAATTCCTATTTAATTTATAATGTATTATTATCATATTAGTTTTATTATTATATTTTATTATGATTTTATTAGTATTATTATCATGCTGAATATCTTCTTGTAAAATTTTTCACTTTTCACCAGAGAGTGCATCAAAGTGCATCTAAAAATTGGTTTAGTTTAAATAATTTATAATTTTATGAAGTAGTTTCATGGTTCAAAAGATTTTTAGTGTAATATTTGATAAATATTCTATTATTTATGTATTTTTGTGAAACATATTGTATTTTGAAGGATGTATTACTATTATGAAACTGGTTAGATGTAAGAAAAGGCCTCATGGCCTTAATCTTGCCAGCATAAATAAAACCTCAATCAATCAATCAATCAATCCCCTCAGTCAGTATTTACCTTTGGCAGCAGCTTAATAGATTTCTTGAACCCAGCCAACTTTTTGTCCCCCACTATCCCCTCAGAAAGGCCATTCCAATCCACCACTGTCCTTGCAAGGAAGGTGTTCTTTCCCACATCTGTGGCCCATATACCTCTCTCATACTTCCATGAGTGGTCCCTTCTAGCTATATAGCTAGCCTTCCTTAACTGCCCGTTCATCTCACCCCACCCCTCATGTGCCCTGGACACCCTATACATCTTACCCAATCTGTCCATTCTTCTCCTATCTTCAAGCGTCTCCCATCCAAGTTCCCTTACCATACCCTTAACACTGTCATATGTCCTTACTAGTTGTCCATTAATCATTTCCTCCTTCCCCCAATTATTTTTATTGAGCACCCTTCTCGCAGCTCTTTCTTGTACTGCCTCAAAAAACTGGCTCAAAGTGCTTATGTTTTACAATATTATTAAAACATACGCACTTTGCGCTCCCCCCCCACTCCCCCAACCTACTTTTCCCCTAACATCGCAGTGTTGAAAAGTTGGGGCATGCCAACCGAAAGAGTATACTGGTAGGGTGGGCTTTGCCCGAAGCTGAGCCTAGGCCTAGCATACCAAAGCGGATCAAGAAATTTGGGCAAGTTGGCTTTCGAGGTGAGCCGTTCATTTGTTGCTCAACTTGTTTCTCCCCAAGAATGTTATATTATTATCTCTAGCCTAGGTCTAGCCCCTACTACGAATGAGACCAATGACCAAGGATGCAATGCCAGTAGGTAAAGCCTCGCACACAATTAGGTTCCAAGACTTAAGAAAGGCTTAAGTAGTGTTTAATGTTCAGCGGTACATGCTAGATGTGGTAGCCAATGGCATTGTTGACATTGTCGCGACTACCACTGCTGCAAACTAAATCTTATTTGCTGCCACGCCTACTGCGTCGCGTGAAATGCCGAACAGTAAACGCAACTTTAGTCGTAAGAATGGGATCTTAATTATTTATAAGAAGATTACACCTTAAGCCTAAGCCCTACGACGAGTTGAGAACACATCAACTGAAATATGTAGGTTTGGGTGGGTAATTATATAGGCCTATGGATTACAGCTTTCCGTGAAAAAGGGCCTTACATTTTCTCAACTTGTTAATATAGGCCTAGGTGTAATTATAATGAATGTTTCTGAATTAATTTTTAGTAGGCGCACTACAAACTTTCAACAGCTAGGCTATATATTTTGATGTAATTTGTGTAATTACCATCGGAGGTAGTGTAGGCCTAACTGCGAATGCCAGTGTGACGTCATTCTCCTCTTGTCTTGAAAGTTGCACTGTTTTTTTTTAAAAAAAAAAATTTTAGGTAGGCGGAGTAATTTTGTAGGCCTACTTATGAGCTATATACAAGCTGAACTAACAAATCTATCGTGGATTTCAAAGTTCACTATTGGGGCAGTTTACAGATCTAATAATCCAAAGTTCACCTCCCAAGCTGATTTTTTAACCCTCACTGATTCTGAAAACCTTTGGTATCCTGGCTGGTGATATGAACATAGATGTAAGTCCCACCTCGGCCAAAACTAACACATACTGTAAGGAATACCTAGACATTATTAATAGCAATGGCTTCTTTGTAACAAACTCAAAATATCCTACAAGAGTGTGCGCTCACTCATCAAATATCATTGATCATATATTAAGTAATTCTAAAATATACCCGCTTGCTATATCCAATGTAACAAATAGTCTATCAGACCATGATATGCTAATAGTAGAGGTTTTGAAAAGATCCACTCATGACAAAATGAAAGGTAAACTCACAGTCCCAATAATAGACTATACTAAACTTGAAAATCGTCTAACTAACTCGCCAATCATACTGGATGAGTCCACGACTGCTGATGCTATGTATGAAGAGTTTCAGGGAAAAATTAATAGTTACATACAAGAATGTACAGTTCTAAAAAAGAAAAGACCTATTGACTATACAACCTGTCCTTGGATGGATGGGAGGCTTATTTCACTAATGAATAACAGGAATAAAAAATATTTAGAAGCTAAAAAAATGAATTTTGCCGAACCCCTATACAGCGAGTTCAAAATACTCAGAAATAAGGTAACTAAAGAAATACGTTTAAAGAAAGCCAACTATTATAACTCGAAACTTGATAATAACATAAAAGACCCTAAAAAAGTGTGGAAGATATTGAATGAAATACTGTACAATAAAGTAGGCTCTAGGTCTGACCCCACTGTAACAATAGAGAAAGACGATGGCAAAATAACAAATCCGTTAGATGTGGCAAACGAATTCAATAACTACTTTGTTAACATTGGTAATGACCTTGCTAACCAAATACCATCTAACCCTAATGATAGTTTGACATCACTCATCTACCAGAGGACAGTCATCAGTCTTTCTTCATTGCCCCGACTGATGAAAATGAGGTCTACAACTTAATCAAAGGTCTTAAAAATAGTAATGCGCAAGGAAAAGATGGAATACCTACCAATATTCTCAAACGCTATCGTAACCATCTTGCAAAGCCACTAACAACATTAATAAATAAATCTATAATCTCCGGTCAAGTTCCAACAAATTTGAAAGTTGCTAAAATAATTCCTTTTTTTAAGGGGGTACCCCAACAGACATAGGCAACTACCGGCCTATCTCCATCCTCCCGGTCATTTCTAAATTACTAGAAAGGATTGTGAAAATAAGACTAGAAAAATACTTAAACAAAATAAACTTTTTTTATAAAGGCCAGTATGGTTTTCGTAGCGGCATGGGTACCGAGCAGGCCATAGTTGACCTTGTATCTAAAATCCAGGGCAAGCTTGACAAAGCAGAGTTTGCGAGTGGTATTTTTATTGATCTGAAAAAAGCCTTTGACACAGTAAATCATGAAATCCTCTGTAAGAAACTAGAGAAAATTGGAGTACGAGGCATTGCCCTGGCATGGATTAAAAACTACTTACAAGACAGGAAGCAATTTGTCAGTATTAATAACGTAAATGGATCTGAAGAAGGTATCACATGTGGTGTACCACAGGGCTCAATACTAGGGCCTCTCCTTTTCCTAGTATACATCAATGATCTTTATCAGTCCGGTATTGTGGGCCATCTCCAATCTTTTGCGGATGATACCAGCCTCTTTTACTTTGCTTCATGTTTTCAGAGCCTAGCCGCGATTATGCAATCTGACCTTAATATCCTCGCCGAATGGCTCAGATGAATAAGCTCTCACTAAATATACTAAAAACTAATTACATGTTATTTAAGACTAACAATCTAAAATACGATAATTTGTGTCTGCACTTGGCAGTCAATAATACTCCAATTAAACAAGTTTCTACTGTCAAGTACCTGGGGTTAATGCTAGATGATCGCCTATCATGGGAAGACCACATAGAGTATGTTTCGAAAAAAATATCACCTATGACTTCAATCCTTAAAAGAATCTCTATAGTAATTTGCCAATCCACTCTCAAGAATCTCTACTACTCTTTTATCCACAGTCACCTAATTTTATCTAAATATTGTGTGGGGCACTGCAAGCAAAACAAAATTGAAGCACTTGTGTGTAGTACAGAATAGAGCCATCCGAAATACATTCAACTATCCAAGGGAAATGCATCGTATAGACATGTACAAGACTCATAACATTCTACCTCTCAAACTCATTAATAAACACCTCACTCTTACATTTATACACAATATGATTAACAATATTCATGGACAAATCTACATTACACACTCAATAAGAATAAACATTCACACAATACTCGCACAAAGAATAATCTTTTCATAGATAATGTTAATACCAGAAAGTTTGGTTGTACTAATATAAACCACCAAGGGTTTGCCCTCTACAACAAGTTTCCTTGGTCTATAAAATGCTTAAGTTAAAATGTATTTAAAAAAGAAATAAAAAGTAATTTACTTCTAAACAAACTGGGAGACTGCTTCGAGTAGGGCCTAAACTGTTTTGCTGACATACCATAATAAGCTAAGCTGTTATTTTATTTGCTTCATGTAAGAATTTGCTAATTTTAAATGTTGTTAATATTAGTATATAATTTATATTATATCATAGAGTTTATATTCATTACAATCTATATTCAAATATTTAACTTTGTACATTTAATTTTGCTTATAGCTAGATTGCATATCTTAAGTCTATACCTGAATGGGTAAAAAAATAAATAACAAACCTACTTCATCCAAGCTATAGAACTGCCAAGCTGAATACAAAGTAGCTTGTGTTATGTTAGTTATAATTATTTTACCTGTTATTACTTTATCAATAAGCCCTATTTTATGTATCCTTCTTAGTGTAGATACATTCTACAGTAGTACTTGTATGTAAACCATGTCTTGATCTTGCCATTGTAAAGAGCGTAAGCTCATTTTGGTAAATAAAGATAATAAAGATAAAGATAAAGATAACCGAAGAATAATTAACAATGGTTTTATTCTCACTGTCGCATTTAATGACCCGGCACTTCCACCATGTGTAACAGACAAGATGTCTTAATACAGCCTGGGACTCGGCACCTCCACCAAAATGAAGCACTTTTAGAAAATTTTCGCCTTTGTTAGCCCATGTTTGTGTAGACTCCGAAAGTGATAACAAAATAACATATCATTTAGGTAGGCCTACTATTTAAAAAAAATATATATATATATAGGTAGTGTGATGTCACCTACATTATTTACCGTTGTTATGGATAACATACTGCGTAAAGTTGAACCCACAGAAAGTGAAACATCTAAAACTATGATATTTGCAGATGATATAGTGAGATGGGGAGATACCATTGAAGAAGTACAGAAGAGCGTAGATAGATGGAATGAGGAAACACTGAAGTTTAACATGAAAATAAGCATTGAAAAGAGTGAAACATTAATAGTAACAAAGAAAAGTAAACAAAATCAAAAGAAGATAATACTACGGGGTGAAGAGCTGGCCATTGCAGAAGCATTTAAATACCTCGGAAGTATACTAACAAAGGACGCAAAAATAGATGCTGAAATATCAAGGAGAATTATATTAGCAGACAAATTTTACCAAAGTGTACGTAAACTATTATGGAAAGAAGAAATATCATCCAGGTGCAAGATGTTATTGTACAAAATGTATTTCCTCCCAATAATATCATATGCATCCGTGACATGGACAATAGGAGGAAAGGAAGACAGCAGATTACAAGCAGCAGAGATGAAATTTTTAAGAAGTTCTGTAGCCTTAACAAAAATAGACAAGGTACGGAGCAAAACAATAAGAAACAAACTAGGAGTGGAAAGTTTACGAAATAAAATAGGAAAAGAAAGACTCAGGTGGTATGGACATGTAAGAAGAATGAAGCAAGACAGAATCCCAAGACGAGAATTTGAACGTACATGTGGGGGAGTGCGAAGAGTTGGCCGGCCAAGAGATAGATGGCGGGACCAAATAAAATGGAACATTGAAGAAAGAGGAAAATCATGGGAAAGAATTAATGAAGAAAGACTCTGGGAGGATAGAAAGAAATGGAGAGAACTGGTAGAAATGCCTGTCATAGAAGACATCGAAGTAGATGAGGAGGTGTTGAGCCTGGCTAGCAAACACTGAAAGTCCACAGCCCGAGAAATTGGTGATACGTCACCCCCCGACCTGACTTATGTTGGAACCGGGTGTTTGATTATTATTATTATATATATATATATATATCTTCTTTTTTTTAACTAAACATTTTGCAAATTTAATAACCTCTAAACGACCAATCCCTAACAGCTTGACAGAAAACACACACAACAACACTAGAAAAACATTAGTACGTACCTAACAATAATAAGTTTGTTATGTGCCAACTGGAAATAAGGCCTAATCAAGAAACATAAATTAGGTAGGTAGGGCCTACACATTTTACA
This sequence comes from Sweltsa coloradensis, assembly GCA_024449915.1. NCBI lineage: Eukaryota > Metazoa > Arthropoda > Insecta > Plecoptera > Chloroperlidae > Sweltsa > Sweltsa coloradensis. The sequence continues at coordinate 58,714 of JAMZAV010000490.1, read as the reverse complement.
AGTTGAGAAAATGTTAGCCCCTTTTTTACGGAAAACAGTAATCCATATAATTAACGTAATCAGCAATTATTATATGATTATAACTTACAGAACACCTTATTTATTTATTTAACATCTAGGTCTATCCTATTCAGTTTAAAAAAAAACTGATTTACAAAGGGGGACAAGGACAACTAAATAAATCTAATTACATAGGCTTAGATGCAGACACAATTAACTACAGTTAAGTAAATATTTGAAATAGTAATATTACAACAATATATTAATGACACAATAATTTAGTAACAAATTCAAAAAGGATACCTAGGCTATTAAATCCAATTAATTTATGAACCAAATATAAAGGGGGGGGGGGGAGAAAAGAAAAGGAAAAAGAAATAAAAAAATCATCGAAAAAGAAAAAGAAAAACGTGGTTTATTAAATGATCCGACTCCACGTTGACTACGCGAGTGTTGTGTAGAGTAGAAGCCACATCACATCACCAAAATTAAGCAAGTTGAACGCATTCAACACAAAAATTTGTAAGTTTTCATTGTTATCAAAATAATGTAAGTTTTCACCGATCACATTATGCTACACTTTGTCGACAACATTCAATTTCAACACTAGCAAGTCGTCGTAGTGCAACCAATGTAATCTTCCTCTTCAAACTTCTCCATAACTTCATCGACACGGACCTACTTCAAGAATGTAACCTTTCACATACTTACAAGATTTACAAGAAATTACATCCCCTTCAAAATTACATGAGCTTGAATTGATGTTTTTAATTTTCCCCCGTCAACCAAATACAAGGCACCTAGGCCTACAACTACAACAAATTATTAGCCATTAATACAGAAATTGACATCACCCACATGAAAATGAAACGTCATTCATTTAAAGCAGCGGTTTATGCCAGTTTACCAACATGACTCATTTAGGGTATCACTCTTGTGATATCTATCTTAGGCCCTATCTCCTTTTCACCAGTTTTGTATTTTATAACCTCAGTTTTTTCTTTTTTCATTCATCATTCATCATTCATCTTGGGTTGGTTTATTTGGATTAAGGGCGCGTCAACCGTTACGTCAAATGCGCCACTCTAGCCTAGGGGATGGGGAGGAGGGGCCCATGCTGGTCAGAACCAGCTACGGGTAAGGGGAGGAATGGGGGGTTCTCAAGTCGCGGTCGTCGTCGTCTTTGTGCATCGTACGTGTTGTCAATTGGTCATCGTCGGGGAGGTCGTCAAGGGAAGAGGAAGGGTTTCCCGATGACGACTGCCAGAGCTCGCCTCTAGTTTTAAAGGCTTTCAGACGTTTTAATATTTATAGTTTTGTTATTCAAGTTTTTTTTCTTGTATTTGTTGTAAAATTTTAATTTTATAGTACTTGTTCATGTACTTAATGTTTTGTAGGCCTTTAACGTATTTGTATGGTTTTAAATTATATTCTTAACTGTGTAGTGTTTAGTTTTAGTTACCTACCCAACACTTGTGGATTAATACCGGCTGTTAGTCAACAGTGGCATACACACCCACAACACAAGGAACAAAAATAACCTCCATCTTAACCAATATCGTACAAACCTAGGTCAAAAAAACTCTGATTATTTGAATAAAACTCTATTCAATAAACTCCCCAATCAATAAAAAACATAACAGAACACATCAAATTCAAAAATGAACTAACTAAATTCCTAATACAAAAGGCATACTACAGCATAAAAGACTTATGACAGACAGAACTACCTAATAATTGCTATATTTTATTATTAGTAGGAGGTACCATATAATAGGCTATAGGCCTATACTATTTTGTAAAATACGTACCTATATTATATTATATTAATACTTATGTAACAACTAGTCTATGTTTAGCAAAAATGGACTACACGGTGAAAACTGTTATAAACTTTAACTGTACTTTGTATTGTTATTTGTTGTCCAAATAAATAAATAAATAAATAAATAAATAATATCTTACTCAATCGAATATGAGGTTTGCCAAAAATCAGGAACAGCAAATCGGGGAGTAATCAAACTTTAGCGGAAGAAACCACCAAACACGAATCTTCATTCTCATGCATGTTCAAATCTTGAAAACAATTTAGTACAAAAGATCTTGACGCTAATATTATTATGTACGGTGTATGTATCGGATTTAGGCCTATACATTGTGAACTATGCTTAATTTGTATTCTACTTTGTGTTTTCCCAATTTTAAAGGGTGGTGCCGGCGCCGCAAATCCTGAGCAAGCTAAAGCCGCAGAAGACCGGCAACGAGAACAAGATGACATGAAAAACACAATTTTGACTCAAATTCTCAGCCAAGGTGCCAGAGCTCGATGTAAGTACCGATACTAGTAGACTCTTTCCAGGACTAGAGTGCTCGACAAGTGTGCGTACCTGCATTAAAAAGTTTTAAAACATTTTCCAGTAAACACGTTGATGGTTGGTAAGCCCGAAAAAGGCCGCCTTGTAGAAAACATGTTAATACAAATGGCAAGATCAGGACAACTTGGGGGCAAACTTGAAGAGCGAGATCTCATCGGCATTCTCGAGAAGGTCAATCAACAAATGCAGAAAACCACTACTGTAAAGGTTAGTAGATTTATTTTTTGAAAATTAAAATAAAATAAGCAAAGCGAAGACTTCAATTTCACTGACCCCCAAAAAATCTAGCTCGGGTGTTGTTTTTTTGTTTGTATTTTTGTCTGTTTGTTCGCTCTCTACCGGGCAAACGGCATATGCGATCTTGATTAAAATTTGACAGGACCTTCAAAATCTCTGAACTTAGACTTGCCACGTTTTTGGTTACAATCGAAGAAATATTTCTCATGAATATCGAGCTTTTACAATTTTTTTTTTCGATTTTTAGTGCTATATTTTCGTAACATTTGGGCTGATTCTGACCAAACGGGTGGGGCTACAACGTTCATATTTCACATGGACATTAAGGTTATGGTGATGTATTGCTTTTTGAAAGAAAAAGTTGAAAAAGTTAGCCAGAATCCATAGAATTAAGGTTTTATTATGAGTTTTTTTAGGTTTATAATAACAATTAACAAGTAACAATAGAAACTTGACAACAATTACCTACAATGCATTCAAAAAGCACTTGCAAAGGAAAAGTGGTCCTACGCAAACTAAAAACTTACAAAAAACCTCATCCATCAACGCGGCGGGACTTGAGCGTTTTCCTAGTTTTAAAATAGGCCTAATTGTGTAGTCCTAGTCTAAATAGCCTTCCGGTACTGTTTGTTCATTGGTAGTCCTACTTATTAGACGAGTGTACTGAATGAAGCAAAAACATAAATTAAAACCTAGAGAGGAGCTGTTTTTGAGTTTTTGATTGTTTTAGTGTATTTTCGTGTCCAAACTGCTAGGTATTCTGATCACGATCCAACTGTAAACAACCCTAAAATCCTCGGAACCGAGGCCTGCTGCGTTTAAATTTAGGTCCAACGGGAAACAATTTTGAGTTGAAAACCAATGAAATCAATAAACGTGATATGTGGACTAGCAAAGGTTAACAAATAACAATCAGCATCTATCTAGATAGGGTCAAAATGGTCTAGTTATAGTTTACTAGGCTATGCAGGGTATTGTAACTCAATGATAGGCATACTATCGCTCTGCGAGAGAAATATAGAGGTGTTTGGTGCAAAGCCTTGTGATTTGTCAGCTATAAAAGTTTATCATGAGTTTGTTGCTGAAGGGTTAGAGCATAGTACCAATCTAAAATGCCCATTTTTTACATCGTGTCTTGAAACTATACCCAAATATACCCTCAAACACGCAAAAATATGCATTCCAAAATCACACCCCATCTTGGTAATCAGCATATTTTGACCGAACTACTTGCCCAAATTACAAAACAAAATATAGAGAATTTACAGAAAAGGCTGTAGAGTACGTCAATAATGGCCAATATTTTTTGGATCAAAATCCTCCAAGGTCACTGGGCATAAAGATCGTCCCCATGTTATTTCTTATGGGAGATTTTTGCCAATGGGACCTAGCTCGAAAAATGTCATGTTTGACAATTTTTTGGGAGGTCATGGTGATTATTATTATATTTATATATATATATAATATTATATATTATTATATATTATTGGTTAAAATTACTTTTGATATTTAAACTTGCTGCACAGTGAATTCAATGTTGATTTTTTAGGGATAAAACATAACATGTGCATTGCATTAGTCTGCCACCTGGCGGACAATTAGGAAGTTGCTATTTCCCGCAAATACATAGTAATTAGCATATGGCTGATTGATGAGTTATTATTTATTAAATAATAGTTTTTAGGCAAAAACTATTATTAATTTAAGACATATAATATTTTTGACATAACTGAACTTTTTAAATCAAATAAATTATAGTAGAACATTGAAATTCCAAGAGGCGGGCATTTTTTATAGATATTAAATTTGAAAAACGTGACCTTCCTCAGTGTTACCTTTCATGGGGCACCTACTCTACTCAATTTAAGGTAAGCTGTTGGCAGTTGGCACCCTATCTCTTTATGTCATTCACAAATTGTGTTCTATGTTAACATTTAGCAAAATAAATCTGAAATAAAATCATAGAATTGCACTCTTTCCATTCTTTTGACATGTCCAAACCACTTAAAAATCTTCTCTCTTCAATTTGCTCTGATTTAAATTTCTTACGCCTACTTGATCTCGAATATCCTGACTAAGTAATTGATAGAATAAATGACTGTACATAGGCAATAGGTATGTAAGCCTACCTACTAATACGTTTTACTGCTTACAGTTTGACCGACGGCGAGCTGGCATGGATAGCTCTGACGATGAGCTATAAAACGCTTCAACAAGAGAACTAAATCTTCATAATCACATACCTACATCAAGAAAAACGTTTAAATACTACGTTTACTTGAAACTTGAAAGGTTTAACAAGCTAGCACTAACACTGCCACTTTTCCTCGCATAATATATTCTTACAAGTTTACTTTACTAGTGACACTAGTCTATATACAATTTATAATTTGGTGTAGGTCTAGGCTTATACCTATTTTGCTCAGCATTTCAAATCTTTTTTAATTTACTTGCACCTGCTTTCAATGGTATGTAATACAAGTAATTTTGCTAATTTAAATAGAAAATGTGGCAGTGTACGTGCACAATGTATATTCTAGGCCTGAATCACAAATTGGTAATGGTGCAAAATGCAGCATTAACTTTACTTTGAACTATTAACTCATGCAGGCCACAATGATGTCTATGAGATCATGTGCTTGTATAATGGTGCGGCAATTAAAGTGGATACTGATTACATACAAGAATCATTTCTTGTACCTACTACGTGTATTGGATTTCTTACTGTTTTATGGTTTGTTACACTACACTACTCGCTTCTTCTTATTTAGTTGTATTTCATCATTTTTATTATTTTCATTTTTGGACTACCTATGCTTGCAAGCATGAGGATCAAGTTTGACTGATTGTTGTGTATTGTAGTCAGAGTCTCTCTTTAATTCAAATTTCAGGGCCCTTATTAATAATCCCATTTTATGAATTTAGATAAATTTAAAATTAAGCTCTATATAGTAGGGCATACCCAAAGCTTCTATAGGAAATTCATTATTAGTTGGTGGAAAATTAAACAGACATTTGAATTTCTGTAACTAGTGTTTACTGTGTAGTGTGTACTATTCAACCCAATTACCAGGCCTGTAAAGGTGTAAACATTAATCTGTAAACAGGGTTGTTTGAGACATGAGCTCTGTTGGTACGTTAATTGTTAATGCATAAAGGAGGATCATTTATGACATGTCGGGAACGTGAGAAAACGGAAAAAATTGCTAGTAATTCATTAAAATAATTAATTTTTCAGTATGCCTAAAACTTCTCACACTAAAATTGTTAGATTGTTGACCTTTCACAACCCGTTACCCGTCATAAATCAGACTCAATACTGAAGAATTGAATTTTACTTTAAAATTTGTACACTCTTAATGTAACCGACATGACTAGTCTTGGTGTTTACTGTTTTTGTACTGAAAACCTTTAATAGCCATGGATGTAAATTAATTAACATTATATTATACCCAATAAACTAATTTTCTAACTCGTATTTTGTAGATGTAATTTGTCTCGTTGAGTTTTAATTAATTTTTTAAATGGAAATATTGGTGGATACACACATGGGTTTTCGCACGCGTACGGATTTGGTATTTACGCACGTTCACGGAGACTAAACGAAGCAACAATCATCCCCTGCCTTGCACAACAAGATTTACTGACTTGACTCAAACACAGTTTTTTAGATCTACAATCATTGTATAATATTTAATACTAGGAAAACGCTTAAGTCCCGCCGCGTTGTTGGATGAGCGTAATTGGTGGATTGAGCTGCCGTGTGTTATGCGGATTTTCTGTTGTTCTGTGAAAAAATCATTACTTAGTTGAAGATTTATTTTAAATTAAATTAAATTAAATAAAAAATTAACTTAAATTTTTAATATTTTTAATGAATTGTAATTTTAAAAATGGAAAATATCGTAATATTGAAATTTTCATAAGAAATAATTATTCGATTGCGCTCAAATTTTACACGAATATATTAATTCATAAAATTAAGGATCTGTGAAAAAATCATAACAATAGAATAAAGCATGTAGGTGTCATTAGTCAAAGAATTGTTTAAAAAAAGAAAAAAACTGTAAAATTTTGATTTTCACGAGAAACAATTTTTCGATTGCGCTCAAATTTCACACAAATATATAAATTCATAAAATTAAGGTTCTGTGAAAAAATCATTACAATCGGATAAAGCATGTAGGTGTTATAAGTCGAAAAAATTCTTTAAAAATCGAAAAAAAATCGTAAAATTGCGTTTTTTATGAGAAAAAATTTCCCGATTGCACTTAAAAACGTGGCAGTTCCAAGTTCAGAGATTTCGAAGTCCTCCATAAAATTTCATCGCAATCGGAGTATCGGTTTAGCCGGAATCGTGTTAACAGACAGACAAAAATACAGAAAAAAAAAACATTCCGGATTTTTTTCTCCAGTGTAGTGAAATGGAATCTTCGCTTCGCTCGCTACGCTCATCCAACAATTCAGAAGTTAAAAAATTCATCCCGATCAGGGTTCAAACCCGAGTCTCCCACATTCCAGGTAGGCATCTTAGCCATCTAGACCACCGAGACGGTAACTATTTAACTTCTGAATTGTAGATCCATTTATAGATCTGAATGGATTCTGAATTGTATTAAATATTAACAATTCCACCTATAAATAATAATAAATAAATACATTTTATTTAGAGTCTGCCCACTCAGTTATATAACTGATTTTCATGGGGGACTTTAAATCAAAGCGACCAAGCCAACCCTGCAGGCCCCGACGCAATCGACGAGTGAGCGATAACCAACCAAAGATCGATATTTTTAATAGGAAATATAGCAATCAGTGGTATGGACAGTGCGAACACCCGCAAATCAACGCCAGAATCAACAAGGCCGATTCAGAACAACTCTGAAATTTATTATGTGCTTCGTTGCTAGGACGGCTCCAAAGTCACCGTTTACAAACTCCTAAGATTAAACTGATGGACTTAAGTCCAATCAGAAGGTAAAAAACTTCTGACTTTAGCGGAATCGAACCCTGGACCTTCTGCATTGGAAGCAGATACGCTAACAACAAGACCAACGACCCGACCAACCAAGTCAAGAAATACAATTGTATAGTTTAGTAGTGCATGTGTAGACATGCTATAGCCAAGTGAAAAGTTTGAAATTAATGGCAGCCTGCCGTCCAAAACACTATTGCCATCGGGCTTACCAGTTTCATGTTTCAGCTGCACTTTAAATTTTAAATTTCCCGTACAAATTATTGTGTGCGTGTTATTTGTGCAATTCCTTATTTATTACATTTACTGTAGTTATTTCATAAATAGTCTTTTTTTAGGACAGAATACATTTTTAATATGCAGTTGGTGACATATGAAAAAAGAAATATAATTTGAGTTTACGTGGATTAAGGGCCCGTCAACCGTTAAGCAGGGCCGGTTCTAGACTAGTGTAATACACGTAACGTATGTAAGCGGCCGCTTACTGCAGCACATTTCTAAGGGCCGCTCCGACACATCTTATTATAATTACCGATTTTTCATGTTGAAAGAACAAGATAAAAATAACACTGATCCTGAATCCTAATAGCTTTTTATAAAAATGTAACATTCAACATTTTACCAAACATCGACTTTCGACGAGGATTTTGTTGTTTATGAATATTTGATTGTCGGAAGTGTTTCCGACAGCCAAATAGCAGACGGAATCAAAAGATTCGTCGAGTCTGCCGATTGTCGGAATGCAGCACGGAAATCAACCAAACCACGCGGATTCAGCGTTGAGTCTCACCCCCCTGGTCTGAACTAGTCATGGGTAGATTGAATAAAGGGAGGGTTTTACTTCGTGGTAGTCTTTGTCATGGTCGTCGACTCGTCGTCGTGGAGGTCGCCCAGGGAAGCAATGATGACCGCTAGAGCTCACCTTTAGTTTAAGGGAGTAGTACACTCCCCTACTTACCAGCTGATGTTTACACCACGGACTTTGTCTCTTTCCTGGCCTTTTACGATTAGCAGAGCCATGCTCTGGGCCAATTCTACCCCGGGCCCAGACGGTAGAGGTACGGTAGATGAAAACAAACAATGATTCTCAATAATCTAAACTTGGCTGCCAAAAATGCTTATTCACAATTTTTAGCACAGGCATGTTTTGGCAAATATGTACACACTTTGTTGAACTCAAATAAATACTGTATGCAATTATTAAGAAGAAATCAAGCAATAAAAGGAATGGAAAGGCCCTAGGGGCTGACAAGTTTTCTGTTGAAATTATTGGAGCAGGAGCACCAACTATGGTCAACTGGATGTACAGTGTTATAAAAGTGGCGTTGAAACGAAATAAAGTTCTAAATGATTACTTAGAGGAGTAATTGTACCTATATTTAAAAGGAGGACCAAAAAGAATGTAATAAGTACAGGGGAATCACCCTGAAAAATAAGCAGCAAAAAATAAAAAATAAGAGAGTGACAGTGACAGTAAGGAGAGTGCGCAAAATAGTGAAGCCAAAGCTAAGGGAAGGACAGTACGGATTCAGAAGAAGTAGGTCCACACAAATTTATTGTAGTGTACCTGTTATACGTATTATGCTAGTGACATTCTGCATATGTATTAACGGCTATTTCGGTTGGGGAGCATATCAAAAGATTTCACATTAAGAAAAATTAAAGGAATAGGTAATTCAATTTTAAACATTATTTTATTTTATTTAAAAAATCTAATAATAAGAGTAGCAAATTAATTTGGCAGTAAGCAGAATTAACAACAGTGAGATCAAGATTAGTTATCCACAACATTTTTAAGTAACAATTTCAAACACATGCATATTTTCTGTTCTGAGCATTCATATTGTTTGACCAAATAGATCTAGTATTAACTTGTCCGATGGCTCAATGGCAAACCTAGGTTTTTACCAAACAAGTTAGCTTGGGCCACATACACACAATTATTATGTTTCCTATACTTCAATAAAAGCTTAGTCTAAAATATTTTATAAATACGTACAATGTATTGTATTGATTATAACAACAAATTATCCCGAAGAAAAAGTACCGGTACACGATACATAGGTAATGTAAAATATGTAGTTACAAAGTGGTTGTCCACTGCCTCCAATATACTCCTCACAACACTAACGTGAATATTATTGCTCATTGGAAAAAAGCAGGTGGACTCACAAAATAGGCAGTTAACATAGTTAACAAACTAATTTAACAAAATGTTTCCAACTGTAAAAATTTCTAGCATTGCTATTATTTTTTTCTGGAAAGTTGGCATACCTTGATAGGATGTAGAAACATCAATAATAATGTATATTATAACATATTGGTATAACACATTCAAAAAGTTTAAAACATTTAGTCATTAATTGTTCCCATTGGACAACAAACATCTACTTTAAATATTTTACCGAGATTTTTTTACACCATACATACCTAGTAAATAGCATTTATTATTGATACAATTACAATGATGGATCTTATTGGAAGGCTGGTCATGGAGAAATATGCATCCATGCAGGTAAAAAAGTATCTGAACCCTTCTTATATTGTTTAAATAAACCCTGTCCAGTGCAGCATATGTTTTGCCTTAGGTAGATTAAGTATTCGTACTCATATTCAACTTGGTATGTCGGTTACCCTTCCATACATTACCTGGCGATACATGGTCCTTGCATAGAATATGGCCGTACAGTGAAGTGGGCACTGCCACTTTTACTCCTTTTTCTCATGGCTCATGTCTAAAAATCAGTAAAAACTCTAGTCAGCAATGTAAGATACACGTCAGTTTTACTGTATTATTCACATTTCATAAGAATGCCCGTTGTTGTAGTGTTTAGATCAGTTTTATCTGGTGTGACCCTCTGGCTAACTAGGTTTTTATTGGTTGGGTGTTAACTTGTGAAGGGAATGTCCAAGTGCTTTTTAAGACTAGACAACCCAATCCCAGCATTTGATGTAACAACTGAAGAAAACCTTGGAAAATCTTTTAACTGAACATGAAATTGTTAGTGCGGCAGAAGCACCCTGTTCTTGTACAGTGCTGTCCTAGCGAAAGGGGCAATTTGCATGTTATCAAGTGCAAACGTACTCATAGCAAGTTTGTTCAGTCAAGACAAATTGGACAACTTTCTATATCGTCTGTCACGGGCATTAGCAGGTGAACCTATTTGGTGAAGATTTCAATTTTAGAGTATTTAAGCCTACCTTCTTCTTCCTCGTCGGCATCCATAATATCAGCGCAGCAAATCGAGTAGCAGATGAGACTGAGGAATCCCATAGGGAGGCCAAATAGGACTGCTGTGAGAACAGGGTTACCCAGCCACATGTCGGCAAGTGCGGTTCGTGCCTCAAAGTATAGACGGTATGCCTTTACTGGGTACGTGTTTCCCCCATAAACCTAAAAAATAATTAACAATCTTTGAATATACCATACTATGTACTTAAATGCTATTTCAAACATTGCCTTTTGCTACAATGTTGTAAAATGTAAATGTTTGTTTTTATTTGGGCTTCTCTGAATGCTGTTACTGATGTAGATGGGTACTGGTAGGCCTGAAAAGGTGATAACAAAACCATAGCCTACTTAGCAAGGAACTTTAAAAATGAAAACTTGTTCAAAAAATTATGAACTTTTTAACGGATGCATTCTCTTTTGCCAAATAACTTCAACTCGGAAGAGTTATTTTTTTAGAACATTTTTAACCTTTTGAAAAGTTTGTGTTTATTCGGTTGGCGGTTGGCCTAGTTTGCCATAGTTTGTTTGCATTTGAGGTTGTGTGAATTGGTTTGGTACCTAGTGCAAACTTGGTTAAACTTAGAAAAGCCAAATGAAACATGAGAAACATGCCACTAATTGCCATTAATTTTTAATTAAACAGCTTTGGATGTTACGATACAGACAATTCAGTTTTTTACCTGTTGAAATTTTTTGGAAATAAACTGTTAAATAACATCCCTATGAAGAGCTTATTAACGCAAAGTAATATTAAAACTAAATTTTAAAACCAAAACCAATCTTGATGTTGGTTGAGAAAATGTCATCCAAAAATTTGCATTAAAATGTAGCCTAGAACTCTGTAATCATTGTGTCAGGCTACAGAGGGTCTCACGGCCCTACATAAGCCTTCGTGCCCTATGGGCAGGTAAAATTCATTAAAATAAAATAAGTGGCCTTATTTAAAGATTTTGTATAGGCCTACTCTGTTTTAGAAAAAATGATTTATATTTGGAAGAAACTTGAACATAAACATTGGAATACAAAAAGTTCAGTTCAGTCTTTAGAAGGTGAACTGAACTTTCAAAAAACGTTTGTTTTTAAAATCAACTTTCCCAAGTAGGCCTACATATGTTTAAATAAATAAATGATTAATTAAGGAGCCTAGATGTACTATTTTACTGGAGACCGGAGTTACCGTTGCAGATTCATTATGAATCGTTTCCAGGAACATGGTGACCGCTTCTGGCGTCAGCTGTGAGGGATCATCGTCCGGAATGTGATGGTGATTAGTTGTCGAGTTTACCACCAGGAGGTACGGCAGCGGAACGACGGACATGGCTATCGAGTTGGCGAGCTCTGGGGTAGCAACCCAACCAAACTGGAACCACTTGTGGAATTTCTCTCGGTTTCGCTTGATCACCGACTCGACCATGTCGCGGAACTCGACCATTTCCGTTGGAATCTCTTGCAGTTTATTCTCTTCGACGACGGCCAACACAAGATTCTTCTTCGTCTGTAGCACTTGATGGAGGTTGCCTCGCGTGACCTTGGGAAACGTAGCGAAGCGTTCGGCGTTGATCCAGTCAAACATTGTGGCATTCAGTAAATCGAATTCCATATCCGGGTCTTGTACGGCCCCTGAAAAATTGAAAAACAGAAATGAATCAAACATATAATATAAGCCTACCTATGTCTAAATGAATATAAAATACAAAATACAAATTCGTTTCAATAGTTGAATAATGTTCCGTTTGCTGCCTGCAGTAGAACATTTTATGAAATGAATACCCTTGTATTGTATACCCTTGAATTAAAATTAAAATTAAAAATATGAGATACAATTTCTGCAAGTAATGTCTGCTGCTGCTTTCAAGGTTCTTATTGAACACGGATATGCATATGTCTACAGTGTTTACAGTTGGTTTCAAGTTAGCATGTTAACATGTTTATATTGTGCAAAAAACATCCAAGTCATTAAACTTGAGCTCACTCACCTTCAAAGAAATAATACGAATCTTCTTTATACACAAACACTGCTGGTAAGCTAGTAATCTCCACGTGACTACTAGCTATTTCCTTTGAAACGGAATAAAAAAAGCCATGAGGTTGAAACAGTTCGGCTATTTCAGAATATGTGTTCCACAACGCTCCCTCTTGTTGCCCAACATAAACAAAGAACAACAAATTCGATATTTTAAGATTGTCCAAACTTTCTTCTTTATTTATCTGCTGAACTGGAGGACCAGCAACTCGAATTGCAAAGTTAACAATGTCTTCCTTTGTGCGATCGCCCTTGAATGTGAACCGTTCACTGCCCTTCAAACTGAAATCCAGAGAATTACAACTACTTTGTAGGCCTCAAATTTAGATTCAACATTTAGTCATAAAGAATAGGTAATTTTAGGAACATGTTAAATAATGTTTCAGTAGATCTAAATCAATAGCTCTAATTATGGTCTTAGTGGGAATGTCTGGGCTTCACCTACTCATTTCTCTAGACTATATAGTAAGGGTGGTATAGTAATGTAATGATTGCTTAACATTTTAAACGGAAATTTATCAACATTAATATTTTCTGTTTAATACAGGCTTTATAATTAAATTAAATGTTTTGTAGATTTTTTAAAGTTGTAGTAATTATCCTATTCGAAAATGACAAAATGAACTTAAGGACAAAATGGACCCTACTCATCAGTAGGCCTATAAATGCAAACATTTATAACTAGCATAGGGGTACTTACAACATTATTGTAGGAAAGCCAGCAACGCCAAATTCAGTTGCCATTGTGGTGAACCTCGTACAATCAACTCGGCCAACCCGTATGTTGGTGTTGTGGAGAGTTTGAGCCACATGTGACCAGATAGGTTCAAGCCGTTTGCAATGGCCACACCACGGTGCATAAAACTGAAGAAATGTAATTAAATAAATACAAATACTTTATTTCTCAAAATTAGTTATTCGGGAAACCCTCCCGTAGGCGGAATCACAAATTACTTAATACAATTACATTACAATACAACACAATACAATGCAATACAAATCTTATCTTATTAGGCCTATATTATGTTATTGTTATTTTTATAATATGGTTATTATTTTGTAAATCAGGCAACACAATCTTCACTGATTGTCTTTATAAATTTTATACTTGAGTTAGGGATGCACATCGATACTTTTTCATTATCGATTATCAAAATGGTAATGTCATTATCGAATCGATATTATCGATAATATCGATATCACCAATAAAGCCTGTTCCGATCTATAAGTGGAACCTCAAGTGTGGCAAGTGTAAGTCAAAACAAAACAATCACGTTCCGTTTACTGCCTGGCTGTCTTCGATGTCATGTGTTTGGCTTCCGTTATCGACTGATAAGTCAATTCCAAACATAAATCTCGAGTGTCATGGCACAACGTGAGATAATCTCCGTCTTTAGAGTTTAGTTCGTGCCACTATTGACGAATTATTTGATATTTCGATAATCGATAATGAATTTTGGTTATCGATTATCGAAAAATATCCATTTTTGATTATTGATCGATACTATCGATTATCGTGTGCATCCCTACTTGTAGTGCCTATATGCAGTGTTCTCCCCAGAAAAAAATGTTCACTGGGTATTTCATAAACATTGCCGGGTAGGGCCAAAAATAGTGGGGGTCCGGGGGCTTGCCCCCGGAAAAAAATTGAGATCCTAGATTCGATTTGGTGAGTTTTAGAGGTTTTCGAAGCCCTTTTAACGTAGCTTACTTGGTTGGTTTAGTGGTATGAAGTAGGCCTATAAACAATTCAAATTTGATTGAAATCATAGCATTAAGTCTATTTTTCCTTTGTAATGTAGGCAGGCTATGTGAATTACTGTAGTCCTATTGCTACAATGAGTACAATAGGCTCGTATAAAGGTGATGATGTTATTCTTTCTAAGTGGTTATTATCTAAGATTTGAAGGTTTACAATTACTACAACTTGAAACATTGTTATATTTGATGACTTCATTTTTATTACTTTAAAATTCGTTCTAGCAATCAATAAACTTGGAAAATTGCTAAAATTGTTCACTTGTGTGTGCTCCTTGTGTGCAGTTAATGTTCACGATCATAGCGATGATTGCCATTTTACCAACTTATGTGTTTCGTTCAAATGCATTCCTTGTCGGGTTCTATATAGTGATCAGCGAGATTAGCCTCCACGATTTTGTTTACAATCTGTGCTGCAGTTTAGGGATGGAACGTTTAAACGTTTAGTGGACGGTTAGTTTATTAAATTCGCAAATCGTTTAGTAAAAAATAAAATTTCTCGAAAAAAAAATTTTAATTTTTTTTTCAATTTTTTTTTTTCAAAATTTTTATTGCCGGGCGGCAGGGAATTATCGCTGGGCGGCCCGCCCGGCGGTCCGGGCCTGGGGAGAACACTGCTATATGTATACCTAACCTGTTTTGTATTATTTAATGTGTCTGAATAAAATTGTAAATTGGTCATTAGTCATTAGTCATTAGTCATTAGTCATTTTATTAGTCTCTTTAAAATTCTTTTGGTATACATAGTATATTAGAACATTCGAGTTGTCAAGTTTCATATTATATATTATACAGCAGTTAAATAGGGTGTAAGATAAAAGATAAGCTACAATTATTTGTTGGACACTTGGGCCCAATTCGTTAAATAGTTAATAGGTTACACAAAAACACATATATAGCCTATCCACATGTCCAGATATAAAAATACAATATACACATTGCATGGCAAAAATATAAAAACATAGTTTAAGATAGACAGAATATCAAATAACATTAAGGTGCGGTAGAAAATCAATTATGTACAATACATCAGTCAACTAAACAGTAGAATTCAGCAGGATGTATATTCTTGCACTGATAGTAACATTTATCCAGAAGAAATTCTTTAAGTTTACTTTTAAACCGGTCTACGTCTCTTATTTCCTTTAACCCCTCAGGCAAGCAATTGTACAGTTTTATTCCCTCACAAGCAAGACCTTTCTGGCGCATTGTCAAGTTACATTGTTGTATCCGTAATTGGTTCTTGTTTCTTGTATTAAGGTGGTGAGCATCCGAGTTCTTTTTGAATTGTTCTAAATTACAGTGTACAAAAGTAATGACTTCATAAAGTATGTGCAAGGCATAGGGAGAATTTTTAATTTCTTAAATAAAGGTTTACAGCTGTCTCTGAAATTGTACATAGGCCTAGGCCTACAGTATTTGTATTTATAAAGCCTTTGTAATGAATCTTTATTGGAAACCTATGTTAGTAACCTATCGGTAGTTTGGTTGCCCTAGGTAACGGAAGCAGACAGCGATTTCTTAGAGATGCTTGAAAGTCTTCACGAGACAGGCATGTACACGGCACGCTCGTAAGCACTCAAATTCAGATGTACAACGCTCTGGAGAAAAATTGAAACGTCATACGTGAATTCTAAAATGCACAAGACACAGATATTTTTATGCTGAACAACATGCAACAAAGAGAATTGAAGTGTGTAATAAAACCCTACTATTCACTATTGTTACACGTAAAGTCAACGCGACGGGAGCAACCTCTTCTTTTTCCCGTTGCGTCAACTTTATGCGTAACAATGGTAGGCCTATATTGATGTTCTTCTGCATAAAAATATCTGTGTCTTGTGCAATTTAGAATTCACGTAGGCCTATGTCGTTTCAATATTTCTCCAGAGCGTTTACATCTGAATTTGAGAGCTTATGGGCGTGTCAAGGTCATATTTGTCTAGTGAAGACTCTTAACATTGAAACCAATTTTTTTTTAAAGTAGAGTTACAGGTACGGTAAAAATTATGCAGTAATTATTATGTAAAATACAATGTACCGGTATGCAATATATTTTATTGAATAATATCAATTGTCGTAAAAGTTTGCCCTGACTGGGGATCGAACCCAGAACCTCTGGCTTTACATACCGTACCAATGCTTCACCAACTAGGCCGAATCTATCGGAGCCGGAGATTCTGGGTTTGATTCCCACTCGGGGCAAACTTTTACGACAATTGTTAACATTCAATAACTAGGACCTATGTCCTCAAAGTGGGCTTATGCTTAAAAATCTTGTATTTATTGCAGTAGATAAAAGTAGTTAGTTTCCCTCGTAAAATGGTTTCAACACTCTTGATCCTTGCAGAAAATATAAAAATAGTTTGCGATTCAACAGGATGACAGAAACAATTTCCCGCGGCTGTTTTGCATGATTTTAAATAGGGCCAAGTATTGCAGGCAACGAAAGAAAGAGACATGCCCAGTTGCCCACATGGTTCTGTGCAATGGCATTACGTCCAGGCTAATCCAGTGGCGTAACTTCGTTTCATGGGCCCGCCCGCAAAATTTCCATGAGGGCCCCCCTAACAGATACATACATGCATAGATTCAGTGTTGAATTCAGACTTTTCATTCCGGGCGGGATACATATTATCTCGGGGGTATTATGTAGTGACCAGGCAAGGGGGGCTTGTGGGGCTTGCCCCCCAACAATAGCGCCGCAGGCGAAAATGTTGAAAACCAGGTCTTTAGAGTGCGTTTGGTGCGTATTAGACAAAAGTTGTGGGCTGAATGCACAAGCAAAATAATGTAGTTTTTGTGAGTTGTTGTGTTGTGGACGCTAAAAGTTCATAAATATTCGCTAGATTTCATCTTCAAACCGCTAGATTCACAAAACGGTCATTTAAGCAACGAAAACAAATTCTATATTTTCCAAACAGGGTGAAATGTCTGGGCTCGGGGTAGAATTGGCCCAGAGCATGGCTCTTCTAATCGTAAAAGGCGATTCAAGAGAAAAAGTCCACCTCAGAAACATCAGGGAGTATGAAGGGTAGTATTTTACTCCCCAAAAATAGAGGCGAGCTCTGGCAATCGTCGTCGGCGACCTTGCCCCCTTCCCTTGACAACCCCTCGATGACGATGACAAAGACAACACAAATAATGACAAAGACAATTACGACCGCGACGTGAGTACCCCCCTTATCTCCCCTTAACCGTGGCTGGTTCTGACAGCATGGGCCCCTCCTACCCATATCCCCTAGGCTAGAATGGTGCATTATGACCTAACGGTTGACGCATCCTTAGTCCAAATAAACCAAAAAAAGGGTGAAATACTGTTTTTTTACTGAGTTTTCTATTTTAACAGGCCCCCTAAACGACCTGGGCCCGCCCGCAACGGGCGGGCCCTGCGGCGCCTAGTTACGCCACTGGGCTAATCACTATTGACACACAGAACGCATGCATAATTTACTGTAGGCTAATTGTAGGAACCTACCTTAATAAGCCACTGTCCTTCTTTAGCAATTTCCAGAAATCTATCACTCAGTTCCAGAACTCTAGAGGCGTCGATCTTCACCCAAAACCCTAAACATACCGTAAAGCACCAATAAATTAGCTTAAAAAAAGAAAATGAGAAGATCAATTGTGAATTTTGGTGAAAGCACAAAGCTATTAGGCCTAACACTTAGTTTTAAAGTTAGGTAGGCCTATGGCCTAGGTCTACTGGAACTGCAATTGTGGTGATTCAAGTAGAAAACTCTAAACCATCCAGCAGCATGCCTAGGTCTGGGCAATGCAGTGCTGCTTAAAAATGCTAACAATCTTGAACTTTTGAGTATTGATACAGGGCAGTGGCCTGGACAGATGCTCTACAACACCCCGGCAATAGCTCCCCGTTACCGTTATAGTTACCGCTCAATGTGAAATCATAGTCAATATTCCCGTTACCGTTGCAGGGCCTCACATGCCCGGGCTGTTGTAGAGTGTCCTTCACCCTAGGTACTGGTACTAAACAAATTACTACTACTAAGCAAAAGTTAAACCTAGGGAGGTCTGGTAAAACTCACTTTTGCCCAAACCACAACCCCGTAGGACAATCAACAGCTTCCGTGATCCAGAATAAACCTTTGTGCACATTCTACGTTAAAACTTTTTGTCCAGAACTTCTTCGGTTAAAGAGGTCCAAAATAAAATCATCGTGTTGTTCACTAAAATACTCCAAAATGCACAACAACAAAAACCTCCAAAACCTTTTACGTTTCTAGCCTATTTTAAATATCCCTAAAGGACTTTCCACCGAAAAGGACTTTTGCCAAAAAATAGAAACATTAGGGTCTAAAGGTTTTGTAGTTTTTTTGTTGAAAACAGCATAAACATGATGATTTTATTTTGGACCTCCCTCAACCGAAGAAGTTCTGGATAATTAGCCTACCGGGTATGCAGTATACCGCCGCACACAAAAGTAGGATAGTAGGGGGCGAAGTGCCATGCGTGGGGTCGACCAAACTGACCGTGGCAACAAA
This sequence comes from Sweltsa coloradensis, assembly GCA_024449915.1. Classification (NCBI taxonomy): domain Eukaryota; kingdom Metazoa; phylum Arthropoda; class Insecta; order Plecoptera; family Chloroperlidae; genus Sweltsa; species Sweltsa coloradensis. The sequence goes on along the minus strand of JAMZAV010000490.1, from coordinate 39,609 downwards.
AAGCTTCACGCCTCCCCCTCCCCACTACCACTCACCTACTTCTAGACAAAATTAGTGTTTTTAATAGGTTTTTTATGTGCGGCGGTATAGGGCTAAGACCTGCATAATTACGAAGTTCCATTTGTCCAAGCTCATCCAACAGAAAAGTTGCATTGCATGTTTAAAAATACTATCAAAAGTAAAAACGTAAATATAGCCTATTAGTCAATGTTCTTGGTCTCGACTTGATCGTTGGTGACGTAACAGACCGCCCTAACATCCGAATAGTGAGGGCACGCCCGATCAATATCAATAAAGATGCTGTTACACTTGAGTAGAGCATTTGGAGTAAAGCATTTGTTGCATTTGGCTCGCAAACCAATCAGGTGATGAGTTTGCCTTTGAACATGCTAGGGCCTAGTCAACCTGATTGGTCTGCGTTCCAAACGCAGCAACTGCAAACGCGTCGCTCCAAACGCTCTACTGTAACAGACAGCGCGTTAATAAGAACAAAAAATTGTAAGTGCACTCTACTTTGGAGTGTAGGTTAGAAAAAGGCAACTTTGAAGACAAACTGTGACAATCTAATAACAAAAATCTGTCAAAAGTATCATGCCGGTACTGTTCGGTTAAGAATGGCCAACTTTTCACCAGCTCTTCCACCGAGCGTACACTCACTAAGTAACCTTACAAAACTTAACGTCGCTATTTAAACAAAAAAACCCTTCAAACCTTTAACGTCGCTATTTTAAAAAAAACCTTCAAACTTTAACACACAACACAGTTTACAGTTTTAAAAGTTGGCCATTCTTACCGAAACAGTGCCAGTAGCTAAGGCCTAGGTTGGCCTAGGGCTAGGCCTACACAATATCTGCAATCTAGTAATGTGATCAAGGACAGGAAAGAACAAGAACATCATCAGACACGTCCTTAGCTTTTGGCCTAGCCTAGGAGGAGGACAGATAGGCCTACAATGCTAAAGGCTGGTCCTAGTAGGCCTAGGGGGCCACCCAGGCTTGGAGTTTATCACTAAAACTTTGAATGCTACTTACCACAAATAACGAGCAACATCATCACACATTTCGATGTTAGTAACATTGTGATTATTGAGGTTTCAAATTTCACGCTCAAAACTATATTGTTTTCATATTCCTCTTATTTAAATACAGATTTAAAGGCCTGCAGATAGGCCTAGGTTGTATAGGTTATGTTGCTGATTGCATGAAGTAACTTGCATAGGGACTAATTAACTATTATGAAAAGCCTAAGCACACCACGGTAGGGCTTGAAGTTGGCATTTCACCAACAGAACCTTGAGCTTTAAATCACTTTCTTACGATTATGGATTTTATAATTATGACTTGTTTAGCCCGAGCTACGGGCCCTACTTCAAGAACGCATCGGCACAAAATCAGCTGTCAGATTTTATTGACATTTCGAAGTGACTGTCCTGTCATATCGCAAGAAAATCGATATATCGATAGTGGACCTACCTACGGCTCTCGAAGTTACAGTGCTTTTTTCAAATACCAGTTGCAAATGCATGAGTGTAATAAAATAACAATAATTTTTGTAATACACACAAGTACGTGCTAAATATAAAGACTTCGGTTAGTAGTTTTATACACTCTTCCAATAATATAATACAAATTAAAATGTATTAAATAATTTGGACCTGCAATAATGATGCAAACGACAGGAAAAAATATGTATTATAGTTATAAAAACCGACAATGTTTCATATTTTGTTTGGATATTTTTCCAAACTTACAACCACAGATAACAATTAGACCACTTTGCAAACACTTCTATGGTCGCGTAGGACGGTAGAAAGATGAGAGTATTTGGACCATTTCCCTGCATTCAGAAAATCGTAATAGTGTGATTCACGATAACCCAAAAATACGGCCTGTATGAATGAAGAGATTTCAACGGTACCGTAAAACTTGCATCAACATTGGAGTCGAAGTAGCCTTTGTCCAGTGGAGCAAATATTTTTTTACGAAGAATTTTAAAAATTGTGAAATTCTGTTTTTCATTTCTTTGATTGTACTCAAAACATTCCAACCTTCCAGGTATAACACTTCTAAGTTAAGAGATTTTGAAGATTCCCTGAAAATTTTGTCAATATTGGAGCGTGGTTGTACAAACAGATAAAACGATATTTATACAAACCCAAAAAAATACACCCCGTCAGTTATTTTTCTCAGGGTATTCAAATCGAAGTATTTCTCTTAGCTAAATTTATCATCTATGCTCATTCAATTACACTGGAGTTGACCAAATAACACCAGTGTCATCTTTGCATCAAACTGTTACCAAGGCCAGCAACTTTAAAACTTACTTTCCTTGAATTGAATACATAGCATGATACCAAAAACACATGCAATTGTATTTGGTTATTATTTTGTATATTTATATTAGGGGATGTCATTGAGTAGCAAAATTTGGAACTGGTTCCGTACTTTCTGGGAATTGAGCTACCTGAATCCTGAACGCCTAGCTAATTTCATCCTGCTAATCACAGCAGGCACTTGAAGGTTGGCGTTATCTTTGCGCGTGTTTGTTGTGTTGGCGTATTTAGGTTTTCTCCGCTCGTCAGGGTCGGAGGGATTGTCGATGCATCCGTGGCATCCCAGAACTTGCCTACAGTAATCATGTCCATAAAATATATTATCTGAATAGAAGAACAATGGTCAATTGTTGCTTCTTGGAAAGTAGTAATGGTTATTTTATGGACCCACTAATTACCTGAAAATGTTTCGACCCAGGTACCCTATGACATCCTTAATCTACATATATATATATTAATAATAGCACAATCTTAGTTTCCCTTCTTTTAAGTGAATCCAATATCAACAGAAAATGTAATATGTATCACTATCATACAGTCTATGTAATATAGCAAGGGTGGGAGAACATTCAAAATTCAAATTCGGACTTGGAAGAAATCAAACAAAGTTTGTGTTTAATATTATTTTTTTAAATTTTATTTATTATGCAAATTTGACATTAATGACTAGCATACATAACACACTAAAAACTAATTGACAATTTGGTAAAGTCTCTGCACATAAAACACTGTGGAAGGGGTTCTGGGTTTCGAGTGTCGTCTTGATGGTAAATGGCCCATGGGCGATTTATCAATTTCATCCAGAAAGCTGTGGATGCAAGACTTGACACCTGACAGCTATAGTTAACATTGGACTTGTGTTCTTGCAGTCTTTTTGCATCATACGTTTTAGTAAAAAAAACACAAACAAGTGCAGGAGTAAGGTCTACAAAATAACCCAAACACAAAGTGGAACTGTTGAATAAATTATACTGTATTTCACATGTATTATATCGATAGGGCAATGGTCAAACTAATCTCCCACCAGAGCGCAGAATGATCGGGGTTTGGTCGCAATTGTCTGGACGTTGATAAAATAGGAATTTTAAAAACATTTTGACGGCAGTGCATTATTGTTGTGGTACTGGTGGTGCAGATTTTCCACCAGAGTGCAGAACGATCGACGTTTGGTCACCGCCATGTGTAAATTCCACTGGAACCATAATGTAAAGAGTCCTGTGACCAAACCCTGATCATGCGATCCTGGTGGGGAATCCGGGCGAACCATCTTGGCATTGCCATATACACATAAAAATGCTTATTATACTTGCAAAATGTAGATACTACAAACACAGCTATGACTAGAGTCCTGTCAAATTTGTTTAATTTAAACTGTAAAAGCTAAAAACACAGACATTTGTTTTAGAGCTCCTTTGATTAACTTTTGATAGGTTTTAGATGTATCCAATCACATAAATTTTGTTACATTAGGGCCTAAAGGCCTAGCACTACAAACAAGTTTCTGAACTTATTTAAAGCCTGAAACTATTTTTAAATCGTTAAAATAAGTAAGGGTACTCTTTCGGTTGGTATGGCCAGTTTTTTAATACTGATTTTTTCACTAAAAACAACGTTAAACAACATAAAATTAATAATAAATGTAAAACAACACATTTTAAAAGATTATTGATGTAATTTATACAAAACGACATGAAAATATACAAATTTATCCATGTTTAAAACAAACAATCGGCGATTTCACTGATCTATGTACGGTACGCCATTAACATTTTTACGAAGACAGATGCTCAATTCACACCTCTACATCGTACCAACCTATAAAAAGTACAAAGTTGAAAAGATAACTTCAACGCATTGATTCAATATATTGATTCTACGGGATACATTTGACGGATTTGGGAACACAGAAAACATTCCTTCTGCACCTGCGTACGACCTACGCCAAATAAACAAATCAATGTACAACGCCAGATGGACCCTAGCCGTTCCGTATTCCTCTTTAGGTCTAGATTTTAGCTTCTGGTGGAGAGATTCTATACTCTGGGTGTGGAGATTTGGATCGTCTGGTGATACAAAGTTTTTTGAATGATTCACACTCCAGTGGTTATATCCTTCTGGTAAGTTCTTTATATCTAAACAAGCAGCCCATCCATCGCTTATCACTGTAGTACCAGGTTCCACGAGTTCCTGAAGCAACGGCAGAAGAGTGTCGGCATTGCAGCGATCAACAAACTTAATGAACAACTTGTTCATGTTCGATCCACGCTCTACGCCAGTGAAGAGCCATTGTTGTTGGGATATAACACGTCCTCGTTGGTATTCCCTCTTCGTAATCACCGTTTCATCTATCTCGACAATCTTGCCTACACCACCGATTTTCTCAGCATGATTGCTTACATATTCTGTGCAAATGTCACGCAGCCAATTATTGTGCTGAACTATTGCCTCTGATCCGATAGTTGATCCGTTCTTCTTCTGCATGTAAAACATAATTTCATCTACAGTATACATTTGACGGCACCAATAATAGTGTGTGTGATCTTTTAATGGCAAATGACTTCCGTGAAACCATGTACCTACTAAAAATCCTTTACCCAATCCACACCTCGGTGCCCCTTTGCGATCACGTTTTTGACACCGTTACACACCATACAATCTGCCAGGAGGAGGGTTTTGCAAAACCATGTTTGCACCACAATCGCACATTCTTTTAGAATGAAGCAATCCTAAATGCTGTAACCACTTAATAAAATCGTCATCTGATAATTCACATTTTCTATATAGTTTAGGCAAATTGAAACTTCGTAGTTCGTCCATTCTGAACCCTAGCCAGGAATGGTAAACGAAAATAAACAGTGCACATCGACGTTTAGAATTGTTACAAATAAATCGCGTGTTTTTTTTTATTAAGTTTTTCACAGTTCGTGAAGGGCGGTGAGTAAACATCTTTCTTTCTACTTTGTACCAACCTTTTACACTAAAACACTACCTACAAAATTTTTAACTTCGCTTTTTTTAAATATAAAGTAATTTCAAAAGGCAAAACCTTTAACGTCGCTATTTTAAATATAAAGTACTATTTAACGAAAAAGCACTTTCGCTTTAAAAAGTGACGTTAAAGGTTTTGAAGTTTTTTTTTGTGACTATCACAGCAAAAATGTGATGATTCTATTTTGGATTTTGTAGATTATTTTATTGTAAGGTTACTTGCATTGAGTATAACATTCTCAACACGGCATACCTAAAAGATGGCGGCCCGAAAACAGTGAAATATGCGAGTGATTACTATTAGTAAGAGTTATTAACCTATATAATTGTATATTTTCAGAGTGATTAATGTTGATAAATTGTTAATTATGAGTCATTCTTTATTTATTTCTCATTTGAAGTTGTTTAACGTTGTTTTGAATTGAAAAAATCAGTGTTAAAAACTAGCCATACCAACCGAAAAAGTGCCTAAGTAAGTAGGTAGTAAAGAACTAAAACGTAAGTTTATTATTTATTCCAGCATGACCTTGACATTACATGACGATCACATGCTGATGGTAAGAATTAGAGCTTACAATGTTCACTTTATATGTTAAGTAAAATATAATATGTAAATGCTCAATATTATGTTTTAATAGATTGATAAGTCCTAATTCCTCGTGGACACAAAGTAGAAACTGACGTTTACAATGGAAGCAGAGAGGTTTTTGACTATTGTTTATATTGGATAATGGATACACCACAGCCCAAAGATACTATTACATTATACACTTCGTTTGCCACAGCCGTCTAGAGAGACTGTATTCAAAATACAGCCTCCTAGCCATTTATATCCAGTTGGCTGTGGGCAAAACTAAAGCGGCTGTCAGATGATCGAGAAAATCGCGCGAGTTTATCACCAACCTTGTCACACGACAGACAATGAAGTTAACAATAACGCCATCTATTGGTGTTCACTGGTCACGTGTTATGGTAGTGGGTTCTGATTGGCTCTCGCTAACTCGACTCGCTAGGAAGTTGAACAAGCTGGACATTTTTCGAGGCGAGCACTCGCTGGCTCACCGTCTGACAGCGAGGCGGCGAGTTCCATGTAAACAAGTTCAGGCCTACTCTCAGAAAGGTACTCACGCGAGTAACTCGATCGTCTGACATGCGCTTTAACTACTGTACCAGCATGCCATGTGGCAAAACAAAATTGTCTATTAAGAACTAAAACTTTTGCATTTCTCAACATTTTCAAGAGCACTCATTTTATGTGCAACTATAATAGGGCAATAGGGAAACTAATTTATCCCCCACCAGAGAGCAGAGCGATCGGGGTTTGGTTACAGTTGTCTGGACGTTGATAAAATAGGAATTTAACAACATCTTGATGGCAGAGTGCATTATATTGTTGTTGTAGGCGACTGATAATTCCCACCAGAGGAGTGCAGAACGATTGACGTTTGGTCACAGCAATGTGTAAGTTCCACTGGAACCACAATGTAGAGAGTCCCAAGACCAAACCCCGATCATGCGAACCAGTCGGAAAATTTGGGCGAACTAGTTTGGCATTGCCTTATTATTGTTTAATTTAGTTACATTTAAGATTAAGATTATAAACTGGTGGTAAGGCACATTGTGTTAAGGGGCATTCCTTGCTCTGCTCTTGCCACAAGCAATGTGTATGTATTGTCATTCTTACTCATACATTGAAAAAAAAAAAAAAAAAAAATAGTTATTACGTAACTAGCCATAAGATAGTTGGATGAGCTCAAACAAACTTTTATACAATGTCAAATGTCCATTTAAAATTCTTTTAATCGTCAAATCCAGCAAATTTCACGTGCGTTCTGGAGCACTTTTGAAGCACTTCAATTTATTAGGCCTAGGCTATTGCTTAAAAATTTAAACTAACGGAGGTTGTATTGTATACAAAGGATATACAGTAGTATATAGGTATATCTGGCTATCAGCCAATATTTCCTGGTTTTGAAATAAATATTTCCTACATGAGCTTAGGAAATCAGTGATCACTACAAATTTTCTATTTTCTATGTTATGTTTACAGTGAGTTACTAACAAAAGTAGCAATATTTTAGGGACATGCGCAAACTCTTTCTTCGCAACATCACGAATCTTCAAATTTTTAGAGTGAAAATTAAATACTAACCTAAAATGTGTTCCAGACTAAATCCTGGCACTCCGCATTTAAGCCTGTTCTGCCCAAGCACATCAACAGTCACTCGGTTGCATGTTCTAAAATTATGTGGAGTTGCACGGCCGCATCGTTCAATGATAATTAGGCCCTTTGTTTGCGGACCTAGTGAACAGGCTAAACAATCAAAAAGCCAGAGAGTATACTTAACACTGGCTAGCCTATTGGGCTAGTGTAATGAGAGTTTTAACTTTTAACACTGAAGCGAACGAACGAGCCAACGTGGCACAAAAGTGTGTGCGAACAAACCTATTATAATTGACTAATTGACTAGACATAATTGTTGTGCTTGCATAAGTATCACCTAAGTACCTGTATATTTTGCACTCCCAAAGGACACAAATAACCAAAATGATTTGTGATGTACAATATAACTCCTAGTAGTAGTTCATAAAATAGATCAAGATCTCTGTAATACAATGAAAGGGAAGATACAGTATACCTAAATAGCCTAGGTAACACACTTTTCTATATTGTCATATCACATTAATTGCTTAATAATAAAATATTAAATAATTGACTACATATTAAAACAGTGATAGATGTATGACACAACCTAATATCTGTTACACGACAACATTTTGTTTTTTGGAGAACTGGAGTAGGCCTACCTACACTGGTAAAAATATAGCTTGTCCGCTACCTACGTGTTAGTAATGCTATTGCTAAGTTCTCAACTCATGTACACTCTACATACGTATATGGTCCCTTAATTGAAGTTTGTATCCGTACAGTTTTAAAATGGAGCTAAGTTAAGAGCACTTTCAATTAGGGATGGGAAAAAGCGTTTTATTTCGTAAAGGTTTAACCCCTTGAACTAATCGCGTTTAAACGTAGAAACGTTCTAAACCCTTTTTTTAGAAATTTAGGCAGGCAAAGGCCTAGGTTTAATAACAAAAATCATAATTTTGTGCTTATGACCGGCCGCGAATAATTAACAACGGAATATTCTCACTCTTGCATTTAATGACCCGGCACTTCCACCAAGTGTAACAGACAAGATGTCTTAATACAGCCTGGGACCCGGCACCTCCACCAAAATTACACTTTTAGAAAATTATCGGCCTAATTTGTTAGCCCGTGTTTGTGTAGGCTCTTAAAGTTATTAACAAATTAACATTTCTTAAAAAAAAAAAAAAAAAAAAATTGTTTTTTTGTACGTTTTTCAAATTTAATAACCTCTAACCGTCCACTGACCGTTTAAACGTCCCATCCCTACTTTCAATTGCACACACTGCTTAAGCATACTACACACTGCATTATCACTGTAATGCTCTCCTTCGGCTCCTAGCAGACATATTTTCCGTCTCTCTGTTAGCATCATGCTTCTCTGTATCGTCCTTCTTTGGGGAAGAACTGCTAGAGACAAGGGAGTTTGATTTAGAATGAGAAGTCGATGACAACACTTGATCGATCTTGTCGATAATATTTGATAACTTGTCACCTGATTGAGCATCCACTTTGTGTTTGGCAGTTGAGTGCCGAGTACTTGTTAAAAAAGACCGACTGTGCTGAGAAAAGCCCGATATGCTGGAATCGTCAGCGGTTTCTAGATTATTACCCGGGTGATCTATTTCCGAGCGATGATACTTGTTCTGTCTAGATGATCGTGGACCCTTTCCGTAGATAGATGGCAAACTAACCTCGGATCGAGTAAGTTCTTCACTAATATTCTCAAGTATTTGTGGTGCAACAGGTTGTTTTGTTAAAATTGCTAGGCCGACGCTACTGCCGTTGGCCGATTTGTCGTAACTGCACAGAACAATGCCGGCTGGACTGCCAGTGGAAGAGAAAGCAGCCATGTGCTCGAACGGGTGGTAATCAACACCGCTAGATCCAGTGGAGAAATGTAGCCCGGAGTAGATAGCAACTTGATCGCCCGTGTCTGCGCTCCATACACGGATAGTACCATCTTCACTCGCAGCCAGAACCAAACCACCGCATGGAGTGATACAAGCAAATGTTTGCACCCTGAAGCAAAAACAATTGTCTTAAAATAACAGCAGCCACAAGGCTGGAGTACCATTGGGATATAATTACTAATTACTAATTAGTAATAAGCAATCCAATGAGTTATGACGACAAATAACAACACAGGCTAAATAAAAAAATTAAAAAATCTAACTTTCAAGGCCAATACTTTTTTAGTTAAATTGAGATGTTTTGCCAAACAAGGACTAATATTATTGTCAGTAAAAATGTATGTTGACATTTTAGTTTCACTCACATTGAAAAATAGCCAACAAACTTTTTTAAATGCTACAAATGTCCGATATTCCAAATATAATAATTCCAATTAAATAAAATCATAATAAATCAAATCAATTATATGATAGTTTTTTGGTTTATTTGGATTAAGGGCACAGCAACCGTTAGGTCATCATAATGCACCACTCTAGCTCTTCTCTAGGAGAGAAGGGGCCATGCTGGTCAGAACCAGTCACGGGTAGGGGGACGAAAGGGGGGTTCTTACGTTGCGGTCATCATCATCTTTGTCATCGTTCGTTGTGTCATTGTCATCGTCGTCGGGGAGGTCGTGAAGGGAAAGGGGAGGTGTCCCCGGCGACGATTGCCAGAGCTCGCCGATGTTTGCAAGGTGGACTTTTTTTCCTGAATCGCCTTGTTCGATTAGCAGAGCCATGCTCTGGGCCAATTCTACCCCGGGCCCAGTAAGTAAATAAGAAGAATAGGCCTACGCCAAGCTTTTTTCAAACATTTTAGTTACTAAATATTAAACCAAGGTATTTATAATATTGAAATGATGTATCCAAATATTAATTAATAACGATAAAAATATTAATATTTCTCCAAGTGACAATGCACAGGTGTTCCAGCCCAGCTAATGCTCACCTGTAGTTAAGAGCTCCGTGGAACCACTGTATAACACTCGCTGTAGTAAGGTCTATCATCCTGAGTAGATTGTCTCTAGCGTGGACGAGCAACCGTTGCCCTCCAGGATGTAGGACAAGTGAGTTTATTACGGTGTCCTGCAGTTCTCGCAAGTTCAGATCCCTAGAATCAAAACAAGGATTTAAAATTCAATGATTTAATATTGATACTATTGAATTGATGGACATGTGTAGGATGTACGTATGATCGATCAAAGATTGGCTAATAATAGTAATATCATTGGAGAAGGGTTGACAGGTTGGGAAAGCAAAGAGAACATAAATCCCAGGCTGAAGGGCTGAGGGCAGCAAAACTTTTCACCTGCTGATGACAACTGCAGCTAATTTAAATAACATTTACCTGTTCTATTAGTTTCTTTTAAAATATTTTAAAGTACCTTAATCCACAATATTTTGTTTTATTTTGTTTGCATGCCTAGTTAGCTGATTTTTAGTGGCAACCATCCGCCTGACAAGTCCCAGAAGGACTTAACACGTTGTGGATTAAGGCTATTCCAGCAGCTAAATTGTTTTCATTTAAATGGTGTTGTTTTGTTGCAAAGTGTTTTGTAATTACATACTACACTAAAAAAAAAAAAAAAAAAAAAAAAATGGCCCTATTTAAGGGCGTACCGGCTGTTTAATTTGCATGCGGCGAGTTCAATGAAATATAAAGAACGGCTTTTCAGATTAACCTAATTTTTTCAAATAAGTTTTGTCATCTAGTTGTTATTATGTTTATCAAGTTTGGTGAAGTTTATCAGAATGGATTAGTACTTATGACCTTTTTTTCCCGCCCATGTTTTTTGAATAAAATTTTGAGGTTTTTGTAGTGTCGTTTTGGTTGACTTTTTTACACTCAAATTTATTGACGAGATATCAACCAAATGGTGTACTCTTCTAGTTTCTAAATTCGTTTTCCGATCGTAATTCGAACGCATACTTTATTTAATTTCCTTGAAACACCAAGACCCTGTAAAAGTCTACCCGTTTCGACGCTCCACGACAGATTTTTTACCGTCTACTGGCGCTGCGCGTCAGCACGCATAACCATCTCCACCCTCGCCTCGGCGGTCGGTAGCTCACTCGCATTGCAATCTTTTTGAAGTGGCGGCAGGTTCAACGTGAGCTCGCCAAATCGTCAGGAACATCGTTGTCGGTGTTGTGAAGTGAAGTGAATGAAGCTGAATAGAATGCATTATTCTAAAATCTTTTACTGGTTTGGTAAAAGAACAAGATGATTTCCTAATATTATATTTATTCGCATAAGAAAATCATGCCAACATGTATAATGTATGTATGAATCTTTGTAGATATGTTATGTATATTTTGTATTTATTATGTGATGCATTGCATATTATAGTAGCGATAGCATAGGCATACTCTAGCCACCCTTGGAAATTTTACTTCTGACCTTGTTGGCTTGTCCACTCTCACTCTTGGGGTGAAACTTCAACTAGTTTACCGCCGTAGGCATAAATCTTGCGTGGACTGCATTATGCTTGATGTCCTAAAACTCGATTTCAGGCGAAATGTTGCCCTGAAAATTGTATAATAGAAAGGTATCGATGCAATGACAACTCCTTTCGGGACGCGAGTTCGATCCTCTGCCTGCGATAATTGGTCCTGCGAACTAGCGCCGCGCGGACGATCGTCTTACAGACGTACACGATCTACGAGTGTGATACTATCTACCACCTGTCAAATTTGCTGGACTTGCGTCTATAGTTTCTCGATATATCCTTTGATCTCAAAACATATTTTATTTATTTTTTATTTTATATTGTTTACACAATTGATTGAGTTGACTCCATTTTATTTTGCAAGATCCACTTGAAATAGTAACAGATGCCACAACATCTGCAACTTACAATGCATGTCGCATATTGTTGCCTTTCTATCCCGAGATCGCGCACTGTTATAGTAATTAAATTTAAATCATTCTAATTTCTATTCATTTGCAAGTGATTTCAACAATTTCACGAGTTTGACGATTTCATTTATGTCATCTGTAGTCAGTATCGGGCAAAATATTTTACGGAACGTAGTAAAAACAACAAATCTGTAATTAATAGTTATTCAACAGAGTTTTCTCTGCATACTCAATCTTCCTCACAAATAAAGATGACAATCGGGATGGTTTGCCTATTTCCACATTATTATGTGCCAGCCAGTCGTATGGGCTATGGGAGGAGAAGGGAAGGGTGACCTTGGACCTTCGTTCTGTGTTTCACCTGGTTTCATTCATTGGCGTGAGGGTTTGCCTGGCCTTTGGCAGGTAGCAGGTGGGGGGCTACGACCTTGTCTTCATGTAATTGTGCGTAAGTAGTGCGCAATGACCAAAGCCACATAGGGCGGTCGCTTGAAGAAAATAACAGGACGCGGGACACAAAGCAATCGGCACCGTAAGTGTGAGTTCGTAAGCAACCATTTTTCGGCTGTCGAGAAAACCGAATTATGAATTCATACATATATATATATATATATATATAATATATATACATATATATATTATATACACACATGATAATCATATAATCAAATAACCGTAGTCTATAAATCGACTGCACAAAAACTACATTATTTTGGTATTGCATTTAGAGCACAACATTTTTCAAGGACGCATCAAACGCACTCTAAAAACCTGAAATTCTAAATTTTCGCCAGCGGCGCTATTGTTGCCCCCCCTCCCAAACCCCCGGTCTGAAAAGCCTAATTTCAACAATGTGTGTACATGTAGGCTACATACATGTATGTAGGCCTACGTATGTACGCAATAAGGCAAGTATGCATCTGTAAATATTGAAATATGAAAGCTGTGTTTCAGTTGACTCATATACTTTGCGCCAACCAATTATCATATTATCTCTACTCTTTAGAATTTAGATGCAACTAGCATTCAGAGATAGAGGTAATCAAATACAATTAATTGTAAGAACTTGTTGAAGAGTGGAACTGTAGTAGGCCCTACCTGTCTTTGCAGCTAGATGTACGTGACACATTTCCTTCTTTCGAAGCTCAATCGGCATAATTACATAAACGACTGGATGTTTTGTTCTATTATGCTAAAAATGTGAATAACTGTTTGTAAATGGATAACAAATCACAAATGACTAAATCCAACTGGTTTTTTTATTTCTGAATCGTTATAACACTAATAATCAATTTCACCTATGGGAGTGTTTCCCGGCTAGCGGCGACAAATAATTAAATAAATTCTGTTGACATGATTTATAAAAGATCAATTTATTAACAGACGTGAATGAGCAAAGTAAAATGTATAAAATATAATTTCATTTTCCTAATCACGATAACCATGGCTCTGCTCATAATGTTTTGTTTACATTTTATTTTTGAAAGGTAATTCCACAGATAACAGAGTGTACTCTATTATCTGTGGTAATTCCTAATGACCGCTTGCTCTAATCAGGGCACCATTCCATTCAACCTGCTCTCCACAGCTGGTGGAATGTATGGGCGAGTCAGGGCGCCGGCGTAGGGTTGTAGAACTTGACAGTAGGCCTACGGTGTGTTGGTTTGGTTGTGGTCCGACAAAATAAAGGTTAAAAAAATAATGGTTATTCTATTGAAATAAATTATTACTATGTTGAGATGCATTTGAACCACAGATAATAGTGTACTCTGTTATCTGTGATTTGAACTAAGAACTCATTGCGAGCGAACTGCGAAAGTGGTCACCACTGTGTATGCGTCATGACGTCACTCATTAGTCAGCATGTAATAAATAATAATGGGTAACTTTGCACATCAATGGAGATAAAACAATCACATTTATTTCTTCACCGTGCTCTCAAATCACAAATGTTTGCACTATTATTATAGCCCTAAAACCACACATCATTATACAACGCAAAACCAAGGCAGAAGATAGTAGGGTTGCCGTTCGATGCTACTTGTGACAATCGGTAATCGACATTTTAATGTAGGCCTACATTATTATCCGATTAATAATCGATGTTTGTAAAATCGAAAGATGATCAATTGAATGTAATGAATACACATCGAATATATAGAATAATAACGTTAAAATAAAACGATAAAATAAAATTATCAACAAAAAATAGTTGCGATTCCAGAATCCTCCTTCTATCAACACTATTCTGAATATAGCATGATGCAATATAGAGTTGAGAGGCAAGGCGCAATCACTCCGCTGCCGGTCCCCACCACTCGAGCGCGCGATTAAATATATAAGTTTGAAAGAAAATTAGCTAACAATACTGTGTACAAATATTGTTCTGAATGTTTTGCTGTCTACCGTTTTAAAAAATAAATATTTTACAGTAATCGCATTTTAGATCGTTGACCAATCACATGACACAATGTTACATTGTTCTTATCCCGGTGATCGTTGTCACTACGTACGGAATTACACATATTTCCTCATGGGTGTCAAATAATTCACGCAGTGATGGGAAGTTACGTAATATGTATTATAGCACTTAGCAGTCGGCACTCTAACATAAACAAGACAATTCCAAATTATGGTCTGGTTCTGGTTCTTAGCGGGCCAAAAACTATAAAATACATTTATGCTTTATAATATTCATATCAGACTCAGTTGAAATGATTCGGAAACACACTTGGTTCACTGGTTGTCAAACAAGCCTGTTCTCATGTAAACTTGGAAATAAAATAATCCTAATGTCTTCTGAGCTGTTGAAAGAGTCCATCGCTATTGTAGGAAATGGGGCAAGGGCGACTACCTGAACCTGAGTTATTCTGGTCAATGGAAAGAATACCCTCCGGCCGCTCCCACTTCTTGCAACGGCCTCGACGGATCACATCACAAGATACAAGCACCAGCCAAAAACCTACCCTTACCTACCGCCCGAAGGGTTTTACACTCTGCCACCTGTAGGGAAAACGGTGAACTTTTAAAGCGTAAATGCCGATAGAAAGTAACATCTGCAATGCTGGCCTACTACGCCAGCGCTGTTTTAGCTTCGTTGCGCGGTGTCTGGATAAACCTTAAGAATTAGCTGCAGTTGTCATCAGCAGGTTAAAAGTTTTGTCGCCCCCAGCCCATCAGGCTGGTCTTTATATTCTCTTTCTCTATGCTTTCCCAACCTGTTAAGTGTTAACCCTTCTCCAATCTAAACTAAACTAGCCGGTTGGTCTTTTCCACACTAGTTGAAGCAAAATATGTGAAATTATAAACCATCAACAGGAGTTGTAAATTTCACATAAGCAAGGGCATGTGTGCGTGGGGTCTGCTTGATTTTACTTTTGATTAACTGGAAATCAAAATTTTCGTTTGAATCTAAAAAGTAAAAATCCATGTTTGCATGGTCGTCCAATGACAATACAATAAGCAATCGATTAAATTGGGTTATACTAAAAAATGGAATCGCTTATTGGCCAATTTTTAACAACCTTTGTCACAAAATATTATACTACAAAGAATCACCCACCATTTACAAGTAAAAACTTTTTTTAAACATGAACCTTAGGCTAAATTTTGAGATCTTTCGAATGGGAGAAGTACGTCAAACAATTTGATGTCTAAACAATCGATTATATCGATATATAATAAATTAATGTTTTTTTAAATATCGATAGTCAGTTTCAACTTTCAACCCAACCATTTCCAAAGAACAATACCTACTGCACTGTAAAAGTGGGATCTAGGCTAAAACCATTTAATTACCTTCATATGAGAAACATGAAGAGATAGGATAGAAGACCAACAGCTTACCTGAAGTAGAGTAGGCGCGCCGTGATAGAAACGTTGAAAGTGCAATATCAAATTGACAATATTGTAATGTAAAGCAAACTAAAATACAAAATTTACAAAGATTTTAATTATTCATTTTATGTTTGCTTTAAAAATGTTTACAGAAAATATATATAATAAATAAGAAGGTAGAGTCAACCCACTCAGTCACATAACTGATTTTCAGTGGGGGACATTCAATTTAAATCAGGCCAAGCCAACTATGTAGAAATTAAAATAACATTATGATCTTAACACATGTTTTATCTATGGTTAAAAATAAATGAAGGCGCATTAAAAAGGAGAAAAAAAATACATAATAAAATAAAAAAATCATGTTTAATATTTATATTAGCCCAGTCATTTAAAATCAACTACTATATTGATTATCCCATCCCCACTGAGCAAATAATTGATGAACCATACTAAACTCGTACCGAAGAGATTCGGCCGCTACTTGCGACTGCGTGAGCGACGGCCAGACAATGATTCTTCCGACGCTGTCTCCAGTTATCAGCATTCCGTCACGATCAAAGCAGAGAGCGGTTACAAAGCCTTTGTGTTCTTCGTACTCTTGAACCAACTAAGGGACAAGCACATGATTGCAATAATGGATGCATTTCAATAGCATAATGGTCCGACTGCCGTATAAGGAGGGATGGATCATTTTATAGGTCATGAAATCAGCTGTAGGTTATAGTTTCACATGTACTACTTTATGTACATGTATGTATTTTTTTTAAAATTTTATTGTGGTATGGAAAACTTGAAAATGATCTTCTAAAATTATATTTTAAAATTAAAATTACACCACAAACTAGTTCAAAGATCACAATTCAGTGGATTGCCTTACATACTATATTTTCAGAATAACAATAGCTTAACAAGAATATATTATATATATATATATATATACACATATTTACCTGAAACAGTGAAGATTTGCGAGCTTTACTCCAAATTCGTATGACATGATCATTACATCCAGTAACGACAGCATTATCATTCCTAGCTAAGAATCTTGCACAATACACAAACGATGGGTGAGGAAGCATCTACAACAAAAGATTTAGGCCTACATAAGTTTGACGTAGAACTACAGAATTTGATGATTTATGTTAAGATGGGTTTAGTTTTTATAGACAGCTGTTAGGCCCTACACATAAAATTCTTAAATCTGTTTCAACTTTCAATAGATGGAAGAGTTTGAAAAGTATAAAATGGAAATCTTGCAAAAATCATTTTGTAAGCTGGCCCATAATAATAATGATTTTTGTTGCTTAACATATTCTCATAGTAAGGCACTAAGACTATTTGAGATGTTGAGTGGTGATAGATGACAATAAAAACCCATGCCTTATGCGGGATTCAAACCCACATCCTCATACAGCCATACACTTAAAACTAGCGCCCAAATCATATGTGCACCGCGGACAACCTTTTGTATGCATTAGGAAAATACAGTGATTAAACCAGGATAAAATTGATTGAACATGTCCAAGAGCAAAAATAACAAATAACTAAACATTAGGGGCGGATGAACCTTGGTTGTTGGTTTTGAACCTAACTTAAACTTCTGAACTTCGAAGTCGAACCAAACTTTCACAAATTTGTTTAAAACAAAACAGGTAAGCTTTCAAGATCAGGAAAAATGGGAAATTGTTGCAACTGGAAACATTTGTAGACCTAAATGAAAATGTGACATATAGGCCTAGGCTTATCCAATTTTGGTGTGAGTACCCTACTTATTTTAAATTGGGCTAAGTGGGCATTACATACCTACTCTAAAGAAAGCAACCGTAATTTCATTATAAAGTTCAAGTAAAGTTTGGAATTTTGGTAAATTACAAAGTACAAAGTTTAAATTCCGAACTCGAATTGAACTTCAAAATAAGTTTGGCTTGAGTTTGAAATTTCTAACGTTCGTCCATCCCTACAAAACATCAAGTAGAGTGTAGAGGTTAATATATGCAACATCTGAATAAATGTTTTTTTTATTTTAATTATCAAGTGAAAGTAATAATAATTGTGCAGAGTCTGACGTACTTGGATTAACCGCGTTTGTTTCTTCGCTTTGATACCCCAGACGCAAGCCGTCGAATCAGAAGAGGCCGACAACAACAGTCTGTCACTTGATGACCAGTTCAGGTCATACACTAAACCCTGGTGGCCAGTCAGTTGAGCAAACTCTCTTCCATCCGGGATCTGGAAAAACAAACCAACTTTTAGCAGGCAACTATATAAAGTAAAAACAAAAAGTAGGTCTCCAAGACAAATCTTTTGCACACAGTTTGATATAAAATGTAAAAACTCATTAGTAGAGGAATGATCAAAAATAGCACTTACTATGTGCCACAATTACGATATCCATGAATATAATGTCTTTGAAAGTGATATAAATAAAAAATACCAGTGAAATCACACAAAATCTAGTTGACACTAAAATGGGTACTAGGTAAGTAATTTATAACAACACAAGTTTTAGTTGATTAATGGTTGCTAAAATTGATTTGATAAATGTTTGCAAAAAAGTCCGAATGAAGCCTGCATAACAGCAGATGCTGGCACTGGTAAACGCTAACTTTGCAGCCGTATTAACAAAGAAGCAAGTAATTCGGATAACCAGCAGTATTAATATCAAATACTGATAGATGGTTGGCCTTTAATTGCTCGTTGATGACATAAGCTTCAACAGGGTTGGTTTGCAGTCCTCTTAATCTAAGAACCTCATTAAGAACCACTTATGTTATGACAAGAGTGGCAGTGGCTACACTTTAAATACTAATTTATCTACTTTAACAGTATTCATTTTTTATTTAACACTGCAACAAAATAATGTTGATATTTTACATCTAATTAATGTTGTAGGCCTGTATCAGGATTAAGGAGACATTAATTTCCTGTTGAACGTAAGTTACACACACATTCACAGACAAGTACCGGGTACTTACAGAATAAATTAAAATTGTATAGATACTCTTTGCAAGAGTTGCACATGCCAAATAAAATCCAGCATGGCTGAACTTTAGCGTGAAACATCCTTTGGAAGCAGTTGGTAAAGAAAAGAGACGTTTATTCGGGACTTTACAGGACTGTGCTGCCATTCGTGACCACTTGACTGTTCGAGTGGGCGAAGAGCTCGAGACGTTATTGTCCGTCGTTGACGGAAGCATAATGTCGTCAGACTTAGAAACGTCTCTGTCCTCGTCTACACTCATGTCGGTGGACATGCAGATCTCGCCCTGCAAAGCGAGCCTCGAACGGAACGCAGGGGGTAGGTTCTCTGGGGGTTGAATACCCTTGACCGTGACGTAGATCGTGCCCGGATACTTCTGCCAGTCGCCCCTGTTCCACCAGGAGTAGACGTCACAGTTGTCGCAGTTTGTCTTGTGGTACTTCTGAGGTTTGTACAACTGGAGCCGACGTTTTTCACCGACGTTCAGGTGACCATTTGAACCGACTGGCTTTAGAAATCCCCATGCTATTTTATGCCAACCGCCGTCAGGGCCTAATACAATTTAAATATTCAATTAGGGGCTGATACAAAATGTTTCTCGAGGTGTCGATGTATCACAAAACTGTGTACATAATAATTAGATACATATAAAAAATATTTATTATGTCACGCCCTGTCTCCCATATTCTATATCAGTAAAAATGCACTGCATTTATTTTGTATTTTATTTTAACTTTTGACATGTAGGGTTGTTGTGTCAGTTTGGGAATTAATGAACAGTTTTCTTAATCTGCTTCACTGAGGCAAAGTTTCAATTTTCTAAGTGTACATATTTTAATGACACCCAACTGACATATTTGTTCAAAAGTGGAATAAGGAAACTCCATTTAATGTGCCTATCAGTGCAGATACTTGTTTAAAAGGGGAGGAGGGAGGAGTAACGTGCTTCAAAGTGATTTTGGATGGCCTTTGTACTATATGTATGTAAGTATTTTTTATTCATTGGACAAATAGATGGTATCAGTAGCCTATAACACAATTTTCTGTAAAGAGGGATAGTGCAATGAATAATTCTAATTTTAATTCTAACTTGTAATAATGTTAATTATCTAGGATGAATGTACAAAAAATGAAATATAACTGAGCTAGGTCTCAAACTCTGTAATATAATAATTGATTGATGAATAGATAGGTAGGTATTTCTATTTATGTTACATTACATTTCATGCAGAGAGATATTCATTGAGCAAATAGTAACTTTTGGATTTTAAAATGATTTTATGCTGGACTTAAAAGTTGAAATAGAGAGGTTCTTGTATTGTTTGGTAGCTTGTTATATAGAGTTAAAGCTAGATATTGTGGACCTTTTGAGAATAGGGTTAGTTTATGGTTGGGAATGTGAATTTTTAGATTTGCTCTTGTAAAATGGGAGTGGACAGAGGTGTTTAGAGGGAAAAAGATTAGGGTAGGAACGGACAAATGTCGCTGCAGCTTGAATAAGAGAGCAGGCCAGAGTAGGAATTCCTAGTTCCTTGATAAGCTCTTTACAAGTATGCCTCCTGGAAATGCCAGCCATAATGCGGATTGCTCTCTTTTGGAGAGTGAATATTCTGATTGCATGGGAAGATGCACCCCAGAAAAGTAGGCCATATGATATGAATGAGTGAACATGAGCAAAGTAAACCATTTTAAGTATGTGGGGATGAACTAGCTGTTTGAGTTTGAGCTTCCTTAAAATGAAACAACCACTTTGAATTTTAGAGGCCACATGGTTAATGTGGATAGACCAATCTAAAGATTCGGAGATGTTTAATCTAGCAATTTAGTGGAGTTGGTTCTACTGATGCTTTTTCCATCTAGCCAGATTAGGGTACTAGATTTGGGGATGTTTTAACAAACAGGTAGGACTACGATTATTAATATCTTTTGTGACCATAATTTTCCATAGCGTAAACGATGAAACATTGATAGAATAGGCCTACATTTAAAAAAAATTAGCTTAGTTAGACCTACTTGACTGAAAGTTACACCTTAGAAAATGCAGCTAAAATTTTATTTAATGGAACTCCCAATGATGAACAGAAACAAAATCTAAAATTTGAGACATTTTGGCATCACCATCACACCACAATCAATCAAATTACGTCAGGTGAATGATCCCACTTATCTTATACTAATGAAAGAGAAAGACTTCCATACCTAGTTTTTTGTATTGAGAACTTGCTATGGCAAAACTGACAAAGTCAATGATCTCAAACAAAATTATCACAGGGTTGTCCACCCTCATTATACAAGTGATGTCTTCATTGAAAACTAGTAGCTCCTCCCAGCAAGGCATCATTGATCTGAAAGAGTAACAGTTGTCAGTTACAAAGTAATGGCTTAGGCCTATAGGCCCCTATTAAGGGAATGAATGTTAAGTTAGCAATAGTTAACATCTGTGTGAATGGCAGTGATTTAAAAAATGTAGTAACACAGACAGGCTACTGAAATGAAATACGAATGTATCACTATTCACTTAAGTAAGCAGAAACAATAGTTTTATCACATTCTTACCTGCGCGCAAGGAAATTGTATTCGTGTGTCATCAGTGGTGCTACATAATCAACGTCGTCTTGCTCGTTAAAATAAGACACGGATCGTTTAGCATCGCTCTTCTTCAAATACTCCCCTGTACAAGAGTCCACAATGTACACTTTGACTAGTGGATGTCGAACCAGAGCGTCTATTTGAAGTACATCACATTTATGTACAATAACACCGATGATCTTCTCGTAGCTCAAATCACTGGATCCCCTGTCTGACTGGGCAGAAGTCGAAGGACGAGTGGATACTTTTGGTGGATCGTGTGCTTCGTTCGGATGACTTGTGGGTTCTCGATGAAGGGATTTGCGGCTCGGTGTTATTTCCTCGTACGAAGCAACGGGACCAGACAACCGGAGCTTCTGCATTTCAATCTCTTCTTCCGCTTTGACTTTTTTCCGCGATTTCGATACTTTGTGAACTTTTGCAACGGGTCCACCATCTTTTTCAAGATTCTCATAGCTGGCAGTTGTTTGTGAATATAATGGAGGGGCTTGGAAATTTTCTTCAGTGATATTTGGACTAGAATGGCTAATGTTGCGACTAGGATTATCTACTAAAATCTCTCTACCTGAACTTTGACTAGATTGCAGATCTAAATCTGGGGTAGGTTTACGTCGTCCTTTTGCCGTTTTTATTCTTGGCAAAGGTGTTGGTCTGACGAATTCAGGGGACGTTTTTCTCCTTGAAGAGGGTTCACTAACAGAGTCATTTGTTTTATGTATAACATAACTTAAGCGCCTTTCTCTGTTCCTAGACTCATCATTGTCTTCATTTGTTACAATATCACTTTCAGAATTAGAATCAAAAGTTCTAGAAGCGACTACATTTTTAACCAGGGGATACCTTTGTTCAGAATCAACTGTTTTGCTCTCAAGAATTTGTTTCCTTGGGGACTTTTTACTCTTTGAAGAGGTTTCACCAACAGAGTCATTTGTCTTATCTATAACATAACTTAAGCGCCTTTCTCTATTCCTAGACTCATCCAAGTCTTCATTTGTTACAATGTCACTCTCTGAATTAGAATCAAAAGTTCTAGAAGCAACTTCATTTTTAACCAGGGGATGCCTTTGTTCAGAATCAACTGTTTTGCTCTCAGGAATTTGTTTCTTTGGGGACTTTTTACTCCTTGAAGAGGGTTCACTAACAGAGTCATTTGTCTTATCTATAACATAACTTAAGCGCCTTTCTCTATTCCTAGACTCATCCAAGTCTTCATTCGTTACAATGTCACTCTCTGAATTGGAATCAACAGTTTTAGAAGCAGCTACAGTTTTAACCAGAGGATAACTTTGTCCAGAATCAACGGTGTTGCGCTTAGGAGTTTGTTTTTCTGTTGGAATATCCTTAGAAATTCGTTTCCTTCTCGGTTTTGGTTCGGGAACAATAGATTTCTCATTGCCATTATTAATATCATTTTTTAGTTTAACCACGTGGACGTCATCATCACTGCTCGATGTAAGTTCCAGGTTACTCATGAGGGTAGATGTAGACAGGTTGTGTGCACCAGAGAGAGGATTGTCATTACTTTCAGAAGGTAACTGAGTTTTATGTTTTCTTCTGGAAGGCGCTTTTGGTGTTTTATTACTAAATGACTCACTATGTTCATCTCGTTCTTCTCCAAATGACCTCTTAGAGCGCGATGTCAATTCAATCTATTGCAGAAAAAAACAAGCTCAAATCTAATTAAGATCTAGGAATATTGTTCCTACTGGTTAATTTCATGTGTAGCCTATGCTTGAAAACTCTGCATCGGTAATTTTATATTTTTGTCAGCTGCCATCACACCTCAAAGGTAAGCTGTTGGATCATATCCAACCTTCACTCAATGTGTTAACTTTACACCATAGAACAGAACTTACAATTTGACAATTTTGAGCATTTGGGAATGATTTCCAATTTAAAATGCATGAAACCTTTGTTTTGTTCAAGACAGGGCATCAAACTGAAACTGATATAATTTTTTTTTTTTGGGGGGGGGGGATTTTGGTTCTGTTTTCAGTTCAAGAAAATTAATTTGGTTTGGTTTTCGATTCAGTTCAACCACACTAAAAACTAAAAAGTGAAAATAAAGGTTCGAACTGGTTCAACACCGATTATGTTTTAGTAGGCCTAGGCCTACATTTTAGAGGTAAAAAGACTAGCAGGTCTGGGCCTATAGGCCTACAAACATATTTTTTTAAATTGTTGAAAACATTTAGGCCTAGGGCCTAAGGTTTTAAAATCATATTATGTATTAACTGATACATGCACGTGCTCCACTTCTATATGCCACTGGCACTCACTTCACTTCATGAAAAACCAAAGCACTTCGTAAAGAAGCTCTGTATTCCTACGACCTCATCACAAACTTGAGAGTTGGGCCTACTAGTGTTGACCTAAGCTTGAGCCTTGTCTAATGTTGACATTTCAATGATGTCCAGCAAAAATACCTTACTAGGGCCTATATGGCCAAGGCATCTTTATGTTGGTCAGAGAGAAGATTACCGGTACGCCTAGGCCTACGTTTTGGCCTAGCAAAAAAAGAAGAATAAAACCTATAATTGGCACTTGGCACTAGGGCCTGGCCCTAGCCTAGGCTAATAGGACCTAGGGCTAATTTGGCACTTCTGTACTTGGCGGGTCCCAACTTTTTTTTCCAATGAAAACATACACACCCGAAATCCTTTACAGCAAAGAACAGAGACAGAACCGAACTTTCCGCTGGCTACAGTGCGCCGCGCTAGTTCTAGGATATTTTCGAAAAGAGCGCACCCAAAATCCTTTCCGTTTAGTGTATAAAAGTTGGGACCCGCCAAGTACAGAAGGGCCTACCGCTAATTTTAGGTACTCTTTCGGTTGGTATGGAGTATGTAGGCCCTACAGTTTTTTATGTGTCCTACCTACAAAACCTTTAACGTCGCTATTTTAAATCTAAAGTAGGCTACCTACAAAACCTTTAACGTCGATATTTTAAATCTTAAGTACCTACTGATCAAAAACTGTCCATACCAACCGAAAGAGTTCCTAATTTTACTAGGCCTAGGCCTAGGACCCTTGTTAAAGCTAGGCCCAGAGGACCAAAGCACAACTGGCCTACATTGATGTGCTGATAGGCTAGGTAGGCCTACGCCTACCTTGAAAGCTAGGGCCTAGGCCATTCATTAAACGTAAATTAATGATACGATACTACTATTCTCACATTTTCATTCTTCTCTTTATGCTTTTTCTTCCTCTTGGTCTTGTCCTTTTTTTCTTGACTAAGTGCAACCCGCAACAGATGATCGAAACGTGTCCGAGTTTCTTGCATAACTGGTCTGCTTGGACTCGGAAGTGTAAGAGGAACTTCATCTTCCAATATTGTATGCTTCCCCATCGAAGGATATTGATTACAGGACTAGTAATAAGGAAAATAAATCCCAAAACACAAAGCAACCTCACGAATCAGTCAGTCAGTCGCCATTTGTAAACAAACAAACCATACACAGCTTGTGAAACTCTGCGTTGATCGGTCACAAACATTGAATATTAAAGGCAGTGTGGATGAAGCGGGATCAATGAGCGGGCTTTACAAAATACGAACTGTCGAAAAATGGTAATTCTTTTAGCTTTATTCTAAAAATGCCATTAGTTTCTTTAGTTTTGACTAAGGGTTGCGTCTAATTATTAATTAAAGTAAAGTATATTTAACTTTTAACTTCCAGGAAGTTTAAATTTTTAAAACAAACTTTCAACTAACTTCTTCCAATCAACATCAACATACAAGAACTTACTCAGGAGGAGGAGTGGAAGAAGAAGAAGAAACCTGCCACCGACTAATAGTCAATATGCGAAAAAAATGAGGTGCTTGTGTTTGTATATGAGAATAATCACTAATTTAAAAAAACATTGAACCAACATAATGTAGTCATTCACACCATGTTGCGAAAACCAAAATAGCGTTCACATCCTAAGCAAGTAAACGAACAGTTCGTAACTCATTATTCAGAGTAAATTAATATTCGCCAGATCATTGAGGTGGAAATGTGGAATGAGGAGTTACTTGGAGTATGGTTTACCGTATTTACTTTACCGTACGTTTAACTTACAAGTTAAATCGCACTACAGGAGAACAGCAAAAGTGGCGAGGTTTAATCTTTTAGGGCAATATCGTTTGTCCACACCAATAACCAGTGAATCAATTCAAGATTATGATACACAATCAATAATAATCCCTTCACAATTGTCCTATCCGCAAAATACCTAGTTAGGGCCCTGGACAGGCTTCCCACGAAAAATTATTATTACATCAGTTAATACAGTTACAGAAGAAATGAAAACCTTGACAAAAATAAAATATAGCCTTGAGTTAGGAGGGGAACAATGAATGACGGATTTCTGTCCTACTGTATAAAACGTGACGTTACATTCTCGTATGGTCAGGGCTCAGGACAGGGGAATACGAAAAAGTATGTTTTGCTAATGTGATAAAATAACACCATTAGCCCTTTCAAGACCGAATGAAATCTGTGGAAATTAGGTAATTTTAAAAAACGATTCGATTTCAAATTTTTTCTAAGAATTTTAGTATTTTTTTCATATTTTTTGTCATGAATTTTAATGAATTTTGGGAAATTTTGAAATTTGAATAACAGCTTCATTTTTAGTAAAAATTTGAATTTGAAATACATTCCTAAAACAAGATTTTTCCTAGATTTATTTGCATATTTTGATTTTTTTGTATCTCAAATAAAAGCAATACTAGAGATTTATTACATTTCCGGGACAAACCGTTTTCCCCCATTTTTAGCCTTTTTCGCAAATTTGTATTTTCAATCTTCTCTTTAAAAAAAATCATTTTTGGCGCTATTAGAATGTGGAAAAAATTATTAATTTAATTAAAAAAATATATATTAAGGTCAAATTGAAAAAAAATATTATTTACCCAGATGAAAATTGAAAAACGTTATGGGTCTATATGGCACCGTTGTGCCGGAAAGGGTTAGAAGTTAAAACGTATTTTCGGTTCTTTGCCACGCTCCCCCCCCCCCCCCCCCCCCGGACTGCAGTTACTCTGGGGTGAATGTTTCTCATCGGTTTAAAGAAAACTACGCGGTTTTTGTAGCTGTTAGGAATGCCCAAGGGCTGTTTAATACAACCTTGGAACAACTTTCAATCAAGATGGCGGTTGGCGAGTATCGAGCCCGGGATCCCCGATTCAGAGTCTGTCGGTTACCCTGGACTAGAGTAGATGCGTGTAATTATTCGTATTTGTTGCCCACATTATGTGTACGGTTCGTTAACTTCTAATTGGTCAGCTTTTATTGAGCAAGACTAAGTGCCAAGACGATTAGGGCATTATTGCTACAATTGAGCCACTTTATTTTTGTTGTCAGCCTTAAAGATAATAACATACCGCGCCACTTTAATTGTAATTAGAAGAGCTGAAACTAATATATTTTAGCTTTGGCGATCGTTTTCCGGCAAAACTCTAGTCAGTATCGTTCCCAATTTCGCGAAGCTATAGTGCTCCAGTGAAAAACTCGTATACCTATAGTTAAATTTAGTTTAGAGCGTATTCATGGTAACATTGTACCAAACCATCGTCTACTGACGACTACGGCGGTTTCGAATTGATTTTTTTAAAGTTTATATCAATGCAAATTGTTATTTTACAAATCTTTGAATCTATAAGTAAGTTGGAAATAAATAGATGAAGGGTTCGAGAGTTAGTGTAACGGCTTCGTTCTCCTCGACGTCTGCTCGGCGGTCTGGGTTAGTGGTGGAACCTATATGACTGTCAAAGTTACACCGTCCTTCCGGATGGGACGTAAAGCCGTTGATCCCCTTGGTACTTTTCGAAAGGAGTAGGCTACGTTCCGGTACCGGGTTTCCCCTCCTCCCTTCTATACATACTTCATCCTCACTATCACCACTTATCGTCTCGAATAGTCTTAGTGCATTAATATGAGACGTTAAGCAATATAACTCAATCAATCAATCGTGTATTGTGATGATAATTTTCCATAAGTGACAACCAAAATTACAGAATTTTCTAAATCATCAATTACGCTGTATAAAGTGTCATAGACGTCAATCTTTATCAAACAAAACCAACACAAGTTTACAGCCCATTAAGTACCAACTCAACTATGTTGGTATAGCGTTTGTCAGTACTCTGTAATCTACTTTCCCACACTACGTCACCGAATGGCCTTCCCCTGTTTTATATTGCGGCCATGGCCGATTCTATTTCCCCTATCTCTTCTCCGTTATTCCTCGCACCCTTGTATCGCAGGTGCCTATAAACAACACCTTAACCTACTTATTTGCACTAGCCTAATGAATAAATTACACTATTCGATCTGTTTTCTATCTAGAACGCCCACCCCGTGTGAAGTTCACCTGTCATGTTATAAAGACAATAACACTTGTTATTGTTGGGGTTCATCATGCGTATCACGCATCACGCATAGGAATTGCGTCGCTACGCAGTTTTTTTTTCAATCCAATCGGTTTGGAAACCATAGAAACGCAAACAAATGGGTCAACTAACAAAGTATGTGTGACCCATCATAGGTAAGCATGTTTGCTGGGGAATAAATAATTCACATTTTGTCGAGTGAATTATCGTGTGTTAGGGGTGGGCAGCTAACGAAGGTGTGACGATAAAATCAATGTTGCTAGGTCATCGTACGAGTTGAAATAGAGGGCAATCACCGATTCAGGTCATCGGCTCGACGACGTGTAATTATTTCATTAATAAATAATGATTTAATTGTATAGAAAACTTCCAATATTAGGCCTACCTCAAAATTGACACGCTCTTAAATATTGTGAAACATAACATGGGTACGGGGAATCCAAAAATAGGGAGCGAAGCTACAATGTACATATTCTCTAATTGGATGAGCGTAGCGAAGATTCCATTCTACTACACTGGAGAAAAAATCCGGAATGTTTTTTTTTCTTTTTCTTTTTCTTTTTTTTTGTATTTTTGTCTGTTTGTCCGCACGATTCCGGCTAAACCGATACTCCGATTGAGATTAAATTTTATGGAGGCCTTCGAAATCTCTGAACTTAGAACTGCCACGTTTTTGAGCGCAATCGGAAAATTATTTCTCATGAAAATCGCAATTTTACGATTTTTTTTCGTTTTTAAAAAAATTTCTTTGACTTATAACACCTACATGCTTTATCCGATTGTAATGATTTTTCGCAGAACCTTAATTTTATGAATTATATGATTAGTGTTAAATTTGACGCAATCTAGAAATTATTTCTTATAAAAATCGCAATTTTACGATTTTTTTTAACAATACGATTAATAATTAAAAAATTAAAGTTAAATTTTTTAAATTTAATTTAATTAAATTAATTAAATTTAAAAAATTCAACTTAGTAATGATTTTTCCACAGAACAACAGAAAATTCGCATAACACATGGCAGCTCAATGCACCAATTACGCTCATCCAACAACGCGGCGGGACTTAAGCGTTTTCCTAGTAAGAATACATAATAGCGTTCAAATCACATTGTAGGTGGAGGTGCCGGGTATTTATCAGGTTGGTGTTGTGTGACGCCTACCCCAGCCCCCTGACTCACAACCACAGGATCACAAAAAACATTAATATTATCTAATGTCGTTTTCGTTTTCGTTTTCGTTTTCGTTTTTTTTTTTTTTTGTAAAACGTAACACATGCACGCACGGACGGACAGACGACCGACGAACTAAACAAATTATTGGATGAGCGTAGCGAGCGTAGCGAGCGAAGCGAAGATTCCATTTCACTACACTGGAGAAAAAAATCCGGAATGTTTTTTTTTTTTTCTTTTTTTTTTTTTTTTTTTTGTATTTTTGTCTGTTTGTCCACACGATTTCGGCTAAACCGATACTCCGATTGCGATGAAATTTTATGGAGGCCTTCGAAATCTCTGAACTTAGAACTGCCACGTTTTTGAGCGCAATCGAAAATTTTTTCTCATGAAAATCGCAATTTTACGATTTTTTTCGATTTTTTAAAAATTTCTTCGACTTATAACACCTACATGCTTTATCCGATTTTAATGATTTTGCACAGAACCTTTATTTATGAATTAAGATATTTTTGTGAAATTTGAGCGCAATTGAAACAATATTTATCATAAAAATCGAAATTTTACAGGTTTTTTTCTTTTTTAAACAATTCTTTGACTTATAACACCTACATGCTTTATCCGATTGTAATGATTTTTTCGCAGAACCTTTATTTTATGAATTAATATATTAATGTAAAATTTGAGCGCAATCGAGAAATTATTTCTTATAAAAATCGCAATTTTACAATTTTTTTAACAATTTTGATTAATTTAAAAAAATTAAGTTAATTTTTAATTTAATTTAATTTAATTAAAAAAAATTTCAACTTAGTAATGATTTTGCCACAGAACAACAGAAAAATCGCATAACACATGGCAGCTCAATACACCAATTACGCTCATCCAAACAACGCGGCGGGACTTAAGCGTTTTCCTAGTACATAATATTAAGGCTAAAAATAGTTTTTCATATTTTGTTTAGCCATACGTCATACGCGAATCTACGAATTTTCAAGTTTGAGGGCAAGGATAATGTTTGTTGGATGAGCGTAGCGAGCGAAGCGAAGATTCCATTCTACTACACTGGAGAAAAAAATCCTGAATGTTTTTTTTTCTTTTTTTTTTTTTGTCTGTTTGTCCACACGATTCCGGCTAAACCGATACTCCGATTGAGATGAAATTTTATGGAGGCCTTCGAAATCTCTGAACTTAGAACTGCCACGTTTTTGAGCGCAATCGGAAAATTATTTCTCATGAAAATCGCAATTTTACGATTTTTTTAAAATTTCTTTGACTTATAACACCTACATGCTTTATCCGATTTAATGATTTTTGCACAGAACCTTTATTTTATGAATTTAGATATTCTTGTGAAATTTGAGCGCAATTAAAAAAATATTCATCATAAAAATCGAAATTTTACGGGTTTTTTCTTTTTTTAAACAATTCTTTGACTTATAACACCTACATGCTTTATCCGATTGTAATGATTTTTTCGCAGAACCTTCATTTTATGAATTTATATATTAGTGTTAAATTTGAGCGCAATCGAGAAATCATTTCTTATAAAATCGCAATTTTACGATTTTTTTTGACAATTACGATTAATAAATTAAAAATTAAAGTTAATTTTTAATTTAATTTAATTTAATTTAGTTAAATTTAAAAAAAATTCAACTAAGTAATGATTTTTCCACAGAACAACAAAAAATTCGCATAACACATTGAGCTGCATGGCAGCTCAATGCACCAACGCTCATCCAACAACGCGGCGGGACTTAAGCGTTTTCCTAGTAGATGGATGGATGGATAGATAAAACATATACTAATTAATATTCAATATATATTTCAAAGGAGCCTAATCTCGCCTGTTGGCATCACTTCTGTTCGTCTACCCGTCTGTGCGTATGTCGTCTCATAACTAAACAAAAACCGAACAAGACTGGATTGATTTGTGTGTTTTAAATTGTCATTACCCTTCAACAAGGATGGTGCAGAAGGTTTTTGGTGACCCTGGTGGACCCGTGGTAATCCCGTCCGGAGTTGCCAATTATTCTGAATTTCACGTCTCTCGAGGTTCTCTGCAAATAACTTACCCAATGTTTTGTATCCTCTGAGCCAGTACCTTAACCCAGTACCAACTTTAAAAAGTTTTGTATGATAGAATCAAATTTTATGCTTAGGTTCATTTAATCAATTTCTGTATATTCAATTTATAGTGCCGTGAGTGAATATGTAAATGATTCATCAAGGTACGATAATAATTGGAAAAAAGGCAATAGAAAGGTATAATATAGCATTGTTTAACCGACAGTGTTGGCTCGGGCGCTAAGCGCTAGACTCTGATTCGGGAGGTCCCGGGTTGAATCCCGTCGAGACCGGCAATCCTGACTGAAGGTTTTTTCCCGAGGTTTTCCTCAGTTGTTAAGGCGAATGCAAGGGATTGAGTCCTCTTAAATAGCCCTAGGACATCCCTACACAATTTCCTATCCGCACTTAGGGGCTAATTGCACCCTATAAGAGGTTTCCCACGATAAAAAAATTAAATTTAAAAGCATTGTTTAAAAGTGAAGTACTCAGCTTTTCCAGTGGGTTCCTGACTCTATAATTTATCAATAATATAAATAAAAGACTCGTACACTATTTGGCGAAAGTTTCACTTTTCACATTACTGTGAAGCTTTCATTCATTCATCCATGGGGGAGAGCCAAATGTTCTGGGTTCGAGCCCCTGTAGAGGGAATTAAATGAAGACGGAAAATCAGATGTGAAGTTTATTTATATTCACGCGAATATCATATTATCAATATCATAAATGATTTTATAGTGTAAGCCATTGCTGTTAATTGATAGCAAGTGTCTATTGGCAAGAGTGTTGGTATACGTAGAACCGAAGGTTCTGTGTTCGATCTCAGTCAGGGTGGACTTTTCCGACAACTGCAATCGATCGACAAACATTAACATTTATATATTTTAAGCAGAACCCCAATTTGTATGATAATTTTAAAATCCCTTTCAAAGCACGTTCAGCAAATTTAAAAAAGTATACAGTAGAATACCGTATGACCGTATACTTTAGTCCAGTTATTTGGGAGAATTTAGAGTACCATGTAAAATTTTGTTCTGATAAACATAAGTTTTAAAATGAAAGCAAATTTTTAAAAGGTGATGAAAATAACTATTATTTAATACCGAGTGTATATCTGCATTCAGCAGTGCAGGCCTGAGCTGAGTGGACCTAAGCCAAGCGGTGCCCAAGCATCTTTTCCTCTTTGCAACCTCTAGGCACTCCCTAAGTAGTTAGTGTAAATCTTTAAATCCATTTTCTTTATCAATGGGTTTGCAATTAATTACATTTAAAATGTCTACGGACGAATTCATGCGTATTATTGTTCAGATGTAAAATAGCCTAAGCTGGAAGTAAACTGGTAACAATTTGTTCAAGACAAATTTTTACCGATTATAACAGTGTTAAGTATAATATCCAGCCTGGACTTCGCAAACGCGATTTGTAGCTGCGATCGAAGTATACGAGCGTAACTGTTACTTTTTTGTTTATATCGATTCACTGCTTAAAAGAATGAAGTATATAATTAGTAAAAAGTTAAAAAGTACTCGTACAAGTGCGCTTTTCATAAAATGATATCGATTTGATTGCTCTTACAAACATAGCAATTTGCATTGGCAATGGCAGGTCTAAGTTTGTAAATGTGGAAGGTTCACTGGAAAAGTAATCAACCTAGAACAGCCGTTTGTCGGGTAGAAAGCAAGAGAGAAAAACTTAAAATATTCAAGATTTGACAAGATTACAAAAGATTTACATACAAACACGAATACAATATTACATGTTTATTTCCAAAAAGAATTACATATAACGACGACACAAAACAATGGTGAAAAATTTACACAAATGCGATTTTCAAGAGTATTATTCGTTTACATATTTCGATGGTTTCTGAAAATTTCATCGAATTCAGAGTTGTAGTTTGTCTTTTGGTTATAGGGAGCATTAAAACAAAGTGATCGCTTTTTCGCCCACAACGCTCATAAATACAAAAAACTAGGCAATTATTTTAATCAAAATATTGATTTACACCCGGAATTAAGACTAGACAATGTTTAATAGTCATGAACGATGTGGTTCGCAGGTAACCCCCCCCCCCCCCCCCCCCTCCAGATGATAATCTCACAGGTATTAATTTACTACTCTAGCCCTATATTAGTGAACATTTAATATAGTACATATCAGATAACGCCATGTACAGCGATAAAAAATAATTCACACACAATATTAATATTATGTTTCCAGCATGATAATATCGACATTGCAGCAGCAGCTAGGACTACAATTTCCGTCACAAGATTGTTACTATGAAAATAATATGAGAGTTTATATGACGAAAATAAATTCAGTCTAGACTCTAGAATGTGCTTTTAAATGTTTATTGAGTGTTTCAGATCTTCGGGTACACTTTACTCTGGAAACCACCTCTCTCCATCAATGAGAAACATAATCAAAATAGGTACCCTTGAAACAATGAAATTTTATAATTAATTAATTTTTAAATGTCAAAATTGGAAATTGTTCCACCAAGAAATGAAATCAATGCAAATTTTTACTAATTTTTTACTATAACAATTACATATTACAAATGCTTTCAAAGCATGTTCAGAAATGCAACACAATTCATAATGTTACAAATACGAATTTAAATCAACTTTTCTCCATATTTTAACCCTGAACTTTTCCACTCTAACTCCAATTACTCGACTAAACACTGCACCCACCACATGAAAAACATAACTTTATGAAAGTATTCCACAATATATCTTTGCACTATACTCTACAACAATCTCCCACAAAACATCAACAAAATTATCTAAAAAGTATAGTTACTGGATAATTCATGTTATTGGACTGAACAGTTATTGAACTGAACTGAACAGAACATTACAACTTGAAATATAACATTAAAAACTGCATTAGAATCCCAGATTAATGTTGGTGAAACACTCATCCAGATAACTAAATAATATAACTAGAGCCTATAATTTTGTGAACCAGAGTTATGTTATGACCTATAATCATTGAAATTTACGTACTTGTTAGTGTGTGTGTTATAATGTATGACCGTGATTATTGTACAAGTAAGGTGTTTTTTATCTAAAATATTTTATATTATGTATTATTTTTGTTTTTGTTGGACCAATTTTGTATTATTAGTTACCCATATTTGTGTATCATGTATACGTGTCAATGAAAATAAATAAATACCTACATGATTAATGAGTACCCTATGACCGTTTTTAATCGTTCATCCCACCTATTTGGAGTATTAAAAACCCTCTGTTTTCAATCTAGATTTTAACGTGAATTCAAACACACGTATTTACGAATGAGATTGACATGTGATGGTGGTGGGGTTATTGTCAGTGCGTACGCTTTTAATTATTTAATTCCGGGTGAACACGCATGTAAAGCTACCAAAACACAAAAACAACCTCCTTGTTGCCATCTTAGGGTCGGTGGCCACGGTTAAACCAAGCTATGACCCTTGGATTGGTTAAATATGAAACAGTCGTTTTGTCAGGTTGTTGACATGTTGTCCGTTCACCTCGTGTGCTAGAACGCTACTTGAAAACGCTGATGGTTCGCGTCCGATAAGTTGGTAATGGTGTGAGCACAGATAATAAAACGCCCCCATTATGTGGTGTCGGACACTCCATTGCGCACACATTATTTGCCAATAACATGAATAATTACTCATTGTATTGACTAAAATATCTTTCAGGAAGTGTAATGTAAGCTCGGGTGTGTTTTATATCTAACGATATATATAAAGTAGAAGATACTTATCAGTAGAAAAAGTTTGGTGGGTGCTAGAATGTTGGAACAATACATAATCGTCATCATAATCATCATCATAATCATCATCCATCGCCGTTTCCTGCTTCCGGCAGAGGAAACTTATAGGTTTTGCAACAAAATTTCTCCACTTCTATCTAATCGTTTCTCTTCCATATATCTTCCTAGCTTTCTCCTCTTTCCTCTACGTCTCCAACTAATCTCTATTATTCTTCCATCTCTTCCCGCAACCAATAATTTTCCCCTTCCATTCTTTTTTCACATTCTCTTGAGCTTACTCTATCCTGGAATTTGTTTTATATGTCCAAACAATCTCGACTGTTCTTTACTCGGATTAGATTTTATTTTATAAATTATTTTCAAAGTTAGGTGTATTATTATGCCTTTTTTTTAGTTGTGTGTATCAATGTTTTTTAAATTCAAAACTTTTCGTTCTTGAGGAATTTTGTGTGTACTATACAATGTGATTTGTTTACAGTATACATTGGTACAAAGGTTGGGTTGACCTCATATTTACGAAAATATAATATTGTGGTGTCAACTAAAGTTTCATGACTGCTAATCAAACTTAGTTTTATTGAAGGCAAATGTTTAATTTGAATGTTGAAATTTGGAATGATACATGGATTGCATAATATATCATCAAAATTTGATATTATATGCGTATGTGTATGTATATATTTGGATGAGCGTAGCGAGCGTAGCGAGCGAAGCGAAGATTCCATTTCACTACACTGGAGAAAAAAATCCGGAATGTTTTTTTTTTTTTTTTTTTTTTGTATTTTTGTGTGTCTGTTAACACGATTCCGGCTAAACCGATACTCCGATTGTGATGAAATTTTATGGAGGCCTTCGAAATCTCTGAACTTAGAACTGCCACGTTTTTTGAGCGCAATCGGAAAAAAAATTTCTCATAAAAAACGCAATTTTACGATTTTTTTCGAATTTAAAAAAATTTCTTCGACTTATAACTCCTACATGCTTTATCCGATTGTAATGATTTTTTCACAGAACCTTAATTTTATGAATTAAGATATTCGTGTAAAATTTAAGCGTTATCGAAAAAATATTTCTTATGAAAATCGAAATTTTACGAGTTTTTTTCTTTTTTAAAACAATTCTTCGACTTATAATACCTACATGCTTTATCCTATTGTAATGATTTTTTCACAGAACCCTTATTGTATGAATTAATATATTCGTGTTAAATTTGAGCGCAATCGAGAAATTATTTCTTATAAAAATCGCAATTTTACGATTTTTTTTATTTTTTTAACAATTACAATTAACTTAAAAAAATTAATAAATTAAAGTTAATTTTTTATTTAATTTAATTTAATTTAAAAAAAATTGAACTTAGTTATGATTTTTCCACAGAATAACAGAAAATCCGCATAACACATGGCAGCTCAATGCACCAATTACGCTCATCCAACAACGCGGCGGGACTTAAGCGTTTTCCTAGTTAATATACATTGTGTGCATTGTGTAGCCAACCCATAAGATTTGAAGGCGAAGCTGTACATGCAGAGGAGGTGGTCCAAGAAAAAAAACACACGAGGCGACTATCTAACATCTCCTTACAAAATATGATTTCAAAGAAACTGGGGCTCAAGAGGGACGATACCATTTTTCCCGAAAATTTTGCAAACAATTCAAAGTACCGCAAGTGTTATTTATGACGTGGTGTGGTGTTTCTTGCTTTGAAGGGATCTATATTTTAGTTTTTGGAAATCACTTTTTGTTGAGTAATAAATCTCAATATTTCTACGGCTAAAGAAAGAAATAACAAGGACAAATAAATATTTTTATTTTTCACAATTATTGTACTTCGTACTTCACATTTTACACTCACTACGTGGTTTATAAGCAATTTTAGCAATTGTTAAAATGTAATACAATGTGGGATTTAATGTTCATGTAAATGTAATTATTGCTATTCTGTGTCTGAAAGGCAACCGAAACGGAAAAGGCTGCGCTTTTATACTATTAATATTATATTAATAAAGCTGATTCAAGTTAATAAATACAACTTAATCTTTTGTTACATTGGAAGGTAAACCTCATCAGATGGATGTGGTAAATCGCTTGTTGGTGGAGGTGCCGGGTCGCGTCCAGTTTGCTGTTACACAAGGAGGGCATGGTCCCGAACTAGCCTCGCCGATGGTGGCGGCATCAAAAGGTGAATAGTGAATCAATTGGCGCTTTTTATCATTGGTCCCGCTAATTCAGGGGTCGGTAACCTTTTTTGTCTTAGGAGCCAATTTTATAGAAAATTTGAAAGGGATTGCAAGTTGGAGCCATATTGTATGCTAATTGAAAAAAATCATATAACGTAAGTTTTATTTTTATATGGTACAAATGTATGACATAATATGATTGCTTTTTTTTTTTGCTTTTTTTAATTTTGTGAGCTGTTCAAGCAATGCTAATTTTGTGAATGAAATTTTGATACGATAATTTTAAAAAAGTGGTCTGAATGTTGATAGTTTTACCTTATGGTTGTTAATAATACAATTAATGTTTTAAAACACGTAATCGCACAGACAGGTAGAACCTGCACTATGTATGACTTTTTCCGCAGATCAGCACAGTATTTTCGGATGTTTCATGGGAAAACTATTCTATGACTCTTCAAAAAGTGTCACTCAATGTTACTTTTTTATTGGAAGTAAACTTCACATATTATACATTTAAAACACTAGGCTACATTCTACAATCAATAACACCGAATTTTACGATTTTCGTCGGGTATTTCGAGTTTCTTTGCGTTGCTCATGTTGAAAGCTGCAATTTGACTTCGTTGACATTGGATTTTACTAGTTGACTTTTTGGATGAGCGTAGCGAGCGAAGCGAAGATTCCATTTCACTACACTGGAGAAAACAATCCGGGTCCGGTGTTTTTTTTTCTTTTTTTTCTTTTTTTTTCGTATTTTTGTGTGTCTGTTAACACGATTCCGGCTAAACCGATACTCCGATTGCCATGAAATTTTGTGGAGGCCTTCGAAATCTCTGAACTTAGAACTGCCACGTTTTTGAGCGCAATCGGGAAATTTTTTCTTGTAAAAAACGCAATTTTACGATTTTCTTCGATTTTAAAAAAATGTCTTCGACTTATAACACCTACATGCTTTATCCGATTGTAATGATTTTTTCACAGCGTAATCGAAAAATTATTTCTCATGAAAATCGAAATTTTACGTTTTTTTCTTTTTTTTAAAACAATTCTTTGACTTATTACGATTCATGACGTCATCATCGTCAAGTTCGCTTCAGAACAACTCTTACCTTGTTAGAATTAAGATAAACTGTCTTGTAAGTCCTTGTTCGTTCCTCCCACTTTCCTGCCCGTCCGTTTGAGCGTGTGTCACGTCTCAGGATAAAAACCGAACAGGGGGCAAATGAATATTCAAACTTTCTGGAGGGCTAACCACGTCACACTAGACCTCCGAGGACAGATCACCAAAGGCATTCTGTATCACCATTGCTGATGGGCAAGGTCTACAAAAAACGCGTGTCAATCGGAGGTCGTGTTCGGTATTTATCGTGAGACGTGACACACGCACAGACGGACGGACAAAAAAGTTTAAAGGGATTCGCTCCCAATGTCAAAACCTACAACGCTGGTTTGACCGAGGATTAATTTAATAACTAGGAAAACGCTTAAGTCCCGCCGCGTTGTTGGATGAGCGTAATTGGTGCATTGCGCTGCCATGTGTTATGCGGATTTTCTGTTGTTCTGTGAAAAAATCATCCTACTAAGTTGAAGATTTTTTTTTAAATTAAATTAAATGAAAAATTATCTTAAATTTTAATTTTTTTTAATTAATTGTAATTTTAAAAAAGAAAAAAAATGTAAAATTTCGATTTTCATGAGAAATAGTTTTTTGATTGCGCTCAATTTTCACAAGAATACCTACATTCATGAAATTAAGGTTCTGTCAAAAATCATTAAAATCGGACAAAGCATGTAGGTGTTATAAGCTGAAGAAATTTTTTAAAAATCGAAAAAAATCGTTAAAATTGCGATTTTCATGAGAAATAATTTTTTGATTGCGCTCAAAACGTGGCAGTTCTTGGTTCAGAGATTTCGAAGGCCTCCATAAAATTTCATCGTAATTGGAGTATCGGTTTAGCCGGAATCGTGTTAACAGACACACAAAAATACAGAAAAAAAAAATAATAATAAAAAAACATTCCGGATTTTTTTCTCCAGTGTAGTGAAATAGAATCTTCGCTTCGCTCGCTTCGCTCATCCAATAATGCAACAACAATAATAATGATAATAATAATAATAATTAATAATAATAATAATAATAATAATAATAATAATAATAATAATAATAATAATAATAATAATAATAATAATAATAAGTTGTCTTTATTTCTCAAGGAAAAGGGCGAATGTTAAGCCTGAGGCTTCTCTTTGTCTAGGACAATTTCCCGAAAATCAAGTCGAGGAACAAAAAAATTTGTATATTAATTGGATTGGATATTGCTTTACGTCTCTTATTAATGCACTTTG